>LNAC01000095.1:1070889-1424346 GCA_002007465.1 Ailurus styani
GATAATTATCTTTCTCTGATTGACTTATTTCTGTAAATATTTTTTTCTTGCTAACAATTTAAAATGTGTTGGCGTTTAGTTCTGCGTGGGGGTCCTCTCACTGGAAGTTACCGCTTGCGACAGTTTCACCTTCACTGGGGGTCTGCCGATGATCACGGCTCTGAGCACGTGGTGGATGGAGTGAGATATGCCGCAGAGGTAAGCTGTCGGATGTATATTCATGACTCAGTGGTTTCCTAGGTGGTGGGATATACGGAACCCAGAGGACAACTCTCTCGATTCCAAATTGATCCTGAGCCAATTAGGAATCAGTGTCTGAGATTGCTTTATTTTATCAATAGGAGGGTTTATGAGTATGAGAGCTATAAATGTGGTCCTTCTGAGCCTTACACCAACTCTGAGAGCTTAGGGTTATTGTGCTCCTTCTAGTAAATGAGTAAATGAGTAAACTGCTCGTTTGGAGAGATTAAGTAACTTACCCAATTAGGAAGCGGGTGAGATGAGTTTAAACTCACGTCTATCTGACACCAAATTACAAACTCCTTGTAGACTATCTCTTATGTTTTCTGAAAGCCCAAGGAGAAGGCAGAGAAAGAGACATTTGATTTGGGTCCAACTGTGTACATATTTGGTCCAGACACAGATGTATACTAATATCATATTTTGTAGAAGTGATATTAAATGGCAGAGTTCCTCATAGGGAAAAGAAACAAAGACACAAACTCTCCTAAACTCTACATTACTTCTATATTTACAGGTATGAAAGGGAATCTCTGTTAATTACTAAAGTCATAACACAATAAAGCGTTCATTGACTTTTTTTTTAATTGGGAAGCTACTCCTTTGTAATTATATTAATAATACTCTAGTTTTTCTAATCCTCTGTTAAACGACAAAGCATAATATACTTCAAGTTTTAATACTGTTAAATATTGCTAACACCCAACTTTTCCATGAGATGAGAGTGAATTATTGTATGATGCAACCAAAGCTTTTTAAGTGACAGGAATTTGGCTTATGAATTGTTTAGGTGAAACAGAGCATTACCAGACGAGTAAAGTTTTTCTTCGTTTTCTCATGGTTACTGAGCTGTGGAGTTGAGACACTCCTTTATAGTTCTGCTGTTCAGAGAAATCCAGCCAAAAGAGCTTTCCAGTTTTGCTCTTCCATTAACACGTACATCTATTCTTTGAGCCTATCAATGAAAACATCCATTTGTCAACTTAAAACAGTTTTGTTTGAGGCCAAGTGCTTAAGGAATGGGATCTGCTCTATTTTCAGGATGAGGGAATAAATTGTATATCCAAAGTTTTCCATGGCACTGGATAAATGATGCCAAGAATGTAGAGAGTGAGACTCCTGAATCTGTATGGTGCCTCAGTTTATAGCATCTGCTGAATAGTTTTCATGTTGCTTTCTAAAGTTTTGTGTTCTTAATTGAACACATTATTCTAGATCTGAAAGGTTTTGTGGGGATTGAGCTGGCTTTGGATTACTGCTTTGTAATTTTCCTAAGCAACTAAGAAAAATTAGTCACATTGCTTTACAGTTATACTTCCTAGTGTCATAAACTTGTAAGTATACTTTCAGAGAGGTTTTATTTGAGCTGGCAGGTTGTTTCTTGTAAAGGGCACTCCTATCCTGAAAATTTCCAGAGGCTCAGAGTCCACCTGCAGAGCAAGGGACATCTTTGTAGACTTTCCTTCTTGAAACAGATAAAGCTTTGACTGGAGTTTCATATATTCTTTAATATATGTTCAAGCCTGTTTTTTAATTTTATTTATTTGTTCATGAATTCATTCACTTTTTAAGAATTCACTGTGAACCCACCATGTCGTTCATCTTTGTCCAGCTTACTCGTGCTGGAAGGAAGTAAGGATGAGCCAGAGAATGTTTCCCTGGGAAGAGTCCCTCAACCCTAAGCCTGAATGATGAGCAGGAGTGAGCCAGGCAAAGGGCAGAGACAGCAGGGGCCCTGCCTAGACTCATGTGTGAGGACTTGGGTGGGTAAGCTCATCACATGTTGGAAGAACAGAGTGGCCAGTGGGATTAGCGTGTGAAGAACGAAGAGGAGAGATGTCAGAGGTCAAGTTGGAAAGGCTGGAGGGGCTGATTTTACAAAAAGCAATCATGGTAAGGCTTGTGAACTTAATTCTAAGGGCAGTGGGAAGCCATTAACTGGCTTTGAACTGTGAAGTGATCATATTTGCATTTTAAAAATATTCATGCTACAGTTTGAGAATAAATTAGGTTGAAGCAGGAGTTGATAAGGGGAGTCAGTGAGGAATCATCTTTGGAGGAAGTTCCAGGTAACAGATGATAGTGCAGTTAATTGGAGTGTTGGTGTCCAGTGCAGCTTTGGTGGGATTTGTTGATTGATTTGGTTTGAGAGAGAGGGAGAGGAGGGGGTCATTGTTTCTGGTGGGAGATAGGAATGCTGATGGAGATTGAGGAAGTCTGGGTCAGACCTCAGGATTGGTGAGGTATTAGAGGTAGACAATAAACATATAAATAAATGGTATATGGTCAGTTCTTTGTTAGGAACAATACCATGGGATCGTAGTATGATTAAATAGGAAAACTCACTATGAGAACATCTACACCGCTTCTCAGCAAGTGGACGCAGCAAATACAGATGACCTCGGGCAGAAATGAAGTTGACCTGCTTAAGAAGTGAAAGGTTTTGGCCTCTGGGATTGGAATTAATGAGGGGAGGTTATAGGCTGTCTCCTAGAGAGTCAGGTAAGGACCATGTCTTGTTGGGCTTTGGAGGGTATGGTGAGAAGTTTGGAATTTATCCTTAATGTATTGAGACAAAGACAGTAGAAGGTTTTGAACAGGGGAATGTCCTGTTCTACTTCATGTTTTATAAAGTATAACTTGCTCCTGTGTGGAGAAGAGGTCGGGCAAGTTTTGAAAAGGGGAGACAAATTAGAAGGTTATGGAAGTATTTCAAATGAGCAAGGATGGTGGTTTGGGCTATGGGGGTGGTGGAGATGAAGAGAGGTAGGTGAGTCCAGGATATATTTGGGAAAGAAAATCAGTGGGACTTGCCAGTGAAAAGGATGTCAAGATTGAAGGAAGAAGAAAGAGGAGTCTTAGGAACATTCCTAAGACTTTGGCTTGTGCAAACATGAGGATTGTTCTGCCATTTACTCAGATGGGGAAGTATAGGGATGGACAGGTTGCAGAGAGAAGTTGACTTAATGTGTTGTGCACACATTAAGTTTCAGGTGTCTATTAGATATTCTAGGCTCACGTTCAGGAAGGCCATTAGGTACAGACCTGGAGTTTAAGGAAGACGTCTAGGCTGGAGATGGAGGTATTTGGGAATCACATTTGGTTTCAGTTCAAAAGAATCCCTTTGTGCTCAGCTGTAGAAATGATTCTTAATTACTTTTTCCAGCCACTTCTGTACCTAACTTCATGACTGTCATTGAGTTGTACCATCTTAAAATAAAAAGAAGAAGAAGAAAAGAAATGAAACGGGGTGCCCGGGTGGCTCAGAGGGTTAAAGCTTCTGCCTTCGGCTCAGGTCATGATCTCAGGGTCCTGGGATCGAGGCCCACATCGGGCTCTCTACTCACCAGAGAGCCTGCTTCCTCCTCTCTCTCTGCCTGCCTCTCTGCCTACTTGTGATCTCTCTCTCTCTGTCAAATAAATAAATAAAAAAAATCTTAAAAAAAAAAGAAATGAAATGAAAAGACCATTTAAAGTGTACCATATAAAATTTAACTTTGATTCTAATCTGATGATTTGTGACATTATAGAGAGAGATTAAAGTGCTCTACATCATGGAAAGCCTTACCCTAAGAATTATGCATCTATAAAAAGTACGCTGATAATCCACTCCATATTTAAAACTTCATCTGATTACAGTTCATACAGATTATATAATAAGCATATTAAATATGTAGTTGATAGTAAAACTATAATTTTAACATTAATGATGATTTTTGACAGGCTAAACATAATTTACATATCAATAGTATACAGTTAAAAATGCTAAAGTTGAATAATACTATTACTTAGAAATTATTGGGGTACCTGGGTGCCTCAGTGGTTGAGGGTCAGACTCTTGATTTTGGCCCAGATCATGATCTCAGGGTCCTGGGATTGAGCCCTACATTGGGCTCTGCACTCAGCACGGAGTCTCCTTGAGATTCTCCCTCCCTCTCTCTCTGCCCCTCCCTGCACTCGTGCTCTCTCTCTCCTAAATAAATAAATAAATAAATAAATAAATAAAATCTCCAAAAAAAAAAAAAAGAAATTATTTTCCAATAGGGAAAAATCTTCTCATTTCCGTTTTGTTATGGCTATGAATTCTTGTCATTTGCTTAAATCACTGAGGCTGTCATTGTTAGTCTGGAAATATGAGTTTGTTATTTGTTTGAGTTTTAATTCAAATACAAATGCTGGGGCACCTGGGTGGCTCAGCTGGTTAAGTGGCAGCCTTCAGCTCAGGTCATGATCCCAGGATCCTGGGATTGTGCCCCACGTTGGGCTCTCTGCTCAGCGGGAAGTCGGCTTCTTCCTTGTCAAATAAATAAATAAAATCTTAAAAAGAACCCCCCAAACCACCAAATAACAAATACAAATGCTAGTACAAGTGATATCAGTCTCTCTGAAGCTATTCGTGCCAATTAGGCAAGGCAAGGTGTGTGGGAGAGAGAGAGGCTTGTTTAAAAAAAAAAAGGATTTTTTTGCTCTAGTTTCCCATAGTATTCTAAATAGTTGCTGTTTTTTATTTTTTTAAACAATTTTATGCATTTGAAAGAGTGAGTGGGAGCACAAGTGGGGGGGAGGAGGGGCAGAGGGAGAAGCAGGTGGGAGAGCCCAATGCTGGTCTTGATCCCAGGACCCCGAGATCATGATCTGAGCTGAAGGCAGACGTTTAACTGACGGAGCCCC
The DNA here is from genome assembly GCA_002007465.1 of Ailurus styani. Lineage (NCBI taxonomy): Eukaryota > Metazoa > Chordata > Mammalia > Carnivora > Ailuridae > Ailurus > Ailurus styani. Next base: position 1,075,801 of record LNAC01000095.1, read on the forward strand.
CCAGGTGCCCCTAAATAGTTGCTGTTTTTTAATCAGCAAAAGGATATATAGATTCATCTCTCTTTCATTACATATTCATTTTCTAGGCAGTTGTTGTTGTGAACCTAAAGACATCATTTCACTTCTTTTTATATCTTTGGTGTCATTTCTTACAAAGTGAGCTGATGGATTGGCACAGAGCCATTTAAAACAATTTTAATGTTCTTTCAGCCCCTCCCTTAAAGTGGAATGTCTTTATCTCATGTGATCCAAATGAATTTTGTTTCATCATCCAGTGTTTTGAATGTTTCATTCCTCCTCCAACTATCTCACACCAACTTAGAACATGGCACCACAGGGTTCCACCTTTGTATTTTCGATCTGTATATCCCACAACCTTCTTTGATTGTTTATGGATGGTGGACTGTTTTATAGTCTTGTAGCTCACTAGTTGTGATAATTCTTATTTATCCAGAAATTCCCCCATATTAGTTACCTATAAAATATGAAGTTATATTTTAAAAAAGTTATATTTAAAACATGGGATTAAAACCACATCTCAATTCTCTCTTTTAAGAGACAGCTAGAAAGGTGATTTGTGCACGAAACCCTTCATATGTGTTTCCTCCCTGAGGTGCCAAAAGGATTCACTGAAAGAAGGTTTTATCAGAAGTCAGTCCCTCATACAGGGGTTCTTGGACAACATGGCGTCCTCATGATCTTGGCCAAATTGAGCGTGGCATATTGCCCTTTGGTGTCTATCTTAGTGTGTTCTTCCCCTTAATCAGGAATGAAGATCTCCCCAGGGTGGTTTTCTGCCTTATTGCTATTCTGTAGCCTTTCACTGTTGTTTGTGTGTTTGGGATGCTGTACCGTGTACAGTCTCAGAACTTTTAGGAGCCCTTTGGATTTTGTAAGATGCCACTTGCAAGAGGGCAGAGTTGTGAAGTAGGTGTATTTTCTATTTTCTGGAGTTCCAGGTCCTCTAACTCCTTCCCTCTCCCCTTCTTTCCTTTTCCCCACCTCAGTAGTACCAACTACCTTCCATTTTTATCCTCAGACATGTCTGGTTCCTAGTTCCTGCTCTTAGACAAAGCCTCTCTGTCCCCATTAAAGCTTGCTATCAGCAAAGGATTGGAACATAATTCTAGAAGGTAATACATGTGAATACTGCTTAAAATAGTTCTGTTAAGGAGAACTTACACTTTACAGTCATAAAAAGTCTTTAAGTATGGTGATGAACATCTGACTAGGCAGTTTCAGGAACAATTGGTACTGTCCTTAGCAGCAAGGTTGTCACTGCCATCCCTCAGTTGCCTTCTCCCCGCTCCTGTGAGCCTAAGTTTGTTTCCTGGACTATGCTACCAGCTGGAATCTGACCTAAGGTGCTCTCCTGCAATTCCACCTGTGGAGGGTTAGGAAGGAGGCTTAAGTCACTCAGGAGCAATGAATGGAGATTGCTCAGGCCAGAGGGGCTCAGCAGGATGCTCCAGAACATTCTAACTAGTGCCGTAGACCTTCCTATAATACATCACGGACTACAAGTGGCCAGGGTACTTGTCTTTGGCTTTTGGACAAAAGCAAATAGGAGGATTCTGTGAAGAATACATCACACACATGTGTGCACAACCCCAGAACATCTCTATAAATATTTCATTTTCATTTATGTTTTTAAGGATTTAAAAAAAATAACATTAGAATAATGTTGCATACCTCCCTTTCAGCTCCATGTCGTTCACTGGAATTCAGACAAATACCCCAGCTTTGTTGAGGCAGCTCATGAGCCGGATGGACTAGCTGTCTTGGGAGTATTTTTACAGGTGAGAATCCACCAATTTAATTTTAAATAATTCATCAGCCATATTGGATAAAGAGTTTCAGTCATGGAAAATGTAGTCTATCATTTTTAATAGTAAACTCATTCTAAGTTTAATGTTTTCCTTTTGAAATTAATATCAAACATTTATGTTTTAGATTATGATTTATCTAACAGCCCAGACTTACCTTAGGAGTATTCTCTTACATCTCCTCTTATTGTCCATTGATCATTTTTATGTGAATAGAAACAGCAGCAGCAGCTGCTGCAACAATAGTAGCAGGAGTAACAACTGAGATTTGGAGAAGAAAATCTTTATTCTAGGCTCTTCCTGATGATACAGTATTTAGAGATACAGGACCGAGTTCAGGTTCCTGAATCTTGAAGCACTAGTTTTACCACCTTGGTTTGTTGTCTCAAACACACTGACCAGTTTTTAAAAACTGTTGTTGTTTTCCTTTGTCTCATATTCACACATGGTGAAGCAAGTGTCCTTGTTATAATCCCCGTGGGTGCGTTGGGCCATTCAGCTCCTGCTGTGACCACATTCTTGGAGGGCGGGCGCTTTTGCTGTGCCACTGGCTCTGTGCAGTGTTGTAACTCGCTAGGGCTGGGACTAGGGGAATACAGGGCAGAAGAGAGGGTGGGATGAATGGCCCTGCTCCTTCCCTTCAGCTGCCAAATCCCCTGGTGGCGGTGAAATGTGAGAGAGGCAAGAGAATATACTTTAATCCTGAAGGATTTAAAACCTTAGGTGATTTTGGACATCCCTAATAATGGAAAGAGGTACATATATTTTTCTGATGATGATTTCTACTCATGATAATGTATCTTGTTGGCTCAGGACCTTAAATCATTTTAGGTTGAAAGTGGGAGATTTTTTTCTTCTCTTTTTATTTATTTATTTGAGAGAGAGCATGTGCAGGGGGAGGAGCAGAGGGAGAAGGGGAGGGAGAAGCAGGCTTCCTGCTGAGCAAAGAGCCCCACGTGGGACTCTATCCCAGGACCCTGGGATCATGACCTGAGCCGAAAACAGACCCCAAACTGACTGAGCCACCCAGGTGTCCCTGAAGATATTTTCTTTTAATACTTTGTCACAAGAGTCAGTTTGGATCTAGGGTCTGAAAGTCACATCTGGTTGAACAGTATTATGTTAAGAGTTTCCTAAGGGAGTTTTTTCTTAAGTTAACCTGTATCTTAAACATTCATAAAGCTGAAAAACCATGCAGCTGTTACTACTAGTTTTGGAACCAAGCTTGAAGTTCAGTAAGGAGCCTGTAACATTACCTTGTTCAGATTCTTCTGGCATGATAAAGCCAGCAAGTAAAAGAAAGCTTCATTATAGAACAATCTCTGTTTGTTCTGGGCTGGTGCAGGTTTTTTTTTTTTTTAAAAACAAAAACAATTCAAAATCAGTGACTGAAATGGAGTGAACCAGACTCGTTCTGCTACAGTAACCATTTCTTCTGAAATTTCATGCTTTCAGATTGGTGAACATAATTCTCAACTGCAGAAGATTACTGACATTTTGGATTCTATTAAAGAAAAGGTAAAATGAAATATTATTTGCTAATGACTGATGTATTCCTGTTCTCTCCTGAAGTGTCCTACTTTTTTTAATCTATTATTTTATTTTATTTCAGTTTTTTTAAAAGATTTTATTTATTTATTTATTTGACAGAGAGAGATCACAAGTAGGCAGAAAGGCAGCCAGAGAGAGAGGAGGAAGCAGGCTCCTTGCTGAGCAGAGAGCCCCTTGCGGGGATCAATCCCAGGGCCTGAGATCACAACCTGATCCAAAGGCAGAGGCTTAACCCACTGAGCCACCCAGGCGCCCCCGAAGTGTCTTACTTTTAATAACTTAGACTTTAGATGGACTTTGGATAGCTTCAAAGCTATCTGCTTTGAAGCAAGTTTGGAAAATACTTGACAAATAGAGCAGAACCAACCTATTACTATTTGTCTTTTGAAAATTATGAAGTGGTCTTAAGATCTAAAATCATTACTAACAAATCTATGCATGATTGGTTTATGGTATTGGAGTGTTGCACAATAGCATTTAATTACAACACATTTTAAACAAATCTTGTGCTTCTTAAATTCAGGTAATGTGCTACTTCATCTAAAATTTTTAGGTTAAGACAAACTTTTTTTTTTAAGATTCGAAGGCAGACACTAAATAATTCCATGAGCTAAAGAATTCCAGTAAAATGGTCTTTCATTAGATGCATGTTTTTTGTTTTTGTTTTTGTTTTGAGTGCTGTGTAAAGCTCTCCCATTGTAATTTGTGTGAATTCTCTTTTCTCCACCAGGGTAAACAAACTCGATTCACAAATTTTGACCCATTATCTCTGCTTCCCCCGTCCTGGGACTACTGGACATATCCTGGTTCCCTCACAGTCCCACCTCTTCTCGAGAGTGTCACATGGATCGTTTTAAAACAACCTATAAATATCAGCTCTCAACAGGTATGTCACTTCTTCAAGGTTGATCCTAATTTACTAGAGGAAAACTGGATCAAAACTTAAAAAAATAATCCTGCCCTTAATTTCTGGGGCTTGATGAAGCCTGTGTTTTTCCTTCATTGATCAGACAGATAGTTGGGCCGGGTAAAACTTATGTCCCTTTCTTATTTGACCTTCTGTGATTAGATGATTTCTCTCCCTGTTCTTTGAAATGTAACGTGCATACAGACACTGAGGAAAGTGACTTTAAAGGCTGTAATTGTTTTCTTTTTTGGGCTGAGATATGAACAGGCTGGTAGATAAATGGGAAAATCAGGAGAAAGGCTGTTCTTGAAAGGGGACTTTCTTCTTGACCTCAGTCCCTAGACCTGCTCCTCCTACAGATGATGTCGTAATCAGAAAGTGAGAAGTGACAATGACAACAGCAGTGGGTCTCTTGGCTTTCGTTGACAAAACTTTTGTGGGGCTGCTTGACGGGCTGTAAGCATTTCTTGAGATGCTATTGGGTACCCACCTGTGCTGTTTTAGTGAAGACATTTCCTCACTTGTTTTTTTGATAAACGTATTGAGTCCCCACAAGAAGCCAAGCCGTCTGTAGGCTCAGACTGTTTTTGATGCCCAGAAACTCTGCTCAGGTCTATGACCTGTGTGACTGACCTACCAGGCAGGTAGGTGCGATGTGTTCTGGGGATGTTGTGCTGAGTGGGTTTTCTTTGCTTTTTATTTTCCTTTTTGAATTACTTGCTGCACAATCTTAGCAAGAACACAATCTAGTAATTTTTGCAGCTAATCAAGCGCTTCTGTTCTGGGCTTGCCCACCTGCCTAGCTATTTATGTTTTACCCCCAAAGACTAGAACTGGTTCACCTTTGCCAAGGTCATGTCAGGTAACATTTTCCCTTGGGGTGTTGAACACATTCAACTTCTATTGGCCTTATCTTTAGGATTAAAGCCAAATAATAACCTGGGACATACTAATCAAAACATTTTGTAGAAGTCTGGATTGAAGTCCAGAGCTTGACAGACATGGAAATTTCTGTGACTTTTTCCATCATAAATAAGATGCCTTGTGTCATGAGAAAAAGGACCTGTCACTGATCCAGTGGCCTTACTAACAGAGTACATTTTTCTTTCCTCATGTGCTAAACTGTTCACTTTTACATTCCTTTGTTAAATTTGAACAAGGGTAACAACTAATGAATTATAACATCAAGGTGGTAATAATAGGAGTTCATGTTTTTCCTCATATTTCAGGGGTATTTTTATCTCTTAAAGGCACTTAGAAAATAATGTTTTAAAATCCATCTGCCATTTGGAAGAGAATATATCAAAATATATAATTTAGTTCCTTAAAATACATAAAGCTCTTAATCAAAAATGACCCTCTGTAAGTCTAGGAATTATGCCTACCTGGCTGTGGTTTCACTACTGTATCTAATTTGAGGCTCAGTTAATTAATATTAATTATTAATGTGGTTTTATTAGGTAGAGTATATAAAATAATAACTATTTTAGAGCTTTAGTATGATTGATAATTCACTGAGATCTACTTAAACTCACTTATATCTACTCTAGCACGAATACTTTCAGACATTTTTATTTTTTAAAAATATTTCATTATTTATTTATTTGAGACAGAGAGAGAGAGAGTGAGAGAGCACAAGCAGGGGTAGGGGCAGAGGGAGAGGGAGAGGGAGAGGGAGAAGCAGACCCCCTGCTGAGCAGGGAGGGGACACGGCTGATCTCAGGAACCCAAAATCATGACCTGAGCCGGAGGCAGATGCTTAACAGACTAAGCCACCAAGGCTCCCCAGACATTTTCATTTTTAGTCAGATGGAAATGATTATCCGAATAATAATCCAAATTATTTTAATATGATATTATGGTGATTTGAGGAGGTAAAGAATGAAGCAAAAGATATTTCAGAAGTCCAATCCCCGTCTAACTGTGAGAAAAACATCAGACAAAGCCCAACTGAGGGAGATTCTACAAAATAGCCAATCAGCACTCCTCAAAACTGTCAAGGTTATCAAAAGCAAGGTAAATCTGAGAAATTGTCATCATCAAGAAATGCTCAAGGAAATAAAACTACTAAGCGTAATGTTTCCTGGTGGGATCCTGGAACAGGAAAAGACATTAGGTAAAAACAAAGGAAACCTTAATAAAGAATGGACTTCAGTTAGTGAGAACATATTAGTACCGGTTCACCAATAGTGAAAAATGTATGATGCTAATGTAAGATATTCATAATAGGGCACATTGAGTGTGGGGCTTATGAGAACTATTTGCACTATTTTTGCAATAATTCTGTAAACTAGAACTGTTCTAAAGTAAAAAGGTTATTAAGAAAATCCAAAACATGAGAGGGTTGAGATGATCCTTCAGTGTTTATCTCTTTCATATAAAGTGAAATGAACCTGTCTTTTGTGTATACCACTTACTTAAGAGTTACTTTTTGAAAGATAATTTCTAATCTCAATTTTGGCTGCTCTTTATTTTTGAAGTCCCTGGAACACATTGTTTTATGTATTTTCCAATTCTACCATATAATGTCACGAGCTATGGAGATTAAATTCTTTTTTTTAGTAAGTTAGTGCCAATTTTTTTCTAGGTTTTTCTACTGCTCTTTCTTGCCCAGTCACTGTTTGACCAAAAGGGCAAACCAGATGGTTTTCATTTTCTTTTATTTGATTCAAGCCCATTTTTGTCCCCAGAGTCACTTATTGAAATGCTTAATTTAACTGCCAGACCAGTAAACAGATATGCTATTTTCAGATAGTTTTGATAATAGATCTGTCATTCTCTTTGGAAGGCTAACTGTTCTGCCAAGTTTCTTTGGGTTACCCCAAATTATCTAAATGGACTCATCTGCTGAATTCAATGTGCAGAATACTTTGTTTTAGTTCTATGCTCTTTTTTTTAAAAAAATTCTTTTTGTCATTTGTTATGAGATTTCCATACAGTAAAATTCATGAGTTTTAGTGTGCAGTTGATGGCTTTTGTTATTGTATATTACCATGAAGCAACCACTAGGTCAAGATATAAAATAGATCCCTTGGCCAAAAAATTTCCTTACGCTTCTTTGCATTCCCTGTCCTTCCTCACTCATGGACCTGGGCAGTCACTGAGATGCTGTCGTGAGGATTCTGCCTTTTCTAGGATTTTACTTAAATGGAACCATACAGTATGTAGATTTTTGTGTTTGACTTCTTTTACTTAGCATAATGTTTTTGAGATTCAGTGACAATTTTTGTTACTGATTAATATTCTATGATATGGGTATGCCACCTTATTTTAAAATCTGTTTACCAATTGATGGATGTTTGGGTTGCTTCCATTTTGGGGCTATTCTGAATAATAGCTGTATGTATTTGGAAGTTAGGAATAATTGGCATGTACAGTTCTGTGTGGATACATATTTTCATGTTTTGTGGCAATAGCTAGCACGACACGTTTAACTGTATAAGGTACTGCCATATTGTCTTTTAATGTGGCTGTTCCATCTTCGACTGTCACCAGCAATAGATAAGATTTCTAGTTCCTCCACATCCTTCTCAGCACTTGATGTTGTCAGTCTTTTGAACTTTAGCCATTCTAGTGGGTATATGTGATTTTTCATAGTTGAATTTATCTGGTGACTAGTAATGTTGAGCTTTTTTTCATGTGCTTGTTGGCTGTGCATATATCTTCTTTTGTGAAATATCTGTTGAAATCATTTGCTCCTTTTTAAATTGGGTGTCTGTCTTTTTATTTTTGAATTGCAAAGATTTTGTATACAATCAGGATAAAGCCCTTTTTAAAATACATGTTTTGCCGAACTTTTCTCCCAGTCTGTTGGTTGCCTTGTTTTTACTATGTCTTGAAAAGCCTATGTTCTTAACCTTGACGTAGTCTATTTTTATCAGTTTATCCCTTATAGTTTGTGCTTTTGGTGTCCTGTTTTAAGAAATCTTTGCCTAACTATATGCCACAGAAATTTTTTTTTCATACTTTAATGGTTGTAGCTCTCACATTTCATGATGACTTATGAGTTAACTTTTATGTGTGCCGTGCCCCATTTTCTCTTTCCTTTCCTTCTGATATTTCAATTACACACATATTTAACCTTTTAATATCATCTAATAGATCCCCAAGATGCTATTTTAAAAATATTTTTATTTAAATTCCACTTAATTAACATGTAGTATATTATTAGTTTCAGATGTAGAGGTCAGTGATTCATCAGTTGCGTATAACCCAGTGCTCATCACATCACATGCCCCTCAATGCCCATCACCCAGTGACCCAGTCCCCCCACCGTCCTCTGCTCCAGCAACCCTCAGTTTGTTTCCTCTAGGCTCTCTCTCTCTCTCTCTCTTTTTAAGATTTTTATTTATTTATTTATTAGAGAGAGAGATCACAAGTAGGCAGAGAGGCAGGCAGAGAGAAACGGGGAAGCAGGCTCCCTGCTGAGCAGAAAGCCCGTTGCGGGACTTGATCCCAGGACCCTGAGACCATAACCTGAGCCGAAAGCAGAGGCTTTAACCCACTGAGCCACCCAGGTGCCCCATGTTTCCTCTAGTCTCTTATGGTTTTTCTCCTCCTCTCATTTCATCAAGACTATTTTTTAGATAACTTTTTAAAATCTCTATTCTTCACCATGGATAATTTCTATTGGTCTGTATTCAAGTTCATTCACTGTTTCCTCTGTCATGTCACTTTGACTGTTAAGTCTATCTACACTATTTTTTGTTTTAGCAATTCTATATTATAGTTCTAAATTTTTGACTTTGTTCCTTTTTATTATATCTATTTTTCTGCTGAGACTTCTCACTACTCTGCATTAAAGATGCTTTGTTTAATATACAACACTTAGGTAGTTAAAGTAGTCATTTTAAAATCCTTGTGTTAAAACCACAACAACAAAAAAAACCCCTAGTGGGTGCCTGGTTAAGGCACCTGCCTTTGGTTGGTTGGTTAAGCACCTGCCTTTCAGCTCAAGTCATGATCTCAGTGTCCTGGAATTGAGTCCTGTGTCAGACTCCCTGCTCAGCGGGGAGTCCGCTTCTCCCTCTGCCTCTGTCCCTCCCTGATGCTCATCTCATGCTCTCTTGCTTTCACACACACACTCTCTCTCTCACATAAATAAATACAATCTTTAACAAAAAACCCCAAAACAAACAAACAAAAAAACCTTGTAATTTCCTAATTTGGTTCATCTTGGGTTAGACTCTGTCGATGTTTCTTTTTTTTTTTTTTTGAGAATGTGTTCCATTTTCTTGCTTCTTTGTATGTTAAGTACATACAAAGTACATAAAAAGAACATACATTATTGTATTCTGAACATGAAGTGGTAGATGAACATGAAGTGGTAGAGATTCTGGATTTGGTTGTTTTTTCTGATGAATATTATTTCCCTTGTGTGAGTAGGTAATTTTTTTTTTTTTTGGCAAGGCTTGAACTGCAAATTTTCTCTCTTGTGCAGCAGCTCTGGTCTCAGTCCAGTCGTGTGTGGTTCTTGGTTATAGAGTTTGAAGATCCTCTCTCTCTGGCTCCATTGCAGCATTGTTCATCTTTCAGACTCTACTCAGCTTCAGGTGAAAAGCTGGAGAGAGAGAACTCACTTGTAGAGCTCCCATCTGTCCTTCATGTGAACACAAACAACCCACCTGAGTCCCTCTGCTTCTGTTCACTTTCTAGGACCTGTGACTTGTTACTTTTTGTATTTATGTCTGGGTTTTAGAGTTGTTTTCCACAGATGAAACTGGGTGCTGAGTGTGTGCTGGTTTATGCCACCGCTCTTTCTAGCTTTATGTGTGTTTGAAAGTTTCCATAATAAAAAGTTAATGAAAAGAGATTAGGGGAAAATAGGAAAAAAAATAGAGATGCAGTATAGTAATTGGTTTGTGCAGGACTTATTTGCCAGATGGCTTATTTACTGAAACGTCCTGGCTGTCCCTCAAGAGCCTCATCTTTAAAATGGGGATAAGAGGGTAGCATTAATTTAATGAGGTGTGTGTGTAGAGGACTTAGCGCCATACCTGGCCCACTATGTTCTGTAAGGGAGAGTTTACTTTTATTATCCAGCTTTGGGAGGGAGTGGAAGGCTATTAGACATTTGAGCTCTAGAGTGAGATAAGTGAAGCGATTTACAAAACTTAGAAAAGAGTATTCCTGCTTACTGGGGTTGCTTTATAAGGACATTAAAATTTCAGTATTAGAGCCAAGAAAATCAGCAAAACAGATCACACCCCTCTCAGCCTTCAGGCTGATCTGGGGAGACTCCTGCCAGGACTAGTGTAGATGGCATCAGCCTTTGTGACAGAGCAGCAGATTTTCTGTCTGCAAGAAGCCCAGGGGCCCAGAGAGCTGTGAGAATGGTAAGGGCTGGCCAGGGATGTGCAGTTTGAGGTGGTGAAGGATACCAGAGCCAAGAGAAGCAGATCTGAGCAGGACTGGCAGAGGCAGTGTCTACCTAGCTGGGTGATCAGGAGGGAGATCCAGAGCCAGAGAGGGAAGTGGTTTGGTGAGACATCAGGTAGGTTCAGTGAGTCTCGCCAAAATGTGCAGGGAGATCAGGGAAAGATCTATTGTAAATTCCAGTGAGCTTAACCAACTTGCAAAGGAGGCTTGGGAGGGGCACCTGGGTGGCTCAGTTGGTTAAGCATCTGCCTTTGGCTCAGGTCACGATCCCGGTGTCCTGGGGATCCCTGCCCCTTCTCCTGCTCCTGCTCTCTCTCTCTCTCTCTCAAATAAATAAAATCTTTAAAAAAAAAAAGCCCAGGTCTTCAGAGGAATGGGCAGCATGACTGGGAGGCAAGCCGTGCTTGCTGAGGCCAACGGGCCGGTGCCCTGATTCAGGCGTTGGAATTCCTGCACAGCCATCAGGAGAGACCACTCTGGACAGACCCAATCCCCATGATCTGCAGAAGGCTGAGTGTTTTCCCCGTGGCTCCAGGGGTTAGATTTTATTTATCTCTATTGCTTAACTCTCCCAGAGAATTACTCAAGTCTCATCTGGCTCTAGCTATAAGCTGGCTTAATGAAATATGGATAATAGTAGGTTGTAAATATTTGTCTTACCTTGCCTGTCTGTACCCCTCAAAGTATCACCGGTGGAAAGACATGGCTGCTTGTATAAGATGTGTGAACCTATCTCCGTGGAGTGTGGTGACACTGCCTGCTCATTATGGAGGACCTCCATCACCTCTGCCTCTCATCCTGGCTAGTACTGTACAAGAAATATTTTAGGCTTCAACTAAATGATGATGATGGAAACTTAATAGATGTGTCTTAGTGTGAACTTTTAAAAAAGATTTTATTTATTTACGTGAGAGAGAGAGAGAGCACCAGCAGGGGAGGGAAAGAGGGAGAAGCAGACTTCCCACTGAGCAGGGAGCCTGATGAAGGACTTGATCCCAGAACCCTGGGATCATGACCTGAGGGGAAGGCAGATGCTTAACCAACTGAGCCACTCAGATATCCCTGTGTTAGTGTGAATTTGCTAGATTCTGCAATTAAATGACTAGCACAGCTTAGAGAATGGAGACTTTCTTTAAGATTTTTTTTTTTTGTGTGTGTGTGTGTCAGTAAGAAAGCAGAAGCAGGGGAGCAGCAGGCAGAGGGAGAAGCAGGCTCCCTACAGAGCTGCGAGCCTGATGCAGGACTTTTATTCTCAATAATTTAATAATTTGTCTTTGCTCAAATGAAATAGGGAAAGAAACACCAGAAACTTAGTTGAGTTAATTGCTAAAACATTTTTGGTGAACATTTTCAGGAAAGTAGAATTATTCAGCTAATTTACCCTGTCCTCATTTTACTACTGTAGACCAGTGCTAAATCTTGATAAATACTATTAAATCACCAAGGAATTGTTAAATAATTTATACAACATGCTTAGAGTAAAAAACTTCAGCAATTAAAAATAGTGGCATAGATTTATGTTTATTGACATACAAAGATATATAGGGTATATATTAAGTAAAAAAGTAAGGTTTCAAAAGAGCATGATAGTTGAGCCCATTTTTATAATAAAACATGTTGTGTGTGTGTTCATTCATGTGTTTATACATATAAAAACATCTGGAAGGGTATATTCCATAATGTTAACTGTGATTATTTCTGGTGATGTGATTACTAGTAATTTCTATTTTCTTCTTGATGCTTTGTGTGTTGTATGAAGTTTGTAAATTTGTAAGTTTATTTTTTTTGTAATAAGAAAAATTAAGCCCTTTTTTGATGAGAAATATGCCTATATCACTGAAATTGTATTTAAACATTATCAGAGGTTTAACAACCCAAGTGTTTACCATGGTTAGTTGTTCAAAGCTCAAGTATGGTGAGAGCAAAATTATTGCTTAAGGAAAACAGTGCTTGAAAGATCAATATTCTGTAGGATGAACACCACAATTTGCCATGAAAATTGAGGCTACATTGTGGTGGAGTACTGGTGCTTGTTTGATGTGTTTCCAAGAGTTACATTCAAGTATTACCTATTGAGATCATATAATCCAATGCTTAACCTTATTGATGAGGTAACAGAAAACCAGCACCCAAAGTCACCCAACTGCTTGGTGCCAGACCTAGCACTGGGACCTATCTCTGAAAGCCAGTACAGTGACATTTCCATGGTTCTATTTTGCCTTTGTAGGTGACATTCTCTGATTCCTAGATATGTCCTCTTTCAACCACATTCTAAATGTTGTTTCCTCATATTACTTTGATCCTCAGATGAAGAATGCTCATGTACTTAATTTTTTGAACCCACAGGTATTTGCATAGTGGTGAGAACTTAGTGATGTTTTATTATATATATGACTCATAATTTAGAACACTTTTATTGCAATATTTTAGTTCCTGGTAGAGGAAAGGTTTTATGTTTCATAACTTTCTATGGAGGGCAGTTCACCAACCGTGGTGTGACTTTCTGTACTGAAGCCAGCTCTGCTCTTTTCTTCAACAGCTGGCCACATTCCGCACTCTCCTCTGCACGGCGGAGGGTGAAGCAGCAGCTTTTTTGTTGAGCAACCACCGCCCACCACAGCCTCTGAAGGGCCGAAAAGTGAGAGCCTCTTTCCATTAGAAGTTGTTACCAGCTGACCACCCCAAACATGTCTATGGAGAAAAAACAAAACACAAAAATCTCTGCTAACAACTCTTTCCTAGAATTCTGATTGATGGGTTCCATTTTGCTCTCAGCTTCAGCACCACAAAGCAGATCAGATCTCTGTAATCAAACTAACTTGAATCATCCATCTCAGATTTGCACTCACGGGTATTCAAACAGTAAACATTTTTTGATGTGTGTTGAGATCCACAAAATGCATCTACTTCAACCTGTGTGAGAACATGGATGGCATCGCAAAACCTCCAAATGCATTAAAAATTTTCCCTTGCCCTAGAGATTGAATCAGTCATATCTCTCAGTAATGTTTGGTCAAAAATTTAAAATCTTTTCCAGAATGATAAGATTGTGATACCTTTTTCTACATGAGTGAGTCTGCTTAATGTATTGATATCATTCCAATTCATAAAAAGTTGATAACATTTCCTTTTAAAGTAAATTTTTGTTCTGATTATGTTGTTGATCCCCATTGCATGGTACCTTTAATTAAATGAACAATATGAGCATGGAGGAGGGGTAGGATAACTACTCACTGGGTCTACTCCACAGCTCCAAATTAACCCATCCTGTTTTGTTGGGAATTCCTCAGGGAATTCCTCTTTAAACTTTAATAAATTATGCCCTGTATCACATTCATACAGTAATGTTAATGATAAACAGGTTAATAGTTGACTAGAGGCAATGCTTGCCAGTTTGTTGACATGGTTTGAAACTAACAGATTGGAAGGTACCAGGCTGGCGGAGCAGGCCAAGGGCCTGATGAATAGGTTGCTTACTTCTTCCCCGTGTTTTGGCATCAGGACAGGGAGCAATCCTGTGTAGGTCACTGTTCTGTCAAGTGGTGGAAAATATTTACTTGGGTCTCATATAAATATACAATCCATCCACAAACCCTCCAACCCATTTCTGTGGCAAAGCCCATCACCCCTTTTATACATATCCCTCAATCTCACAAGTAATTTTGTAAGTTGGCTCTCGGTAATTCATTTTAACCTACAGTCTTTCATGTATTTTTGTTTGTTTTTGGTGAAGGGGGATGGCGAAGGTCCTTTTGCTCTCTCTGGTGCAAATAGAGCGACACTATTAACCACATTTAAGACTTGAACACATGGTACACTTCTGTCATCTGAGAGAAGTTTAGCTGAGTTTCCTTGATTTTGTTAATTTGTTTCAGACACCATTTCTCCTTTGGATGTAGATTTTGATAATCCAAATTATTCTGCCATAGTCTTCTTGATAAGATAACTGAGTATCAGTAAATTGTGTAATAATGCTGTACTTGGTTGCAGAAGATAAGCTCCTGAAGTCTAATGCTGATACCTTCGTCCTTTTTGTTTTCCCTCACAGCACCTAGGTTTAGCCTTGCAGGAGATGGCCATCTAGTAAATATTTAATGAATTGAATGTTTTAAAATGTTTTTATTTGGTATCTTTGGTGATTATCTTGCGCTTGTGATTAAATGCACTATCAGTTACTATAACAAGTAAAATAAATGCATCTCTTAAAAATGATTTCTTCTTAAAGGAATAATTATTAAATCTACTTGTGTAACCAGATGTTTTAACAGTTTTAAAAATACCAGTGTTGAATGGAAAGGTGTTTCTTTAGTTTGGAAAGGCATGTTATGAATTATCCTGGTTGGAGAAAGAAGTCTATTTCCTCAGAGAAAGAAAGTATGTTGTTCTGTTTGAAGGGGTGTGTAATGAGGATTGTAATTACTTTGCATGAGAGTTATTACTTTGTAATTTATGGTTTTAGCTACAGTATTGCATCGGTTCTGTGCTACAAATTGGACTTTAGTAGACTAAAAAGGTCTACATGGCACTGATTCTCTTGAAGACTGTTTATTTATCTCATGGGGAGAAAGTGTATGCTGCACTTGTTATCTCTTAAAAAGATTAAAGAGTATAAATGCTAGCATAGATCTCTTTTGTTTCCCACACATGTATTGGATTTATGTTTATTAAACATTTTTTATTTTAATTTAAGTTGGATTCAATCACAATAAAGAAAATGAGACAAATTTTGAACTGTACCAGGGACTCGTATATGTAAGACACAGAATGAGATTATATTTTTATACTCTTTATATGGAAAATAATCTCAAACCCACAGGAAAAAAATGCAAACACAGTACATTTTTTCTGAATTATTTGAGAGTAAGTTGCCAAATGCTTCTGCTCTATCATCACACAAACTTTAGTAATATTTTTTACGAGTGAGGACAGTGTCCTACATAACTACAATATAGCTAAAATAACCATAAGAAATAAAAGGCATCCAAATCAGCAAGGAAGAAATCAAGCTTTCATTATTTGCAGATGACATGATATTCTATATTGAAAACCCAAAGGCTCCACCAAAAAAATTCCTATAGCTAATACACGAATTCAGTAAAGTCACAGGAAACAAGATCAATGTACAGAAATTGTTGCATTTTTATACACCAGTCATGAACCAGCAGAAAGAGAAATCAGGGAATTGATCCCATTTACAATTACACCAAAAACCATAAGATACCTAGGAATAAACCTAAGCAAAGAGGTAAAAGATCTATACTCTGAATACTGTAAGATACTTAAGGAAGAAAATGAAAATGACATAAAGAAATGGAAAAAATATTCCATGCTAATGGATTGGAAGAAAAAATATTGTTAAAAATGCCTATACTACCCAAAGCAATCTACTCATTTATTGCAATCCCTATTGAGATACCACCAGCATTCTTCACAAAGCTAGAGCAAATAACCCTAGAATCTGTATGGAACCCCCAAAGATCCTGAATAGTCAACGCAATCTTGAAAGAGCAAAACAAAGCTGGAGGCATCACGGTTGCAGAATTCAAGTTATATTACAAAGCTGCAGTGATCAAGACAGTATGGTACTTACACAAAAACAGACAGATGAAAGAAACAGAATACGAAATCCAGAAATGAACTCACAACTATGAGGTCAACTAATCTTTGTCAAAGCAAGAAAAATACCCAGTGAGAAAAAGACAGTCTCTTCAATATATGCTGTTGGGAAAACTAAACAGCAACATGCAAAATGAAACTGGACCACATTTTTACATCATACACAAAAATAAATTCAGAATGGATGAAAGACCTAAATGTGAGACAGGAAAGTGTCAAAATCTGAGGAGAACATAGGCAGTAACTTCTTTGACCCGGGCTGTAACAACTTCTTACTAGACACATCTCCTGAGGCTAGGCAAACAAAAGCAAAAAATGAACTATTGAGAACAAATCAAGACAAAATACTTCTGCACAGCAAAGGAAATAATCAACAAAGCTAAAAAGCCACCTATGGAATGGAAGAAGACATTTGAAAATGACATATCTGATAAAGGGTTAGTATCCAAAATCTACAAAGAACTTATCAAACTCAACACCCCCCCCCAAAAAAACAAGCCAGTTAAAAAATGGGCAGAACACATGAATAGACATTTTGCCAAAGAAGGCATCCAGATGGCTAACAGACACATGAAAAAATGCTCAGCATCACCCATCATCAGGGAAATACAAATCAAAACCACGATGAGATATCTCGCACTAGTCAGAATGGCTAAAATTAACAACACAGGAAGCAAGAGGTGTTAGCAAGGACTTGGAGAAAGTGAAACTCTCTTACACTGTTGGTGGGAGTGCAAATTGGTGCAGCCACTCTGGAAAACAGTATGGAGGTTCCTTAAAAATTTAAAAATAGAGCTACCCTATGATACAGCAATGGCACTACTAAGTATTTACCCAAAGGATACAAAAATACTAATTTGAAAGGATACGTGCACCCTGATACTTATAGCATTGTCAACAATAGCCAAATATGGAAAGAGCTCAAATGTCCACTGACTGATGAATTGTTAAAGAAGGGGTGGTATATATACACAATGGACTATTACTCAGCCATCAAAAAGAATGAAATCTTGCCATTTGCAATGACATGGATGGAGCTAGAGAGTATTACATTAAGCAAAATAAATTAGTCAGAGAAAGATGAATAGCATATGATTCTACTCATGTGGAATTTAAGAACAAACAGATGAAGTATGGGGGGAAAAGAGGAGAAATACAAACCATAAAACAGACTCTTAACTATAGAGGACAAACAAATTTTATAGAATACCCCCCTGCCAACTGGCTTTGTTCAAGGTTTCCTTGTGATTAGATTCAGGTTATATACCATTGGCAGGAATATCACAAAAGCAATGCTAGATGTTGGGCTCTTCTCATTCTATTCTATCAGGCAACAAATTTTGATTTGTCCTCTTATGGAGAATATTCACTTTCATCACTTGATTAAGACAGTGTCTATTAGGCTTCTCCATTATAAAATTACTTCTTTAACCCTTGTAAATTAACAAATATTTGTGTGAGGATGTGCACTGAGATCATGCAAATACCCAGTTCCTCATTAAATCTTTAATTAATTAATTAATTTCTAGCAGGGACTTAGCAATTCCTAATTTATCCAGTGGGCTATAACCTGTTATTATCATTATTGCTATTATCACTACTACCTCATTTATCAATTCTCATTCACAATTTTTTCTTGATTTGTTCAGCGGGAACACTTTCAGTATGACTTCTGTGTCCTTTTGACATGTCGCTGTTTCCTTATGTTCTGACAGCAGTTTGATGTTCCCGGCTCATCTCAGTCTTTCCCTTCCCCAGTCCTGAAATCTACCATTTCTCCAAGGAACTCTGGCTCCTTTTAGTGGAGAACAGTATTGAGAAAATCAGTCTGGATCCTAGACGATCTCATTTCTATTGGAGTGTTACTACTCCTAGATCCTCTCCATTGACAGAAGCTGGGAATGTGTACACACGCATGTGCGTGCACACACACACACACAAACATAAAGTGTATATATAGGTTCAACAGCTATATTTCTATATTTATCTATATCATATTCATATGTCCAATTTCAATCCAGCACTACAGGGTTCATTCTAGTTCTTCATTTCCATATATTTTTTAAAAAGATTTATTTATTTTAGGGAGAGAGAGGGAGAACATGAGTCGGGGGGCGGGGCAGAAGGAGAGAATCCTTAAGCAGACCCTGTGTTGAGTGCGGGGAATGACGTAGGGCTTGATCTCAAGACCCTGAGATCACAACCTGAGCTGAAGCCAAGAGTCAGCTGCTTAGCTGACTGAGCCACCCAGGTGCCCCATTCCATTTCCATATCTGTAATTCCCTTTTCCAAAAGTAGGAAACCATGCTTCCATTATCCTTAACACTTTACTTATCTAGCCAGTTCTTCTGTATGTAACCAGTATCCCATCACCACCTGCATTCCCTCACCCCCACATTGCATGGATAACCTGCTCACTCGGCTTGGGCTGTGGTATCGTGTGCTGGGCTGCCTTGACCCCTGAAGAAAAAGGAAGGGAAGAACATGGAAGGGAAGGGAACAGAAGGGAAGGAAAGAGGAAGAGCAAGATTACATCTTGAAATACTTACTGGGCTGTTCATAGGGAAGTCCTTCATTTCTAACACAGGGTTATTGAAAATGTAGCTTTACCTATACATATCTTACCATAAGTGGCAATGGAATAGAATATTTAGTAAAAAACTTTTAATACCTTCAGAGTGGGGCTGCAAAAAATGTAGGCCAAGGAATAGTGGTCTTATTACAGAGGCTGGGAAGGCATCCTGGGCCTTGGACAACTACTTCAACTTGCTGTCATTTCAAATTCTACCAAAGAAGACTAATTTTTTTATATTAAGATTTCAGTAACCATTGAAATGTATACTCCTCTCAGAGGATAATTGTGTAAGTTGCCACCAGTCATTTCCACTTGAAGGTAATTGATCCTTAGATGAGATAGGTTTTGGTGGGAATACAGTCTGTGACAGAAGGAATGGTAACATGATACAAGACGGCAAATGACTTGAGTGTTAGGATAATCAAGGTGAATTCCAACGACTTCACAATTTTGCCTGCACATCTCATACTTACTTGTACCCTGACATCTCACCCTGTGACTGATGGATAGCAAAAATGAGGTGAATAGAATGCTTTAGTTGATGCATTATGGCATTAGTTCATGTAGATGGGCATCTCTGTGAATTAAATGGACAGAAACAACTTCCAGTTAACCATGGGGAAACTAGTGATGAAACTTTGTTAGAGGATGCCTCAGAAGTTTGCAAGAAGTTTATACAACCTGACCCTCATGAATTAAGGTTCAATGTGTTTGTTCTTTTTGCAACAGAGTTTGTCCATAGTGGAACATTAAATACTGTATGTTTGCAACAGAAATTAAATGTATGCTGCCATGCACTAACTCAAAAATTTTGATATTTTTATTAGCTTGACTGATTAATTTTATGTCAATTAAGCTTTGACTTAAAAAACAGTTTATCAAATTGAGTTACTTGGAGATTTTTCTGGTGTGGGTAGGAACTCATCTCTACCTTCCTAGAGAGGAATTATAACAGCAGGGAAACCCTAGTTCCTGTCATATCATTGTGTCTCAATGAGATCAGATGAACCAATGCTTGGAATTGATTATACAGGCAAGGGAAGATAGTGAAAAACCAAAAGGACAGTGAGGCAACCTAGAAGTCAGCAAGAACAGACTGCTCTCACTTTCCTTAGAAGGAGGCAATCAATATTTCTGGAGCTCAGGAGCCATGGCAACCCAGATGAAGCTGACACTAAAGTAGGCTGACTAGCAAGATCTGGTTAGTTTTTAATGACACAGCCATTATCTGAGACCTGGTTTGAGGCAGAAAGAAGGGGAGAAATACTCTGGGTTCTTTTATTTTTGTCCTCCAAATTCCATTAATGCCCATTGGTGGAACCTAGCCAGATGCCAGATAATGTGAAAATATGAGAAATCCTACCCTCTGCTATACAGAGCAGATAAGTGGAAAGGTCCAGGAATGGATCTAAGGAGAAATGGGCTTAAAACCAGCCAAGGCACCAAGGGCTGAGATCTTTATTATGCATGTCAAGCAAATGACTGATGTTGGGCTGGAAGTCTCCAGAGATGGAAGACGTTTGTGAAACTTCTCTCTGACTCTGGAAACTAAATTTTACCACAATTTGTCGACATATGTAGTAAATATTTTGTTAGATACTAGAGATGTAAGGATGATTAAGACATGGTTACTTTTCTTAGCTCAAAATCTAAGACAAGTATAAAAATAAGTTGCAACATATGAAATGTTATTAAGTATTTTAAGTTCAGCTATCTGTAGAGTGCTAAGGAAACATGGAAAAGATGGAAAATTAATTCTGGATAAGTGGATAAAGGCTTGAAGATTTGCAAGTGTGATATTTTGGAAATTGGATTATCTGGTTCTCTACGTAGATTTGTATCTGGTACCAGGAAGTGGGGAGATGTATCAGTGAAGACTCTTTTGCCTGAGAACAATAGGAACTCCAACACTACATAGCTAAAAGAAGTAATGGGAAGCTGGGGCTAAGATCAGGCCTCAGTATCCCTCCTTCTTGGCTGTCTCCACCTCTGTGGACTCTGTTAGCAGTCAGAGTCTCCCTTCATAACAGAAGATTGGAAGTCTGCACCTCTATAACTAACTCACATCCTGTAAGCCACACCAATAGTAAAGGAGAGTTTCTTTCTTCAAAAATGTCAAAAAAAGGGTGCCTGGGTGGCTCAGTGGGTTAACGCCTCTGCCTTCAGCTCAGGTCATGATCTCAGGGTCCTGGGATCAAGGCCCGCATAGGGCTCCCTGCTCAGCGGGGAGCCTGCTTCCCCCTCTCTCTCTGCCTGCCTCTCTGCCTCCTTGTGATCTCTCTCCCTCTGTGAAATAAATAAATAAAATCTTTAAAAAAAATGTCAAAAAAATTTCTGGCTTTCATTGCCATTTGTCTAGACTGAGTCATGTGCCCATCCTTAATCAAATCATCATGACCAGCTGATAGAATATGGGTTTGGAGAAGCAGGTGACATCAGCCCCTTCCCAAGCCACACAGACTAAGGACAGAGGTGGTCTGGCTCCAGTGAAAGAAAACTGGGAACTAGTACCTGAAGAAGGGAGAAAGGATTTTGGGTGGCAAAAACAATAAATGTTTACTCTGTACTGAACAAGGGGCTGCAGAGAGGTTTGAAAAGAATAAAACTACGAGCTAATTTACACCTTTCAGGAAATAACCATCATCCACCTAAAAAGGAATGAAATTTCTCAAGCCAAATGCAAGGTCAGTATTTCAATAAGGGCACAATTTTTTTTAAAAAAAGATTTTTCTGCTCGTGCTTTGATAGAGTGATAAATCAATAATTTCCCACAGGAACGAGGAAGGATGGGGATTGTCGGAGCTAGGGAGCCAACCTGGAACTGGTAAACCTGGCAGTTTCAGCGAGGACGACCTCCTTGTTGATCCAGTTCAGTTGGTGTTCCGCATAGGGCTCACATGGAGACACGGGGTTCTGATCATTGGGGTCTGTTTGTTGCTGGCTTCTCTCCAGTTCCAAGGGGGCAGAGATGTCTCTGTTGGCTTTCATCCTCTTCTCTCTCAGCCTTCTTTTTTTTCTAGCAACCAATGCGGATTGATCATGCCTACGATTCACAGCGCCTTTGTTTTTACAGGTGGCCCAAGAAGTATTTGTGAAAACGTTTATAAATGAACATGTGAGGGGCGCCTGGGGGGGCTCATTGCGTTGAGCAGCCAACTTTTGGTTTTGGCTCAGGTCATGAGCTCACGGTTGTGATATCAAGCCCCAAGTGGGGCTCCACTCTCGGCGAGCAGTCTGCTCGAGATTCTCTCTCTCCCCCGCTGCCCCTGGCCCATCTAAAATAAATACATAAATAAATCGTTAAAAACAAACGAATGAATACAGACATACAGTCTCCTCCCGCCTCCGCCGCCGTAGGCGCCGCGGGTGGGCGCAGAGTTGCAGTCCGCGCTCCGCTGCGGCCCCGCCGGCGGGTGCTGCCGGAGAACCTGCAGCGGGAGGGTCCGCCCGAGGACCCCGAGCCGCGCTTCCTGCTCGGCCCGCCCGAGCCCCGCGGGGAGGCGGCCGTGCGCGACGAGCGGACGGCGGGGCCCAAGCCCTGTGCAAATCCCTCGACTGGCAGATGGACACGGACCTGCTCGATGAAGTGAAGAAAGCGAACGAGGAGGAGTGGAAGCGTTTGGACAGGAGCTGGAAGATGCAGGGAAGAAGCTGGGAGAGTGAAATCCGGGATGCCCCGACGGCGAAGGCCGAGTACCTGGGCCGGAGAGGCGACAAGGAAGCTGCTCTGACAGCCTTTCGCAAGACGTGCGACAAAACTGTGGCCTTAGGTCACCGACTGGATATTGTGTTCTCTCTTCTTAGGATTGGATTATTTTACATGGATAATCATCTCATCACACGGAACACAGAGAAGGCCAAAAGCTTAATAGAGGAAGAGGAGACTGGGACGGGAGAAACCGCCTAAAGGTATATCAAGGTCTTTATTGTGTGGCTGTTCGTGATTTCAAACAGGCAGCTGAACTCTTCCTTGACACAGTTCCAACATTCACATCCTATGAACTTATGGATTATAAGACCTTTGCGACTTATACTGTCTATGTCAGCATGACTGCCTTAGAAAGACCAGATCTCGGGGGAAAGGTGGTTAAAGGAAACGAGATCCTTGAGGGGCTGCACAGCCCACCAGCGGTCCGGCAGTACCTGTTCTCACTCTATGAGTGTCGTTACTCAGTTTTCTTCCAGTCCTTAGCTGTTGTGGAACAGGAAATGAAAAAGGACTGGCTTTTTGCTCCTCATTATCAATACTATGTAAGAGAAATGAGAATTCACGCATACAGCCAGCTACTGGAATCCTGTAGGTCATTAACTCTTGGCTATATGGCAGAAGCGTTTGGTGTTGGTGTGGAATTCATTGATCAGGAGCTCTCCAGATTTATTGCTGCAGGGAGACTACTCTGCAAAATAGATAAAGTAAATGAAATAGTGGAGACCAACAGGCCTGACAGCAAGAACTGGCAGTACCAAGAAACTGTCAAGAAAGGAGATCTGCTACTAAACAGAGTTCAGAAACTTTCCGGAGTAATTAATATGTAAAACCATGTAAACAAAGGATTTCCTTTAGAGATAACTATTTGGAATTTTTATAGCTTACTTTACTATGTACCCAGCTCAGCTATATAAAATAAATATTGCATTGTTATTTAAAAAAATACAAACATACATAAATAAAACATATGAATGAGTAATAAGTGCTCTGATTACATGTAAAATTAGCACATCTTGGAATCCATTCTTCAATCAAATAACAAGTCCCCAGAGGTTACTGACTTAAAAACTCGAGCAATTTGTTCCCTAAGGAAATGTTAGTTTATCAGTTGCGAAATTAATCCAAGATAAATGGAGGTGGAGGTATATATTAGAGTTGTTGCGTTGTCATTAAATGGGCACACCCTCTCCCAGGATGGTCTCCAAACACATCATGCCCTTCCTTGTTAGGGCCATGGTCCTCATCTCTTCCCTCTGTCTAAAACCTTCTAGTGCCATCATCTGGACAACCAGATAATTTTTTTCCACAACCTGTGCTATAGACCAGCAAGGCTCAAAGTGGTTTGCAGATCCTTGGGGCCCCTGAGACACTTCCAGGGGGTCAGTGAAGTCAAAATTATTTTATAATAGTACCAAAATATAATGGGGCAACTGGGTGGTTCAGACGGGATCTTGGGGTTGTGGGATTGAGCCCTGTGTCTGTCGGCCTCCTTGATGGGCGTGGAGCATGCTTGGGGTTCTCTTTCTCATTCTGTGCTCACCTTTTCCACTGCTTTGACACTTGCACTGATGGTTAAAATTGCTGGTTTCTTGGCATGAATGAAGGCTGTGGCATTAAATGGTGGCAGTAGTCATTTTTTTCTTTACCACCATGCATAGTTTTAAAATGCCAAATTTTCTTAAGAATGTCCTTGTTATTAAGTAAAAATTATTAATTGTACTCATATTATTGAAAATTAGGTTGTCATTATAGTCACTCTCAATTCCTGAGTACACATTCTTTTACTATTTGGTGTAACATAATGAAAATTTGCAAGAACTTCTGCTGCAGTTTTCTTTTGGGAAAGCATTTATGCAATGGTTTGAGCTGCAAACTGAATTAGACAACTTTTTTTTCTTTTTTAAAGTAAGTTCTCTGCCTAACGTGGGGCTTGAACTCATGACCATGAGATCAAGAGTCACATGCTCTACTGACTGAAGCAGCAGAGTGCCCTGACACTCTTTTCATTGATCATTATTTTTCTTAAAAGAGCAACTGACAAGCTGGATATTCAGACTTGGATAACTGGCAAATATTTCCTTGGAAATGAGCAAAGTAAGCTTCTCATTTCAAGAAAAACAAAAGCACTTGTTTGCAATGATAAAATTAGAACTTTAAAGAGAAAATTAGGATTTTGAAAAACATATCTGCTCTGTAAGCATGCCAGCTTCTCAGTGTTTAAAGACACTTTTGATGAGACCAGTGGTAATTTTTAAAAAATGTGATTTTTTTGATATTGTATAACAAATTGTGCCAACATTTTGAAGATATGCATAACTTGGTGAACCAATATTTTCTAAATAAACAGTGCATGATGCTACAAATTCATGCACAGATAAAATATCTATTTATAATGCAAGATAGACCCATAAATTTTAGTAGAGTATGAAAAGTTTATTCATAGTTTACTTTTATGTAATTTTTAGGAAAATATTTTAAGAAGATATTGTTAAATTTTGGTGTTTTACTAAAGAAGAATATCCACAATTATCCAAAAAGGCTATTAGTATACTCCTCCATTTTCTTTCTTTCCTCTTTTCTTGCTTTCTTTCTTTCAGCTTTATTTATCTGAGCGACAGAGAAAGAACAAGTGGGGTGGGGGGCAGAGGGAGAAGCAGGCTCTCTGCTGAGCAGGGAGCCCGATGTGGGACTCAATCTCAGGCCCCTGGGATCATGACCTGAGCCAAAGACAGCCACTTAACCATCTGAGCAACTCCTCCATCTTCCAGCTACATATCTGTGTGAGGCTGGATTTCCTTCAGGTAGTTCAAACACAACAGTTTATCATGACAGATTAAATATAGAAACAGATATAAGAATCCAGCTGTCTTCTATTTAGCCAGATATTAAAGAGATTTATAAAACTGTAAGTGGCATTCGTTACATTTTTTTGTTTTATAAAATACTATTTTCATAAAATCTGTGATGTTCATTTATTATTCATTATATGAATCCAGCATCTTGAAATGAATTGATAAATAAATATTTAATAATGTCTCACATTGACTTCTAATACAGTGACTATCAATAGATATAACCCACAGGAACAAAAGGTGTTTGGGGTCTTCAGTAACTTTCAAGAGTAAAGGTCCTGAGACCAAAAGGATGAAGAGCTGCTCCTGTGGACAATGCCATGATCCAGTGTCCCATCCTAAATAAATAAATAAATAAGTTGTAATCAGGTCTCGTGAACAATAATTAAGTTCTATTAATGCTTCAATAAAACCAGATATAGATATGCACACACATTACTGAGATGTAAAAAGGTAAATTCTAGTCACACAGTCTCACATTATTTGACATGGGATTACTCATGCTACTTCAGGCATTTCTAGATGTGTGCTTTACTTCCCAACATCAGATCTAAGGCCAAGCAACTTGCACTCATTTCTGTTTAGGTGCTGAGGGAACAGTATAATTTCCTCTATGCTTGGGTTCGCTCCTTGAATTCAAGTCCAAATGACTTCCTATAGTCGCCTGATGTCCCAGCCTCGTAGTTCCCTGGGTTCTGCTGATGGAAATTTCCCACCTACTCTTGCTCTTAGCAAGCTGTCATTCTTCCTGATGTCAGGCCTCAGTTTTGAAAAGTTTCTGCTCAGCCCTTTGCTTTTTTCTTTCTGTGTATGATGGGATGGTACTGACCGTGAATGAACTCCAGGATTCTTTATCTTTCCCAATCTCATCTTTTACGATGGCTGACCTTTCCCTTCCCCTTATCCCTCCTCTTCTACTCTTAGGGAGTCACCTCCCCAGGGACCTCCCTTCCAGTTCTTGCTTCTTCTCTTGGAAAAGAGCAATAACATGTCCTGGCAGATTAGTTACAATTCAGCTTTCTTGCCAGGTCATAGCAATGTGGGAGGGCATGTGTGGCCATGTGGAAACCAGACGGCTACTTTCTAAGGAGTCTCCTAAGTAGATATACCTTAATAAAGTTTTCCAGGTCTAGAGCTAAGCCCTCAAATCTGCAAGGTTAGAAGTCTACTTTGTCACTGCAATGAATTCCCTTTTCAGGGGCAGACTCATCATTGAGGTCACAAATTTGACATGTAAAGCAAAAAATTCAAGTTATTAATTTCTAAAGAGTAGTATGCATCTCTGAGCTGCAACACTCAGAGCACGTGACTACATACAAAGAATATCTATTGAATGCCACTAGGAAGGTCACCACACATAGGAAACCAAATCATGTTTGCTCAGTGAGTATGGAGTTCAGGACAAAGAAGATAAATAGAAGAAGTACAAGTCTTGTATCAGTGGGCCTGGAATAGTTTAACACATCCAGCTCACTGAAAGGGGTGATTTTCAAAGTGGGATGATAAGAATAGAATTTTGTTGGCTGTACCTCCCATCTGTTATCTCTGAAATATGGATAATTTTGCCAGGAGAACTAAAATACTTGATCTGTTGGCAAATGTTTTTTCAACATTGGATCATGTTTGGATAAACCCTATTCTTATATACCTCTGTAGTTTTCATTTTCTGTTTTTTTGTGTGATAAATCAATCTTTTCCCTAGTTGGTACATCCTTTGTTTCAACATGTCAACATTCACTGAGTAAGAGTTTCAGATCTGAGGGCCATTCTGCCCTTTAAGGAGAATCTTAACATGTCTGTTATTATCCTTAATGTACAGATTACAAAGCCCAACACTTAGAGCTATTTAACCGATACATAGAATTTTAAACTTAGTTTCCTTATTCTCAAGTTTTTGTTGGGAAGGTCCCAGTAAAGCTCCCCAATGATTAAAAATGGTATTGTTTAAATCTACTCATTGAATGGATATAAAAGAATACAAAGAAAATGAGACAGCATACCTGCAATAATTCAATATAGCCTGTTTCTTTTATCCTGTTTTTTTCCATGGGAATTTTCTTTTAGGGAAACTTTAGCTTTTGATATAGGTAGATGCACTGTTTTCTCAGTCAGCTGGGTTGAGAAGCAAAAGAATAAAATCAGGGTTACAGATGGCAGGCATTGGCTATGAGAAATATGAGTCAAACTGATCACAAATCCATGACTAAGGAGAGGTCGTGCAGTGATCAAAACTTTTGAAGACAATTTTCAGGGTTGTTATATAATGAAAATCCTTGGGATGCATGAAACTCCTGGAACCCTGATCCCCACGGGTCTGTGGAGGATCATTTCCCTCACAGAGCCCTTTTCTCTTGGCATAGAGACTCCTCTGGGTTGGGTTTCTCCATCTGTCCCTCAGACATCCTGCGATCAAGCAGTGAAAAAACAGTTCTTAAGTCCACATCTATTTGCTCCTTTTATTTGTTGAGTAGTTGATATACTTTCTGTGTTTTTCCTTTGGAAACTGGAGCCTGGACAAACACAAGCTTGAAGTGCTCCTTCCTTAAACAATGGAAGGTTCTGTGTGCTCTGTAGCTACACAGAGGCACACTTTAAGCTGAATTTGCTCACTCTTCACAGGAGTGTGAAATTTGAGCCCCCATTATTCTTTTACTTAAAGGATTCTATTAAGAAACACAGAGCCAATTCTGGCTTTCTAGCCAATATTAAGGAAGAAAGGAAAAGAGAGCTGTATTTATTTTCCTTATTATGAGGATACACTTTGTTCCTATCCAAGAAAAACTCCTTGCCATATACAATGAAAATGTATCTTTCTTAAAAATCAGTGCGATTGAGAATGTTTAAATACTGAAATATTTCTTGATAAAGGAAATATCTCATATCTATTAATTGCTGATGTCCAATCACAGATTAATTCTCTAATTAGTCCCTATAACGATGTGTATTATAAATGTATCATTTTATCACCATGTCAGATAGTATCTTTCAAATGACTTGGAAAAATTCAATCACATGCTATTGTTCTGTAATAACTTCATTCAGGAAAGTGTACATGTGAATATTCTCTAATTAAGTCATAAATCAAAGCCAAAGAAGTATGTTCTTCTCTCCCACCTTCCTTTATTCTCCTTTAGTCTTGGCACAGAATCAGAGAAATACCAAGTACTCAGTTATGAGTTTAGCTATTTACTAGACATGGATACACTGACACACACACATCTACATTCACACATAGATACATACACGCATTCACACCTACACACGCAGAGGTATACAGGCATGTATGTGTTTGTGCGTTTCTATCTCTTCACTTTTTTTCTGAGACACACCTCCCGGTTTCTTCCCTCCTCTCCAGGTGTTTTTTCCTAGTCTGTTCTCTATTTCACTCTCTCTCTCTAGGTGATTTTTTTTCTACTCCTATGACTTTAAACAACATTTAAATATACTGACGATACCCATATTTGTATCTCCAGCTCCAACTTTCCCCTGAAATTCTAATATACCCAACTGCCTAGAAGACAACTCCATGGGATTCCTGACAGACATACCACAAGGAACGTGTCCACACAGACCCCTCGAGTCCACGTGCCATCCTGTGTTCTTCCCTGCAACCCCCACTCTCCCAGGGCTCTGGTCTCATCTCTCTCTCTCTCTCTCTCCCTTTTAAAAGATTTAAGTTATTTATTTGACAGACAGAGACAGTAAGAGAGGAAACACAAGCAGGGAGAGTGGGAGAGGGAGAAGCAGGCTTCCCCCTGAGCAGGGATCCTGCTGAGGAACTCGATCCCAGGACCCTGGGATCATGGCCTGAGCCGAAGGCAGCTGCTTAACGACTGAGCCACCCAGGTGCCCCATCTCATCTCTTAAACGGCACCGCCAGCTACTCAAAACACACTCATCGCTCACTCCTCTTTCAACCACGTTAACCTGTTAGCAAGTGCTACGGACTCTGCTCTTAATCTGCGACTCCCAGCAGGTCTCCCGGCTCCGGTCTTGCCCCCCCCAGTCTTCCCCATGCAGCAGCCAGAGTGAGTCTTTGAAAAAGTAGCTCAAAGGGCTTCATTCCCTTGAGCTCCATGCCTCAGGGACTTCCTCTCCCTCTGGATAACAGCCAAAGTCCCTAGGATGCATGGCTTAGAGGGCTCTATGTAAGGCGTGCCGGCGGCCTTTGTCCCCACTCTCGCCAGGGTCCCCCCGCTGCACTCTGGTGCACACATCCGCCGTTTCACCAATGGGCCTTTTCAAGCCTTTGCGTTTGAGACTCTCTTCACCTGGAAGGGCCTTCCCTGGATCTCTCCACACATCACTTCCTCATTCATTCCAGTGTCAGGGAAAGAGGCTTTCCCTGACCCGTTACTCTCTTTCTCCTTACCTTTCTTGGCTGTTTTTGTCACGGCATGTAACCTAACATAATGGTATTTATTTCTAATGTCATCTGTCTGCCTGCCGCTACTACTAGAATGTAATCTTCCTAAGAACAGGGTTTTTATTTTGTTAGCCAGTGTTTCTAGCATCTAAATAGTGATTGGCACATGCTAGACATCTATAAATATTTCTTCAATGAACAAATGAATATATTTTCATGCATATTTAAAATAACACATTTTTAAAAAATTAAAAATTTAAAAAAAATTTAAGAATAAAATAGTATAGCTGGTCAAAGGTTACTTTGCTTGCTTCTGGAAGGTGAATACATTCTGGAGATCTAATACACAGTCTAGTGATGAGAGTCAACCAGGCTGTATTATACACCTCAAAGCTGCTAAGAGATTAGACCTTAAACGTTCTCACCACAGAAAAAGAAATGATAATTATGTAATGTGAGAGTGGTGTTAGTAAACCTAAGGTAGGAATCATATTGCAGTATATAAATGTATCAAATCAACACATTGTACACCTCGAAACTTATACAATGTTATGTCAGTTATATCTCAATAAGAAAAATAAGCAAAATAACAAAGACTCACAACATAATCTTTGATTTTCTGGATTGGTTTTGTGCTTCTGTAGAAAACTGGATGTAAAATTATATGTCAGCTTTGGTACCCTATACAGTGTGCATTGTTTCTTAAAGATTTTTTTTAAAGATTTTATTTATTTATTTGACACACAGAGAGATCAGATCACAAGTAGGCAGAGAGGCAGGCAGAGAGGGGGGGGGGAAGCAGGCTCCCCGCCGAGCAGGGAGCCCGATGCGGGCCTCGATCCCAGAACCCTGAGATCATGACCTGAGCCAAAAGCAGAGGCTTCAACCCACTGAGCCACCCAGGCGCCCTTAAAGATTTTTGTTTTAAGATTTTACTTATTTGAGAGAGAGTGAGAGCACTGGAGAGAGCCTGAGCTGGAGGAAGGGCAGAGCGAGAGGGGCAAGGAGACTCCCCACTGAGCGGGGAGCCCAATCCCAGGACCTCGAGATCATGACCTGAGCTGAAGGCAGCCGCTCAACCGACTGAAAACTTTTAATAGGTATTGCGGTCTTCAAGATGTGAGTTGATGCAGCAACACCTATATTCACAGACTATTTTTAATAGTGCTTTAGTACTTCAAAAGGCTTCTGAAAGTTTTCATGAGTGTTCAAAGGTATACATTTACTGTCAAGTAGCTGATTCATTCAAAGACACTCACAGTTTAACAGGTGCCATATTTCCAAACTCAGAGGGTCGCTTTGCCCTGGACTCCGTATCTTCCGGAACACCGCCCGACTGAGACACACACTAAGAGAAAAGAAGCCCAGGAAGGATGGTGAGAAGAGAAACGATATTCTTTTTTTTTTTTTTTTTCAATTTTTATTTATTTTTTTATTTATTTGACACAGAGAGAGAGATCACAAGTAGGCTGAGAGGCAGGCAGAGAGAGAGGAGGAAGCAGGCTGCTGAGCAGGGGACCCCGATGCGGGCCTTGATCCAGGATCCTAAGATCATTACCCCAGCAGAAGGCAGAGGCTTTATCCCACTGAGCCACCCAGGCGCCCGGGAAACGATATTCTTGCAGTAAATGGTGTTTGAAAGGGAGAATACGCAAAGGAAGAATAAGAGTATTTTTACAGGCATTAAAGAAAATCTAAGAGGGAAAATTTATGTGAGGATAAATTAAAGGGTGAAATAGGGAGCAGGACAGCAAGGAGTTGTGACCACCAGGTGGTGCTGTTGGGAAAGAAAAGCCGATTTGCCTTCCAGGGCATGGACTGGCCACTGCCAGATCGGACACGACCCGTCTTTAAAAACAGGTAATCCTGCTTTACTCCCCTCTGCTAGTGCCGCATTCCAGTACCTTCCAAAGACTTCCACTCCTCCTTTACTTCTAAGTATTTTCAGGGAGTGTCTCCTTGGTGCTCATGAATAAGACCGGTCACCTCATGGTGTCCTATTCGTACACTTTTCTCTCCTCCCCCAGGTGCATTTTCTGACCATATTCCTTCCGGTGGCATCTCTGCCACCTGCTCTGGATATTACTTAATCCTTTGGGTACCATTCAGATTCCACTGGGCCCTGTCTTTGCCCCTGCCAGGGGACTCTCTGTTCCCTACCTCTATTAAGCACAAAACCAGGGGAAGTGGCCCCAGGTGGAAGCAAGTTTGGATGTAAATTTCCTGGAGTCAAGTTTGCTTTAATGCTGGTCACTATATTTTCAAATGGCATAGAGTCTCATCTGTGAATGCTGTTCTCCTTCTTTGCAAATGAAATGGACTAGATTGAGGTCTTCAAGCAATGCTTACGCTCTATCAGTGGCTATTGAGGCCTTATTTATTAAAAGCTTTCATATCAGAAACTTCCTGACAAACGTCATTTTTACCACACCCTTCTTCTCTTTGGCATGCCTCGTTCTTGTTGAGATTCACAGGGACATTCGGAAACAACCTGGTATTCTTTCTTCAATCCTCATGAAATTCTAGGTTTTCTACTGGGTCAAGACTACACTGCGGCTTTCAAGGATGGGAGAATTCATTAAAGACAATATACGGGCACCTGGGTGGCTCAGTGGGTTGAAGCCTGTGCCTTCGGCTCAGGTCATGATCTCAGGGTCCTGGGATCGAGGTCCGCATCGGGCTCCCTGCTCATTGGGGAACCTGCTTCCTCCTCTCTCTCTCTGCCTGCCTCTCTGCCTACTTGTGATCTGTCTCATCTCTCTCACTCTGTCAAATAATAAATAAATTAAAAAAAAAGACAATATACTGCCTTGCTCAGTTTGGCTTTCTTCCCTTAGATCGCCTATATAACCATGCATCACCCACATGCCTCCACTCTGCAGAGGCTATTCCCACAATTAGGGGAATCCAAAAACATATTTTATTTTAAAAAGTCATGGGAGCACGAATAGGATTTTTCTAGCTTTAGGATTCTAGAGAAATCAGATTACTGCTTTCTTGTATAAGAAAAAAGTAGGGGTGCCTAGGTGTTTCAGTCAGTTTAGCGTCTGCCTTAGGCTCAGGTTGTGATCCCAGGGTGCTGGGACCGAGTTCCACAGTGCTGGGATGGAGTCCCATATTGGGCTCCTTTCTCAGCGGGGCACCTGCTTCTCCCTCTGCATCTCCCCCTGCTTATGTTCTCTCTCTCTCTCTCTCTCTGTCAAATAAACTCTTAAAAATTTTTTTAAAGTATTTTTTTCTTTGTCTTTTTTTAAAAATATGTCTTTTTCTTTTTGAGAAGACTTTGGGGTTTCTGGTCCTACCGTCTTGCAAATGAATCATGGAGGTCAAATCTGAGTACTTTTGTCCTGCATATTTTTAGATTTATGGTTAGGGGCAGTGGCCATGAAGGAAGGAAGGAGGACGAAGTGCAATGGCTTATGAGCATGGGCAAGTGTCTTCACTTCTCCAGGTCTTACTTTTCTAATCTACACACACACGCTCACACATGCACGTGTGTACACACATGCACGCACACACACAAATAGCATCAATATAAAAATTTTTGCACATCTTAGATGAGACTAGGCACTTAGAGGAATTATGACGGGTATAATTAATACTCAATAAATCTTATTGTTTGAATGAGCACAATCTGTCAATGTGGGAGATACAAGTATGAACAGTCCAGCCACGCCAAATTCCTCTTTGAATCAGACACTAGACGTCACTGCTAATGTACGGTGCTTTTCAAATGAAAGTTTAAAAAGTTCTAAAGAAAAAAGGGGGCAGCCTCCAGAGATTGCTTTCTTGAAAACGTAAACCTGAAAGCACTTTTTAAAAAAGATTTTATATATTTATTTGACACACAGAGAGAGACAGCAAGAGAAGGAATACAAGTAGGGAGAGTGGGAGAGAGAAGCAGGCTCCATGTGCGGCTCCATCCCAGGATCCTGGGATCATGACCTGAGCTGAAGGCAGATGCCCAGCGACTGAGACACCAGATGCCCCAAGCCTGGAAGCATTTTTAAAATACCATATTAAAAGTGAGTAGCTTTACAAAAATGATCAGGCTTTAATCAACATATTTAGACATCAAGTAACCCAGTAGAGTTTGCTGATTAACCAATTGAAGTTAATAAAAAAAATAAAGGCTGCTTCTGTATTTAAGAAGCTGCTATATTGATGGAAGGCTGAAACACCAGAATCAGCCTTAGAAATTAAAGGCTTGGATGAGGGGCGTGGAGAGGGGATTTTAGCCAACAGCTTCCTACTGACCCTATCTTTATATGGCAGGAAACATCCATGTGGATACAGATCTTTCCTTCCCATTAATTTCCTTCCCATTTGGTCAATGTACTTAAATATTGGAGTCTTTTAAAAGTAGCTTCTCTGATCTGTGAGTGAACAGAACATGATTAAATGAAAATACACAGCCTAATGTAAATTCAGTATATACGCAAGAAGAATGGCACTTTAGGTGTGCTGATTTTGTGAATCACATTATAGATTCCAGAAGGAAAGTGCTGTTTTTATCAAGTATGTAAGAAGCAGAGGATAGGGACCTACACACAGTCCTAGCCACTGTTTTCTGGGATTTTTCTACAGCTGTGGAGAGTCTTAGCTCAGGGGCAGCCTCTAGAGCCCGTGTGGGTGGGCGTTTACTGTGCTGAGCAGAAAATCAAGCAGATGGACTAAATCTGAATTTTTCTCTTTTTCCCTCAAAAATGTTTACAACTGGGTGTGCTGGAAGGACAATATTACTACGGACAGCTAAACTTTGTTGTAAAACTTGTTCTGAGCACTGTACACAACTCTTCTGAGGCTCACAGTAGCTCCACAAGACAAATAAACATAATGATTCCCATCTCACAAATGGGAATGCTGAGGAAGGCCAAGTTAATTGCCCAAAGTATTAGTGCTAATCGTGACTTTGATAAACACCTTTCCACTAAGGAGAGGTGTAAGTTTCTGAAACAACCTTGAGCAATAAGGCCAATTATATTCATCTATCCACCATCTTTGCAATCTTCTTAATTACCCGTGATTAGACAATTGTACATATAGAGGTATGCATAGTGTACATGTTTTGCATTCCACCCATTCAATGTTACCTTATACCCATTGTCTCAAACATTTTGTTTAATGTGGCTACGTACTTATTTGTAGTGACAACAGAAAGGATGTCACAGTGGTTTTCATGTTGCCTTAACGGTGCCCTGTGAATTTTTCAGAGGTGGTTTGGGGGTGGGGGGCACAAAGAAGCGGGCCTCAGTCCTACCTCTATTTCCGGCCTCACCTAGAGTATTTGCTCTTTAAAATTTTTTAAATCCATTGACATTTTTAGCTTATATGCATAAGCTAAAATATATACATATACATATTATATATACATACATATATCATGTATGTATACATAATCCAAGATATTTCAAATATACCTATTCAAATATGCCTATTTAAATATTTAATATTTAAATATTCGTGTATTTGAATATTTAATATTTAAATATACATATGTGTATATATATATATATACACACATATATACACATATATATCGTATATATGAGTTTCAGTGAAGACGGGGTCTCATTGTCTTGTCTAAGCAAAGTTTAAATATCGTGGATTGTATCATAATTTATAATTCCTCTATTGTCGAATATTTAGGCCAGTTCCATTGCTTGTTAGTATCATATTGATATGAACATCGTTGTACATACACTACTATTCCCCCTTTTGTTTCCTTACTTTAAATTTCCTGGAGTTGATTGAGGACCAAAGGGCGTGGACGCATACATATTTTACACGGCATTGCCAAGCGACCATGTAGGAGGCAATAATTTCCAGTGCCAAGGGCAACGTGAGCATACTTGCCCTTTGCCCACAAACCAAAAGTAACAGTTTTGAAAAAAATAAAGCAACAACAACAAAAACCAAACCAAACCCCAAACAAACTGCGAGTTAAATACAGCTGAGCCGGATTGGCAGCACCAAATTTCTGCTTACTGAGAAAATGATGTTACTCTGAATTCCTATTTTGTTGAGGTAGAAGAATTTACTTCATCCACAAAGTATTATGCAGGGACCATGGAAAAGGTGAGAGGCCTTGGTTCTTCTGGAATTTGAGGGGTCCTGGCTTGGAGAACTAGACCTCCCCAGAAGAGATCTTACTCTGAAATTTATATTGGGAATTTAATTGGGGCAGCTCATTCATAAGGTTCTATTAGGAAAATGTAATGTGTTTGGCACATGCAGAAAGTGGCTTTAGAATACCACTTACTAAAGACAAGAAAAATAAAGACCAGAAAAAAAAATCACTCATGTTCTCACTTACACCAAGAACAACTCTGACCATTTTGCCTTGTAGGGATTACAAAAAGGAATCTCTAGTGTATCTTGGTTTTATAAAGTTGTGATAATTTGTTTTACTTTTTATCCATTGAATAATGTGGCAGAAAATGGGAGGAATCAGATAAATTGGGGGTCACTCAGTGCTCAAAAATCAGAGTTGCAGTAATTTACAGTGTACTTTATAATATGAAGGATAAAGTTTGTTTTCTATCCAGAAGCAAGCATTTATTTTCCTTGCTCAAACATATAAACCCTCCAAATGGCATTTCTGCCTGCAAGCTCAGCAAAGAGGACTAGGAGCAAATGTACCATGTCCTCAGCTCCATATGACATCAGGCATTTCAGAATGGTGGCAAGTGGTTGAAGAATGTCACACTCTGCCCGATGATGCTAATCTCTCTTCTCATAAAGCAGAGATAATTTAGTTTATGGTGTCACACAGATGTCAACATTAAGGTTGGAGCAAATAAGGACAAAATGTTTCTTTATTAAGTATGTGTCTAAAGAGATGCCAGGATTTTAACTCTCAAAAGTCATGTGTTTGCCTTTTTGCATAGAAAAGTTCATTTTAAGGTTGGCTTTATGAGATGTAGTAGGGGTTGCATGCATGAGACATAGAATACCTGAGCTCCCCCATTCACACGCAGATCCATGAATCTGGAAATGGTGTGTGTACTATGAGAATCTCTGAAAGCAGGAACCCTTCCTCAGATCTATTTTCCTAGTTCAGGCCATAACCAGCTACCACCCAACCCACCCGCCCCCCCGACCACGCCACCCCTGCCAAGGTTTCTTGCCTTCAGTCCAGCTGCCTCACCACTGTACTAATCACCTCTCCAAGATACAGTGGTGTTCTTTTCTGGCCACACACCTTGATGGGGATTATGCGGCCAACAGAGTAGAGCCCAAGCATTCAAGAGCTCCTGCATTCAAGACCTTGTGCTCTTAGCCTTGACTCCCTTTCCTGAGCCATTTCCTGCTGCTCACTGGCTGGCCCCACCATGTTCTGGTCTCTCCACACACCCTTGCCATTCTCTAAGCAAGCTCAGTTCTTATCTACCTTTGGTCTTGCTCACCCCTTCTTCGTTTCCATTAAACTCATTGCTCTATCTCTTTGTCCTTTAATAGCCAACACAAATGTGGCCTCTTCTCTGAATCCTTCTTTGACCATCTCTCTCTTTGCTGGGTGTGACTAAGGGCTTTTCAACTCTGCTCTGATGTATTTTGTTCATAGCAGTGCCCACCTTATAATACAGTTCTTTGTCTTTGCCTCTTTCACACCTGGCAGGCTGAAGCTCTATTTCATGTATTTTTAATTTTAAAGTAACTTTATTAAAATGTATTTGACATACAACACTGTGTAAATTTAGAGTGTAAAACACATTAGTTTGATACATTTAAGTATTGCAATATGATTGTCGATGTAGTGTTAATTTGTACATCTATCATTTCACATAATTGTCATTTCTTTTTTATGGTGGGAATAATTAAGATCAAACCTCTTCGTAAGTTGTATAATTATGAAACAATATTGTTTGCTGTAGTCACTATACAATGCATTAGGTCTCCAGAACTCATTTTCTGTTCCTTTTTAAAAAAATTTATTTATTTATTTATTTGTGAGAGGGAGAGAGAGACAGAGAGAGAGTGCACAAGCCGGGGGAGTGGCAGGCAGAGGGAGAGGCAGAAGCAAGCTCCCCACTGAGCAAGAAGTCTGATGAAGGACTCAATCCCAGGACCCTGGGATCATAACCTGAACCGAAGGTAGATCCTTAACCGACTGAGCCACCCAGGTGCCCCTCTGCAACTTGTTTTCTTTTAATGTGTCAATTTCATGTTTTTATCCCCAGAACTAACATAGTGTCAGAAACATAATAGATGCTTGTTTAATATCTTTCTTTTTTAGAATTTTATGTATTTATTTGACAGAGAGAGAGAGAGATCACAAGTAGGCAGAGAGGCAGGCAGAGGGAGAGGGGGAAACAGGCTTCCCTGCTGAGCGGAGAGCCTGATGTGGGGCTTGATCCCAGGACCCTGAGATCATGACCTGAGCCAAAGGCAGAGGCTTAACCCACTGAGCCACCCAGGCACCCCACTTGTTTAATATCTTTGAACAAATTCATCTATTTGTAAATAGGTGTAGTCACTGGTAAATTAATAAAAAAGTAAGTGATTGTTGTTTACCAACATATATTATTTATTTATTCAACCATCTTCTACCAGGTCCCTACTATATGCCAGACATTGTGGTGAGCACTAATACCCACTGAATAAGACATTGTTCCTGATCTGAAGGGGCCCACAGTCTTGTGAGGGAGATAAATATATGAGTGTGAATTATGTTTATTTATTTAATTAGTAAAATAGAAAATATTTATATAGAAATAGAAAATATTTATAAAATTTATATTTAAATAGAAAAATTTATATTTAAATAGAAATTTATATTTAAATAGAAAATAGAATAGAAAAATTTATATTTAAATAGAAAATAGAATACATTTGGATGCATTCTCCTTAATGAAACTAGAGTGAATAGTGGCATTTTAAGAGTGTAAGCAGCAAAAAAAAAAGTGTAAGTAACAAAACTACATAAAATTATATCTGATTTCTGGTCTGTCCTACTCAGAAAAGGTATTTTTTTTAAAGATTTTATTTATTTATTTGACACAGAGAGAGAGAGAGATCACAAGTAGGCAGAGAGGCAGGCAGAGAGAGAGGAGGAAGCAGGCTCACTGCCGAGCAGAGAGCCTGATCCCAGGACCCTGAGATCATGACCTGAGTGGAAAGCAGAGGCATTAACCCACTGAACCACCGAGGCGCCCTCAGAAAAGGTATGTTTAAGAGTAATTCCTTTCTTTGCCAGCAAATGTACAATCCTGGGTGTTTCTGCTAGATGTATTGGGGTTTTGGATTCTCCCTTTGACTCCCACAGTGGACCATCCTGCTAGGGAGAAGAGCTGTGGTGCTAGAAATACAGAGAGAGAGTCTACTTCCTTCGCTTCCAGACCCTGCTGAGACTCTGCTGTCCCAGGAATCCATAGTATTAACACAAAGCAACAGTGCCTCCACAAACCTCCTTAGCCTTCTTCTGTAAAGTGAGAAGACAAAGAGTTTAACAAGATAACCAGAAAAGAGTCTTGCATCCATCTTTAAATTTCGGTAGAAGCCTGCCTCATAGGCTTGGAGTGAGGATTTGCTGTAGCTTTCCTCTAGTGTGGCCAAGTGAGACAAGGAGTTCCATTTATTAATGAACCATGACATAGAAAGGGGACAACCTGAGATAGTCAACTGGCATTTTATAAAGACCGGGGTTACTATGAAAGAACTCATGCAGGGACAATAATTGTTCTTCCACTACACAAGGAGGAAAATCCAGATGCATAGGGTCATATGACTAGAAGAGACATCAAGAGGTGAGAGGTGCCCACAGCTAATCCTCAGAAACTGGGACTATGGTACCTCCCACGGCAACAGGGACTCTACAAATATGGTTAAAGGAGAAGATTTTGAGATGGGAAATGATCCCAGAGGATTCAGGTGGGCCTAACCTAATCACATACATCCTTAAAAGCAGATAACCATTCCTGGCTATGGTTTGAGAAAGAAATGTGACAGAAGAAGTGGGGTCAGAGAGATGCATCATGCACTCGATTTTTTCTAATTAAATTTTTTTCTATTTCCCCCCCCCCGCTTTATTGAGGTATGATTGACAAATAAAAATGATATCTATTTAAGCTACACAATGTGAATTTTTAAGATCTACAATGTGATGACTTAATATATGTATTGGGAAAGCACCTTTTCATATGTCTGCTGGCCATTTATATGTCTGTGAGCTGAAAAGATGAAGGAAAAGGGCCATGAGCCAAGGAAAGTTGGGGGGTTCTAGAAGCTGGAAAAGTTAAAGAGACAGATTTACTCCTACGGCTGTCAAAAAAGGAACTTATCCTGCTAATAATTTGATTTTAGCTCAATGAAAACCATGTAGAATTTCTGGCTTAGAGAACTATAAGACAATGAATTTATGTTACGTCAAGCCACTAAATTAGTGGTAGTTTGTTATGGAGGCAATAGAACACTAATACAGGAAAGCATTGTGACAATAAATATGACTGTCTCACAAGAAGAGTTGAGTCTGACACACAGAAGAAGGATGGAGCAGCCACTGCTGTTCTTTATGGCGGCCATTTTTTGGCATGCGGCTCCCATTCAGTAGTGTGGCTCAGTTGGAGGAAGTTAATGACTTAGCTGGCAGAAAGAGAAAATAAAATCTCAGCTTCTGCCTAGAGAATCTGGAAAGTATCACACAAGTTCTCACGAGCTGAATCTCACTTGATGTTTCTAGCTCGTTGCTGAGAACTAACATCGATGGATCACTTGAAAAAATATTTCATTCGATCTTCACGATTACCCTGATTTCTTTATTCCTAGTTCACCTAAGAAAAACTGTGGGTAGGAAGTTAAGAGAAACTAGTGGTCAGATGTTAAATGATCTATCCAATAAGTGGGGGAAGAAGGATCATGCAGCTTCTCACTCATCTTCAAAACAGTTGTGTTGTNAAAAGAAAAAATATTTCATTCGATCTTCACGATTACCCTGATTTCTTTTTTTTTTTTTTTAAAGATTTTATTTATTTATTTCACAGCGGGAGAGAGATCNTGGTCAGATGTTAAATGATCTATCCAATAAGTGGGGGAAGAAGGATCATGCAGCTTCTCACTCATCTTCAAAACAGTTGTGTTGTACCATAAGACTGAGTCATTCTTTTTCCGGGTCTTATTCCATATCCTTGAGTATTGAAGCACAATAAAGATTTCCTCCAAAAGTTGGGTCTTGTTTTCCAAGTATAGAGCAAAACTGGCTCTATATTATTTTCCTCCAAGTGTTTCTGAATATATTTTTATTTTTTTAATATTAACGTATAATGTATTATTTGTTTCAGGGGTACAGGTCTGTGATTCATCAGTCTTACACAATTCACAGCACTCACCATAGCAATACCCTCCCTAAAGTCCATCACCCAGCCACCCCATCCCTCCCNGTTCACCTAAGAAAAACTGTGGGTAGGAAGTTAAGAGAAACTAGCTGTCAGATGTTAAATGATCTATCCAATAAGTGGAGGAAGAAAGATCATGCAGCTTCTCACTCATCTTCAAAACAGTTGTGTTGTACCATAAGACTGAGTCATTCTTTTTCCAGGTCTTATTCCATATCCTTGAGTATTGAAGCACAATAAAGATTTCCTCCAAAAGTTGGGTCTTGTTTTCCAAGTATAGAGCAAAACTGGCTCTATATTATTTTCCTCCAAGTGTTTCTGAATATATTTTTATTTTTTTAATATTAACGTATAATGTATTATTTGTTTCAGGGGTACAGGTCTGTGATTCATCAGTCTTACACAATTCACAGCACTCACCATAGCAATACCCTCCCTAAAGTCCATCACCCAGCCACCCCATCCCTCCCACCCCCCTCCACTCCAGCAACCCTCACTTTGTTCCCTGAGATTAAGAATCTCTTATGGTTCATCTCCCGCTCTGGTTTCATCTTGTTTCATTTTTCCCCTCCCTTTCCTTATGATCTTCTTGTTTCTCAAATTCCTCAAATCAGTGAGATCATATGATAATTGTCTTTCTCTGATTGACTTATTCCGCTTAGCATAATACCCTCTAGTTCCCTCGAAAGGCAAGATTTCATTTTTTTTGATGGCTGCATTATAGTCCATTGTATATATATATACCACATCTTCCTTATCCATTCATTTGTTGATGGAAATCTATGCTCCTTCCATAGTTTGGCTATTGTGGACATTGCTGCCGTAATATTTTTAAAATGAAGGATCTGCTGTTATCTCAGCCTCTGGCTCCTGATTTCTACTTAGCTTCATTGACAGTGACTTTCACCCTGTCACAGCAGGAACCAGCTCTGATGGAAACCATCAGTATCAGCTGTTGTTTCATTCAAATAATGTAAGTTTAGCAGCTACATATGGGAATGCACACCCTCAGAAGTAAATATAGTCAACATACAGCACAGCGCAGGTAAGGCGTTTTTCTATACTACCAGGAACTGTATCAGGAAAAAGGAAAATAAGTCCCTGAAACGTAATTCCAAAAACTATAAAATATATTTCAAATTTATTTGTGCCCTCTTCTTAACTATAGTAATTCAGATGAAGAGAGGGAGCATTTTTAGAAAAGAAGTTAAAAAAACAGTTTTATTGAGATATAATTCATACACCATACAATTTACCCATTTAAAGTGTACAAGTGTAGTTTTTGGCACATTGCATTATTGATTTTTTAAAAATTGTGATAAAACATATACATGTATATAAATTGTGATATAATTTTAAATCATTTTAATTGTACAATTCAGTGGCATTAATTACATTTACAATGTTATGCAACCATCACCACTATCTATTTCCAAATCTATTTCCAAAACATTTTCATCACCCCAAACAGAAACTCTGTAACCAGTAAGCAATAACTCCCCATTCTTCCCTCCTCTCAGTCTCTGGTAACCTCTAATCTACTTTTTGTTTTTAGGAATTTGCCTATTTTAGGACACCTGGGTGTTCAGTCATTAAGCATCTGCCTTCGGCTCAGGTCATGATCCCAGTGTCCTGGGATCGAGCCCCGCATCGGGCTCCCTGCTCTGCGGGAAAGCCTGCTTCCCCCTCTCCCGCTCCCCCTGCTGGTGTTCCCTCTCTCACTGTGTCTCTGTCAAATAAATAAATAAAATCTTAAAAAAAAAAAAGAATTTGCCTACTTTAGATACGTCCAACAGTGAAGTCATACAATATATGTCCTTTTGTGTCTGATTTGTTTACTTAGCATAACATTTTCAAGGTTTATCCATGTTGTAGGATATATCAGACCTTCATTCCCTTTTATGGCTGAACAATATTTCACTCAGGTATATACCACATTTGGTTTATTCACTAATCTGTTGATGGATACTTGGGTTATTTCTACCTTTTGGTTATTGTGACTAATGCTGCAATGAACATTGGCATGTAGGTATCTGTTGAGTCTCCGCTTTCAATTCTTTGGGTATATACATAGCTGTGGAATTGTTGGATCATATGGTACTTTTATGTTCAACTTTTTGAGGGATGCCAAACCATTTTTCATAGAGGCTGTAGCATTTTACATTCCCACCAGCGATGTTCAGTGGGTTCCGATTTTTCTACATCCTCACCAGTACCATCCTGGTAGGTGTAACGTGATATCTCATTATGGTTTTGTGTAAAAAATTTTTAAACTTTTTTTTAAAGATTTTATTTATTTATTTCACAGAGGGAGAGAGATCACAAGGAAACAGAGAGGCAGGCAGAGAGAGAGAGGGGGGGAAGCAGGCTCCCCGCTGAGCAGGGAGCCCGATGCGGGCCTCGATCCCAGGACCCTGAGATCATGACCTGAGCCGAAAGCAGAGGCTTTAACCCACTGAGCCACCCAGGTGCCCAAATTTTTAAACTTTTAAAAAAGGATTAGGGGTTCCTGGGTGGCTCAGTCAGCTAAGCGTCTGCCTTTGGCTCAGGTCCTGATCTCTGGGTCCTGGGATCCAGCCCCAGCATTGGGCTCCCTACTCAGAGGGAGAGTCTGCTTCTCTCTCTTCCTCTGCCCCTCCCTTCTCTCATGCTCTTTCTCTCTCTTTAAATAAAGAAATAATCTTTAAAAAATAAACTTAAAAGGATTTAAAGTCAAATCCTTCCTGTCCTTTAATTTCCCTCTCAGTGTTGTGCATATTACATCATTTTTAGGTGTTTCCTACTATTCTCCGAGTTACTCCCAGAACATGAATGTTCTAGCTCTTGCCCTTTCTTAGAAAGAGGTCATTTAGGAGGGGTCTCAGACAGAGAATAAGCTATAGATGGAGGAATTTTGTGTAATAGGGAAATGTCTGTGGAATGTAAAAGAGGGCAAGAAAGGAGTATATGTAGGAGGTATAGAGTTTGTAAAGGATTATGAAACTTATGTAGGAGAGAGATAACATGGCTGTATTCATGGAAAGGTGTTAAAGAGCAAAGTAGTTGTACTCTGTGCCTAGAAGCCATAGCTGGAAGGTCCACGGTTCAAAGTTG
Organism: Ailurus styani; assembly: GCA_002007465.1. Taxonomy (NCBI): domain Eukaryota; kingdom Metazoa; phylum Chordata; class Mammalia; order Carnivora; family Ailuridae; genus Ailurus; species Ailurus styani. Next base: position 1,120,007 of record LNAC01000095.1, read on the forward strand.
TCATGTCTGTGACTGGAGGCTTCACTGCAGAAAGAGAGAGTCCGGATCTGGATTCCTTTCATTCCATTTGAGGGAGGACAATTATGCTCTCCCTCTTCCCCATAGGACAGGGAGTAGCTCTTGAAGCCTGTTAAAGATGAGGAACCCATTTCCCCAAGCCACCTTCTGCTGCCACAGATGATCAGACATGGTGTATTGGCCCAATGAATTGGCTGTGTTTGCCAGGGTGAGTCTGTGAGATTTAGGAAAGCTAAAGTTCCCCTCAAAAAGAAACAAAAGACTTGTGTTATTTTTTCCTAAGCGGATTCTCTTTATTAAACTATTAGATACTTATTTATCAAAATATTAGACCCCATATTTGGTTGATTGTCTCCGAGCAATGTGTAAATGTAATCCCATATGGAAGAGCACTCCTCACTGTCCCTATGACACCACATTGGCCTTTCAGAGGAAATCATACACCCAGAGTTGAAGACTTGGATACTCTTCCATATTTCATAAATCCATACTAAGAAAAAGTATCGAAGCAGTGTATACATATTTATATACATGTTGTACAAGATGATCAGCTCAAATCTGCCTGTCAAAAATCTGTTGACAACAATCAAATGTCTAATGGTAAAGGCTTTATTAAATAAATTTGGCTCACCCTCCTGCTAAAATACTATATTGCTATTAAATATTATTTTGTAGAAATGTATTAATTGACATGGGAGTATTAATAAATGATTGACAGTCAAAACAAGCAAATCACAAAAGAATAAAGTCTCAGTTTGTATTTCTTCTTCTTCTTCTCCTTCTTCTTCTTCTTCTTCTTCTTCTTCTCCTTCTTCTTCTTCTTCTTCTTCTTCTTCTTCTTCTTCTTCTNGAATAAAGTCTCAGTTTATATTTCTTCTTCTTCTTCTTCTTCTTCTCCTTCTTCCTCTTCTTCTTCTTCTTTTTTTGTTATTTGCCCCAGGGGTACAGCTCTGTGAATCATCAGGCTTACACCTTTCACAGCACTCNCTCTTCTTCTTCTTCTTTTTTTGTTATTTGCCCCAGGGGTACAGGTCTGTGAATCATCAGGCTTACACCTTTCACAGCACTCACCAGCCCCCAGTATATCTTCTGTCTATCCTTTCCCCTCCAGGTTTATAGATCTGGAAGATAAGATTATGGGCAAGTTTAATTCATTCAATAGGATCGTTTGTATTTTATAGTTTTTATACAATAAATCTGTATTACAACCACACATCCTCTGGAAAATGGCAGAGGGTGGCAACTTCACAATTCTATTAATGAGGGGGCGTGCTTCTCCTGCACATAACCAGCATCACACCTCCCTGCCCCCCCATATGCAGAAGAGTAGTATGGCATTCTGGGTCTTCTTAAAAAAAAAGAGTTCTAAATTCTTCTTAGAGAAGACCAACGAGATACAATTCTACAAGGCAGCAAATGCTGATTGGAGAGGAGAAGTGGAGATGGTTCAGCAATGACGAATCTTCCTGGTTAGGTCACAGAAAAGGAAAGTGTTGCCAGTTCCCGCTGTCGGGATGCCTTTTGTGTTCTGCATCTTTTTTTTAGCTCAGGGATTATCAGGGCAGGGTTTCCACGCCAGAGCATTCAATACAGCTTGCCCACCCAGATTCAGAGCTCAGCGTGCTTACTACCAGCTTTTAAAAACTTTGCTAGATGGGAATTTCACTCTTGCCAAAAAAATCTTTCCATATGGATGGCTTATTTGTTCAGGGAGTCAGGAGACAATGCTGTGGTGACATTAAAGCTCTACAAAGGCATTCACTCAGAGTTAATTTCAGCAGAGGATAATCTTTCAGTTGCTTTGTTAATAAAATGTCCAAATCATCTTTTTCCACATTGACACTTTACATACTTGGCTTGCACGGTCTATAGGCGTCATGGAGACTGACAGGACCAGATGATCTAATTACCGCGTGTATGCTGTCAATAATGAAGAGTCGCTAGGCCTGAGATCAGTATCTCTTAGTTCATCTATCTGTTCATATTTAAGATCTAAGTAAAATATTAAAAGTGAGTTTTGAAAATGTTACACTATAGAGCGAAATGTGTAAGTTTTTAAAATTAATTTTTGAAATTACTTCTGAAAAAAATATTGGGCTGAGCAAGTGTTTGGTCTCTAAGTTTGTTTTTCCAGAGGTTTCCACTAACAAGGTCCTGAAGGGAATTAAAACAGATCTAAAAACATCGGGGCACAGATCGAGGAAGCTGTTTAAAAATTGAAACTATGCACAGACAAGAGTTAGTTTCTTTACTCGATCAAGTTGAAAGTGTGCAAGAAAAGATGATTATCTTCATCCCAGTAAACTGGAAAATGATTAAAGAGATATTTTTTCAGGTAGAGTGATGTGGGAGTTCATTAGCAAGATCTTTTTAAAATTTTTTATATGCTAGTTAATTATTTAAACTTGAGAAAGTTTAAATAGAAATTTAAACTTTTTTCCCTAGAAATCTCATTTCTAAAAGACAATATTCATCATTGTTGCTGAACCATCTCTACTTCTACGCCCCCCACCCCCACCCTAGCCAAGCATTTGCTGCCTTGTAGAATTGTATCTTGCTGGTCTTCTCTAAGAAAAGTTGAGAGCTCTTTTTTTTTTTTTTTTAAGGAGGCCCAGAATGCCATGCTATTCTTCTGAATATGTGGAGACAGGGAGGTATGATGCTATGGTGTGCAGGAGAATCAACCCCCTTGGTGAACAGAACTATTATGGAATATGGACTCTGCATCTGATTCTTTAATATTGGGTGCCTTGGGATACTCTTTTAAATCACTGTTGTCTCAGAAGAGCCTCAAAAAAAATAATCACCAGTTTGCACATAAGGAAAAGGTCCAGGGCTCCTGGGTGGCTTAGTCAATTAAGCGTCTGCCTTCAGCTCAGTTCATGATCCCAGGGTCCTGGGATTGAGCCCCAGAGTGGGCTCCCTGCTCAGTGGGGAGTCTGCTTCTCCCTCTCCCTCTGTCCCTCCCCTATGCTCTTGCTCTCTCAAATAAATAAATAAAATCTGAAAGAAAGAAAGAAAGAAAGAAAGAAAGAGAAAAGAAAAAAGAAAAGAAAAGAAAAGAAAAAGAAAAGAAAAGAAAAGAAAAGGAAAGGAAAGAAAGAAGGAAGGAAGGAAAAGGGTCCAGAGGGCTGCCTTAATCTGCCAGCCAGTTGGGTTTTCCTCTTCTTGTCTTGTCTAATTACAATCCATCCTTTTCTTGCTGGTCATGTTACTTCAAGTAGACTTGTTCCATATAAAAGTTTGGGAATTTGAAAATTTTGGAAATTGAAAAAGAAAAGCAGTGTGTTGTCTATGTAAGCCTTGCTCCCATGATACTAGAAATCTGGCAGACATTTTCTGTATGTTTCCATAAATCTGCTTTTCTTCTTCCCTCAAGAACAACAATGTTTTACTCAGAATAGAAACAAAACACACTTGCCTTATTGACAAATGAATTGTCTGTCATCAATAAACAAATATTCATCAAGTGCCTACCACACGTCAAGCAGCTGGAATATGGCAGTGAAATGATAAAGAGCCTGACCTCATGGGAATCTCTGACATTAATCAGTAATTCTAAGTGTGATGTGTGCTAGGAAGAAGGGCAATATGGGAGCTCTATTGCGTTCTCTCTGTTCTTTTAATAACGTCCCTAAAAATTAATGTTGTCACTTGTGTCTCTGATCTAGGACCTACACTGAATATATTCAGCAAATGAACTCTTGAAGAGTATAACAGCGAATATATAAACAGTACAAAGTGTGCTCAGAGAATATGAAAGCAATGGCCCGAGGCATGAAGAATACATTCCATTTCAGGCACTGTGATCTTGGGGGTGGAGGGAGTGGAGGGGCTCTCTGACACTTTTATCTACTCTTCTTTCAATGCTAGCATACCTCCTCAACTTTTCTGTTGGTAAATTATCACTCTCTTTTAGTACAAGTCAACGGCATTTCTAGTATGACATCCCTATCTCTACCAAATCGACTTCTGTGTACTGTTCTTGCTTCAACAAGGCAAGTGGATTATCATCTTCCTCTATGTACAATTCCTCCACTACCATTTGCTGTATTTCTTAGTATGTTTTTCCTTTTTTAAATTTATTTTTATTTTTTATTATTATTTTTAAAGATTTGGTTTTATTTACTTGACGGAGAGAGAGAGATCACAAGTAGGCAGAGAGACAGGCAGAGAGAGAGAGAGAGGAGGAAGCAGTATCCCCGCTGAGCAGAAAGCCCAATGTGGGGCTCGATCCCAGGACGCTGAGATCATGACCTGAGCCGAAAGCAGAGGCTTTAACCCATCGAGCCACCCGGGTGCCCAGTTAGTATGTTTTCCAACTGTACTGTCTCATTCAACCTGTGAGGGCAAAAACAGCATTGTGCAAAATCCTCAGGTTAATAAACTTAAATCCCTCCCATTTCTGACCATGTTAACAGCCACATTTTATAAAACCGGTGCCTGACTATTTTGTTTTCCTATGAGATTATATAATCCTTGAGGGGAGAGTATATCTCATGAAAAGTTTATAAACTCAGTAGTATGAAACACAGTGGTAACCCCCTCAAATGCTATGAAGTCAATTGGTAATACATATCTATGATGCTAGGATAATTCTAATTTTGTTCTTGGAGGAGCATTAATGCCATTGTCTTAGCTCCAAAAACAACCTGACAGAAATTATTTTATTTCTTTTTTTCACCAGAATAAACTCTCGCGTACTTCCTGTACCTAGAATAAATACCATAGTGCTCATAAAATACTTTAATATCTGAGGTCATTTAGGGGCATGTTGTATTTTTAAGGGCTAGTGACTTCTATTTGAGTTCATTGCTTTTATTCATAGTTAGCAATAAAATATTTTACCTTTTTTGATTTATTGCCTGCCAAATATCTATTGTTTTTTTGTTTAGATTCATAATGCTTTTTCCTTGAAATCTTGTTAGAGCATTATGACAGTTTAAGAAAAAGTAAATAAAATTTAGCATTAAAAGAGAGTACTGGGGGCGCCTGGGTGGCTCAGTGGGTTAAAGCCTCTGCCTTCAGCTCAGGTCATGACCTCAGGGTCCTGGGATGGAGGCCCACATCGGGGAAATCTCTGCTCAGCGGGGAGCCTCCTTCCTCCTCTCTCTCTGCCTGCCTCTCAGCCTACTTGTGATCTCTCTCCCTCTGTGAAATAAATGAATAAAATCTTAAAAAAAAAAAAAAAAGAGCATACTGGAGGGGTGCGTGTGTGGCTCAGTCTGTTAAGAGTCTGCCTTCAGCTCAGGTCATGATTCCAGAGTCCCTTTCCCTGCTCATGCTCTCTCGCTCGCTATCTCTCTCAAATAAATAAATAAAATCTTGTTAAAAAAAAAAAAAGAAAGAATACTGCATTTACACACACTCACTTTTTTCCCTAAAGTCCTTGAAGCCTCAACTTTCTCAAATGTAAAATGAGGATAATAACCGTATATAATTCATAAGGCTGTTGTGATGAATGGGATGGTGTTGAGTGAAATCTAAACAAATGTTCTCTAATTTCATTTAGGGATTTATTTAGTAAATACTAATTCATGTGCAGTTCTAAGTCTTTGCAAATATGACCTCATTTATTACTTCATTTAATTGTTCAATCCTAGTAACAATGGTATGAGGTGGGCACTCATTATTTCTATTTTATAGATGAGAAAGTCAAGGGCTGAGAGGTTAAGGTAACTATTCGGGTTAAAAGACAATATCAGAGCCAGGACTGCAATCTGGGCAATTAAGCTAAAAAAAATTCATGCTCTTAAACAAAGTTGCCCTGTTTATGTATTTAGTCAACTGATTTACTTAACTCCTACTATGTGTTAGGAATTGTCCTAGGCACATGGGTTACAAACCTGAAGAAATCTCTGCCCCTGAGAAGATCATCAGTTAGTGGTTAAAAAAAAGTTGTGAACAGATAATTACAATACAATGTTGTAGCTCCATAGAAGATGTAAGTTCAGTAGCTGTGGGAGCCACTGGCCTATTAATAACATTTGAAGGACATGGGAAGACGTACAAATGAAGATCCACATTCCATATGTTCAAATATTTAAACATTATAAATCAAATTTCACAAAGCTGTTCTTATAATGACAAAATTGAAAGTATGTGAATTTTTATTACTGAAAACTGGTATGATATCAAAGACAACTGAATTTAAATATTTGTGGGCATGTCAGTGTATTCTGTTGAAGGGCTGGGAACGTTTGGGTGAGTAATAAAATAACAACAAGCATAATTCATAAACAAAATTCATTTACCCACAAATATATTTTTCTGACCTTCGTGTTATCAAAATCACTAATAATGACTTTATAATCAAGATTGTCATATAACTTGTATACTATTAATAGTAGTAACCTAAGTGTCTAAATGTATACCTATTCAAAGTACATAACATTTGAACATATTTTCATCAAATTATAAATTAAAACAAATGTAACGAAGTTAAATTATTTATATATTTTTTCAAGTTTCTCCTTATATAAAATATTCAGTTATTTAAAAAGTATAAAATAAAGCATTGAAAATTTTAAAAACTTGACTAAAGTGAAGTTTATAATTTAATTTTTTAAATATTTTTTAAAATTTATTAAATATTTAATTTATTTGAATATATTTGACACACAATATTACATTAGTTTCAGTTATACAACAGTGATTCAACAACTTTACATGTTATGCTATGCTCACCACAAGTGTAACTACCATCCGTCACCATGCAACATTGTTACAATCTCATCGACTATATTCCTTGTGCTGTACTTTTTATTTCCATGACTTACTCATTCCAAAACCGGAAGTCTGCCTCTCCCATTCCCCTTCACCCATTTTGCCAGTCCCCCATCTCCGTCCCCTCTAGCAATCATCAGTTTGTTCTCTGTATTAATAGGTCTGATTCTGCTTTCTGTTTGTTTATTCATCTGTTTCGTTTTTTAGATTCCACTTAAAGTGAAATCCTATGGTGTGTGTCTTTCTCTGTCTGACTTACTTCACTTAGCCTGATACCCTTTAGGTCTATCCTAAAGTGTGCTGAGTGTTTTTATACAAATAAAATGATTCCCAATTGAGTTACCAATGTCCATGTAGTTGCTAATTGGATTGATGAGTCACACATGTTATATTATTTATACAAAAATGTAAGAGTAATGTGAATTGTTAAATGTTGCAGAATGTTCCTCAGCGGCCATGTGTAGCTGCTGTGAATCCTTGCTTATTCGTGAGTAGCTCTGGAACCGCAAATTTGAGCACACAGACAAACAAGAAAATGGGTATTCGGCTCCACTGGGAATAGTGGTTTGTTTTGCAAGAATCTATTGCACATATGCTATTTGAAAAGCATGATTATTGTTGGCATTCTCTTGCCTAAACACTATCGCTGCTCAAATTCTCCCCACACACTACAGCAGGGTCTGGCTCCAACATCGGCAGTGGCCTGACCTACAAACATTTATGTGGTCCAGCTGCAGTTGCCTTTTGTTTCAAGGAAATAGGGCTAGAGATATGGAGAGGTATTTCTTTGGAGCCGGAATCATGATGGAATAGATGTTTAGGGTTATGAGTCTTGCTCTGCCAATGCTGAACACCAGACCCTGAGAGAAAGAGGTGTCCATATGTTCTTTCATAAATTTATTTTTGTGTTTCTGATGTATGAGGCCCTCCAAAATGCAGGGTCCTTCTTGCTTTGGTCTTAGGGTGATACTGTGTAACTACTAGCTACAGGACCAAGGAATTTTTATATGAGACAGATATTTGGTTGAATCTTGAAGGAGATAGAGCACTATGGGGCATGTTGCTGAGAGCATATGCAAAGGCACTGAGGCAATTAGTAGTGTAGCCTACTCAGTGAATTGCAGATATATCTGCATGGTTAGAGCACAGGAGGCTTGAGGAAAGAGGTGGAGGTTCACCCTGAGGTTCACTCACTTATAAGAGATAAGTGGGGAGGGCGCCTGGGTGGCTCAGTGGGTTAAGCCTCTGCCTTTGGCTCAGGTCATGATCTCAGGGTCCCGGGATCGAGGCCCACACCGGGCTCTCTGCTCAGCAGGGAGCCTGCTTCCTCCTCCCTCTCTGTCTGCCTCTCTGCCTACTTGTGATCTCTCTCTCTCTGTCAAATAAATAAATTTTAAAAAATCTTTTAAAAAAAAGAGTTAAGTGGGGACACATCACACAGGTCTTAAGAGTCATTTGGTGTTTATCTTAAAACAAAGAGGAACATTAAAGGTTTTTTTTTGTTTGTTTGTTTTTTGTTTTTTTTTACAGGGGAGGAATTGGTTTAGATTGAGTCCTGATGTGGAACATATTTGGAGAAGGGCAAGAACTCAGCAATTAGGGTAACAATTATCCCAGGGAGAAACAATGCTGACTTTAACGAAGTTGGGGTAGTGGTAATGGAAATGAGAGAAGTTGAGAGAGATTGGGAAAGTGGAAAGAAGCTGGATGGACAGCAGGACCTAGAACATTGTAGTTGTTTAATAAATATTTGCTGAAATGAGTTGTGTTCCTGTTTCCAGTGCCTCCAGCATTTTAACTACACTATCACATGCCTTTGTTTAGCGGTGAATTAATTTGAATATATTGTTTTAATACTTTGAATTGCAAAGTGGGTACATTCTAACCAAAGAGTTATACCAAAGATAAATATACCAAGATGTTCTCAGTGAAACTGGTCTGATACTATTACACAATGGTGTTCATTTCCAATAGGAGTAGTTTCTTAGCTCCCATCTCCTTGAGTCAAAGAAGTTCACTTCACAGCTCCATCAGGTCATAAAAGGTTGGGTTATAACATATGTTGCTCATTAACAAGTTTTCTGTATATACCACACTGCCCTTCACCTTTGGTGAGATTCTGTATCTACTTTGCTCAGTGGGAAACATTTGGAATCCTTGAGTTTTCTGAGTGGACTGTAACTTTACAGAATGTTCCCTTTGTTCTTTCAAGTGCTGACTCATTTATTTCTAAATCAAGTTTAACATAAAATGACTTTTTTTATTGTCTGGTTGTGGGTAACCTTTCAAAACTGACTGGGGACAGATTTATAACAAATATAGCTTGAAAATTTGGGAATTGGACAGTCGCAGACAATGGGGTAGTACTGTTTTTATCTCTTTAAATATCCCTTTTTATTCATGTTTCTTTTATCTGTCTTTTCATCAGAGCTGGGTGGATTGGCCCACCTGAAGCAAATTTAATCCTGCTTGTCTCTAAAACTCATCCTGACTTTAAGTTGAGGGAGAAGTTCCACATTTACGTGGCTTCCATGTCTAGCCAGCACTGCTGCCGCTGTTATGTGGTTCGGTTCTAGTAACTACTCTTTCTGCCTAGGCTCTGTGTCTGCGTCTAGGCATCCATAGCCCAGTTTTCCTAAGATATGGACAGACAGCAAGTTGCATTTAGCCATTTTTTTTCAAATTTTACGCAGGAATTGAAGTCTGGCTCCTCAAACTCAGCTTTGATTTTGTGACCACGTTCTGGATTTCCCGATCAGTCCCGTATTTATTTAGGACATGCCATTATCTTGTGCTTAGCATAGGTCTACTACTTTTTGTCTCCTGCCTTACTGCTTATGTATTTTACTTTGAAAGCCAAGATGTCTTTTCAGTGAATTAGTTCCATTTTTCTAGCATATTCTTTATACCAGGAAGCGAGACAATAGATTTCAAACCCTTCTGTTGGCTTCCAGCTGGTTGAAGTAGGTTGATTGTGTCCCGAAATATAGGCAAATTTGTAACTCATATACAGGTAGAAAAACCTTGCTGGATAAATAGCAAGAGGAAGTTAAGATTAAATCATTTTTTCCTCTGCTTTCCTATAGCATTTGATTGCATGTATATATTTAATTCTATTTTGGTTTACAGTTATTAACATGGATGTCTCTGCCAATAGATTATAAGCTCCTCTGTGATTGGGTCTATTTTTATCTATTTCCGTGTTCCCAGTAGCATTAGCATAGTGCTCTCCAAGTGGTAAACAGAGTAAATGATTGAAGAAACAAAGAAATATAAAACCAGAGTTCCTAAGATGCCTATTGATAGGATCAAGTGTCTTATTTTCTTTATCTTTATTACACCATTAGTGTAATGCTATCCACATGGTAAACGACTTACCATACATTTGAAATAATAAATAAGAATAGAATTACAGTATCATTTTTCAGATGTCTGGGTTAATAATTTATTGTTTGTGAATTTTTTCCTGCATAGAAATCAGAAACTCCTGTTAGACTGATTTCTTGTGTTTAATTATGAAACAAGACAAAAAAGAAGAGTATGGGGAGATGCTTTCTCATAGGGTTCCGTGGGGCACTTCCTGCTAGGGAAGGCTTATAATCAGCTGTGGGAATTCTACCACTTAATTTTCCTTCCCTACGTTGAGCCTAGTGTTTCATTACATGATTTTTATTTTTTTAAGTAGTCCCCACACCTAGCATAGAGCCAGTGTGGGGCTTGAACTCATGGCCCTGAGATTATGACCTGAGCTGGGATCAAGAGTCAAATGCTTAATGGACTGAGCCACCCAGGCACCGACATGATTTTTGATAATAAGATTTATTCTGGAACACAGCTTTAGCATCGCTCATGAACAGACTGTACTACTTTATGCTCTTCCCAACAACGTATGACAGTTTTTATTTCCTTGCATTACGGACAACACTATGTATTATTTAAAAAATATTTACTAATTTTATATGTAAAGAATCAGAGAGTATTGGGCATGTGTCTGGCTCCCTGATCATTGGGGAACCTGCTTCTCCCTCTCCCTCTGCCTACTGCTCCCCCTGCTTTTCTCTCTCTGTCAAATAAATAAATAAAATCTTTAAAAAAAAAAGAATCAGAGAGTATTGTTTTGTTCTGTACTTCTTTGATTACTAAGATTGAGCAGTTTTCATGTATTTATTGATCATTTGTCTTTCTCCTTTACTGATTGCTCATTCATATCTTCTATTTTCTCTTGGGAATTCAATTTTTATGTTAAGAATGTGTGAAAGCTTTTTCTTCAGCAAGGCTATTGTTCCTGTGGATATTATTTACACTGAAAAAATTTTCTCATTTGTCATTTTTTCAAAAAGAGTTTATTTATTTAAGCAACAGACAGAGAGAGAGCCTGAGTAGCAGGGAGGGGCAGAGGGAGAGGAAGAAGCAGCCTCCCTGTTGAGCAGGGAGCCCGAGGTGGGGCTCAATCCCAGGACCCTGAGATCACGACCTGAGCAGAAGGCAGCCACTTAACCGACTGAGCCACCCAGGCACCCCCCCAACTTGTCATTTTTATTTTCATTAACTTTTTTTAACTATTGTTGGTTGACTTAGATATTTAAGTTTTTCATAGTTCAATCAACTGTTCTGTTATTTCTTGGTTTCTACTTTTGATGTTTTGAAGGTTCTTCAATCAGATATTTAAATATTTACCTATTTTTCTAGTATATTGAACTCACTGAAAAATTTAACCGCCTTGGATTTATTGTGCTATATGGATGAGATAAGGGTCTTTTTTTTCTGAAGTAGCTAAATATTTTTTCTGCATGGTGTGATTCTGTTACGCATGTTTGATTTTGCTGATAATTTAGGCCATCTGTTTACATGATGGAAAATAACACATCCAAGCAGCTTAACATGTGTCTGCCTTTAAAGAGTATTAAAATACTTATCAATGATTTGAAGAAGAAAGTATATTCTCTAGTCTTTGAAGGGGAAAAAATGAGGCCACTTAAACACTATTCCTCTCTGACATAATTGCTATTTCTACTTCTCATAGCAAAGGGATTAACATCCCAGATGCTATTGTGAGAAACCTCTAGCAAGTACACTTGTGTTGTGAGCATTCTAACACCTTCAAACATGACCTCTTTGTCCATCAGTTCACTCTTAGTATGAAGATACTAAAGATACTTGTGAAAATACAAGATGAGAGTATGCATGTATCTTTCCCCCCTGGTTTAGGGCTTTATTCTTTTTTATGCTTTATCTTTTAATTGAATTATAATTGACATACAATGTTATATTAGCTTCAGGTGTACAACACAATGATCTGATATTTTTGTGCATTACAAAATAATTACCTTGATAGGTCTAGTTTCTATCTATTGTAGATAAAGCTATTACAGTATTATTGACTATAGTCTCTATGTTGTGTATTACAACCTCATGACTTATTTATTTTATAGCTGGAAGTTTGTACCTTTTAATCCCCTTCACCTATTTTGCCCATCCCCCTGCCCCTTTCTCAGCTGGCAACCACCAGTTTGATCTGTGTGAGAGTATACACATATCTTTAAGACTCTAAGTTATTCCAATGAGTAACGTCTCTATTGAAATCAAGATTTATAAACAAGAATGCTTACAGTTGTTTCTCCTAACTTGTTTTAAGCATGGTATATAGCTCTTAAAATCTCTTTTATTTTATGCATATTCTCCTTAGCTTTATAAACATGTCCATATAATTCAAGGAACCTATAATGAACTGTATTCTTGTAGTAGGTTAAATATCTATATCCGTTTTTTTATTTTGCCAAAGTAGACCAGTCCTGCAATAAATGCATTTATTCACTTATATCTATGTGTGTCTGTCTGTCTCTGTCTACCTACTGAGATTGAAAATAGCCAAATCTAGTTAAGAGTAATAAGGAAATCAAAGTACAGTGTCTCACCGGGAAGAGTGTGTAATTAAGCATTTGTTATTAATGGATAACCATCAAGTTTATGCTCATAAAATAAGTATTTACATATGCGTTCATGGTCCTAGATACAAAGAATGTTGATGACTTTCAGAGATATGAGCTTATTATTAATTTGATGAGATCTTCAATTGAATTTTTTCTATGCCTTTTTTACTCTCACTTGTAAGCTTTTTTAGTTTACCCACTAAAAAATGAAACAACTCACTAAAGTTTGAATTCTCTTTCTTTTTTTTAATCATTTTTTATCTCTTCTGCAATGGGACCCTATACCAACTCAAAATAATATTTGTAAAAGAGAAAAACAACAAAAAGATAATTCATAAACTATACTAGATATATACATCATTCCAGCTAGAAACCTTCTATAAAGAATGACATAGAAAAGCAAAAATAAATGTTAAATTAGGAAGCAAGATCAAGAGACCTGGAGTCCCATTGTAGTTCAACTTATTTTTGTAATTTAGAACCAGAATCCTATCTGTGGTCTCAGATTGACTTTGTCATGACAAAAGGAGCAAAGGGTTGAGTTTCTAAGCACTCTAAAATTCCATGCTAAATTTTTATTATATCTAATTATTTACATTTTCAAGGGAGGTAGAGTGATGTTTCATTGCTTTACTTACATATCCATAGGAGTCTGTGACCACAAAATAGTGAGGAACCACTGGATATAGAGTAACCAGAGTTATAAGAAATAGAAATTATCTCCTTTGAGTCATGTAAAAAAAATTAAATTTAAAGATGTTTGTTTCCTTTCCTTTCATTTTCCTTAATTATGCCTTTGATGAATTTAATGTTCTTAGAGTTATTTTCCAAAACATACAGAGATGAACAATTTAGAATATATCTTGGAATCACAGATCAGCAAAAGGATGCCATAGATGTTCAGCACAACATTTCTGAAAGCAAGGGTAGGAGTGGTGGGACTGCATAAGATAAAAAATTGTAGGGAGTAGAAGCACCTTTCTACCCTTGAGCCCCTTGCTGGGCTTTTCAGCTGGCATTGTCATTCTGGATGATTGGAAGAAGGTCCGCTGCCAAACATCATGGAAAAATCAGAAAATCCTTGAAGGATGTTCAAATCATTTACCTAAGTTGGCAAGGGAGGAGGGCACACAGCAGGAGGGTGAGTCAAAGAAACATATGAGTTGCTTTCTCAGGTGATCCAATGCCTTGTCCACATATCTTCTCTCAGCAGCTGCTTTCATCGGCTACTTCAGAGAAACGTGGAAAGCCCCCATAATGCACCTCGCGAGTTCTGACAAATAAATGAAATTCTGGCAGAAGCAGTAAGGGGAAACATGCTCCCCCGTTGGCAATCAGCTTAGGGATAAAGTTTGATGGTCATCATATATCTTCTGTCACTTCATTGCCTTCTCCATAGCAAGATTTAAGAGACTTATATTTAAATTCAAGAATCCATTTTAACTTTCTTAAAAAATATATAGGTCATTAAGTTAAGTATTTTTCAGGCCCTTGTTGTAAAATTTGTTTTTTTAAATTGCTCAGTTTCTTTCCAGAAAATATTTCCAAACACTGTGTGTCTTGAGCAGATATATTTTGCAGATATCTTTCTGCAAAAATTTTTTATACCTTTTATATCTTATGTGGATACATGTCTCAAATTAAACTCATACCCCTCTTTCTTTGGCTCTCATGATGACTTTTGATAACTTTAGAATTAAAATCCTTTCAATGTGACTCATGTGAAATGAGAGGATCATAGGACAGGTGTAACTGCTTCAGGTTTTCTCAATATCTAGCAAATATATAGTAATATACACAAATGACTTTTGCAAAGAAAGTATTTTCTATTTATATAATGCTTATTGGCACAGAGCAAAAGTATTGTTTGGATCTATTACATTTTAATAAATAGCATTATTTAAATTCTGGGCCCCAGATCAAAAATTCAAAAGAAGTTTTTTAGTATGGTTTTAACACAACCTTTATACAAAGGCTCCTTCAGAAATTGGTAGCAATGTTGGGCCAGTATAATAATATTAAATATAGTTGTCATCTTAGCTGTATAGTTGCCTTCAAGAGTAAGAAAATTAATTTCTCAATATTTCATCTCAAGCTGCTCTTAGGTTAATACATTTAAGGCAAAATAATATTACAGATAAGGCACTTAGGATTTTTGGAATGTACATGGGCCACAAATGATTTAACATTAAAAAAATAGAGTACGTAACAGACAAGAAAGGGATAAAGTTATTTTACTGGTTCAACAAAACTGAATAAAATGGAAACATACAAGTCACTAAGAAATTATATAGTACACTTTAATTGCAATTATGAAGAATTCCACAAAATAAACTTGAATTTAAGGACAAGTTTTATAAGCTTATGGATTGTTATTTGAGTTAAACATTAATAAAAATTAAAACTTTGCTCTACAGATTGAATTTGCAGCTATGCTGCCTTGCTAGTATTGAAATAAATGTGTTTCTTAAAAATTGTTTTACTGAATTATGTCTGAAGCAGGGCAGTGTTCCTGGAGTAAGGAGAAGTTCCTTCCTGGTCCCGTCAGAATGAAGCTCTCACTATTCTGCCCTTCAGAGGCTGGGGTGGCCGGTTGTTGTGCTGAATGGGGACAGCTTTGTCACCTTCAACAGTCGATAGAAGGCTTCGGAACTGTGCCAGCTGGGAGGAAGGATGGAATATTTAAAGAATCAAAGGCTATTAAAGTTACACAAAACACTTTATTGCACTTTATTTTAAGTTGCTGATTGCAATGGTCTCACCAATAGGAAGGGAGGAAGTCAAAAATCCCTTCACATTTTTCTGAACTAGGTGTTTGGTTTAGATTATTAATGATGGCTGGATTAGAACGCCAGCTTTCTTAGAATGTCAACTGGGCTACTTTGGGTGAGTGATGTTCTGCTTGTTGCCTCAATTTCCATTTGGTGAAATTACAGTAACATTGCCTGTATTCACTCTGCTGTGCCTTTTATCACCGTAACTTATTCATTTCACAACTGTACATCCCACTTCCCTTCATCTATTATGCCCATCCCCGACTCCTTCCCATCCAGCAACCATCAGTGTGTTCTCAGCATTTATGTCCTATTCTGCTAAAAATCTAGCCTATTTAGAGTGATTTAAGCTATGGCAGAAGGTTCATTTTGTGGACCACAATGTGTGATAACTTATCAGCTCTCAGAATAATCGCTTTCCCATGCCAAAATATATTCCTACCTTTTACTTAAGACATCACCTTACAAAAAACCTGTCATTTAATGTAGACAGATTTTTAAGAGTTCCACAGACACATCAACTGGCCTATAAATCTGTGGAGATGTGGAAAAAAATCACTGATTCCATCAAAAGTGAAAATAATGATTACGCCTGAAAAAAAAAGTCATGCCTTCAACATTTCAATACTAAGTGTAGATTTAATGTAGGCAGAATTTTATATGGATAATGTGGTATGAAGCAGATTCCTTAAATAGTTAGTAGGAAAAATATTAAACACTATCAGCCATTTACCTTGGGTTGTTGTGAAGATTAAATGGGTTAGTACATATAAAGTGCTCAGAATGGTACTCGGCATGTAGCATGTGCTCTGTAAGCGTCCGTTACCAGTAGGCTATGTACATTGCCTGTCCTGTAAGTTTGTTATGAGAATTGGCTGACAAAACCTATGTAAGGCACCTACTGAAGGGATTTGCTCAATCAATTTTTGTTATTATTATCATAATTATAAACAATAATTAAAGACATATCCTATTGGATAGCTAACAACTAAAGCTTCGAAAAAGAACAAAAAAACATTTGTCAACTCTTAGGGCATGTCAGTTGTGAGCCATACTTCCCCAAAGTCTTAGTAGAACTTCCAGGGACATTCTTTTCTTTGTTTCTGAAACTTTTAGGAAGACACTTAACAAGGTTGGATTTTTCCTTAATAAAGCAGAAAAGATAGTGGGAGTTCAGAATATCATTGTTTTTTTTACTATATAAAGTAAAAAGCAGTATTATAATGCACATTTCATTTTGATTGTTTAATAGACTTATGTCAGAAATGAATCTTTTTCACAGGAATGGAAAAAAACTCTTCAAAAGTCTGCTTGAGATCGTAATGTCCCCATTAATACTATGAATTGAAGTGATATTACTGCTTTGGACTCCAAATTCCCACTCTTTCACCTTTAATACTCTACCTGTTCTGGGCTGATACTGATGCTGTCCTTACAGATGATCCAGGTTACACTCTCATAAAGAGGAGGATGAGTCAGAGAGCCAGAGTAGGTCCAGTAATCCAGGGATGAAGGAAGGAGAGTAGATGGGTCAAAATTTGTGAATGGGGCTCGTTTATTCTAAAGAAAAAAGAAAAGTAATATATCATTATACCATGATTTAAAATATTTATGTCACATGCATATATGACATCTATGTTATATTTTCTTGGCATATATACTGTCTTGAAATTTTAGCTGAGAAGTTAATTAATTTTCTACTATATAGTACACAGTGGTATGTTTGAAGATAAACAATATCTTCTATTTTTTAACAATAAAAGTAATAAAAGTTTGAAAATTTGCAACACTGACATTTTGGTCAAATAATCTTCCTTCCTCATTTGGTGGAACATAAACAAAGGTTAAAAAGTTTTAAAATTATCTGTCTTCTCTAAAAGATATTTCACTTCCAAAATAAAAACCTATATTATTTCTTAGGAATGAGGCCAGATACTCTTCCAGTGGCAAATCTATTATTGACATGCTTATTGGTTACTTTTTAGCCTTCTTCTATTTATTATTTTCTTTTTTGATTGTTTATGAGTGGCATATTAATGGTACCTCAAAATAATACCCTTAACTCCTGCATTTTTGTATTGCTAAAAAGCAGAGATAATTTTCTTTGTGAAATGGGGAAAAGGGTCACATTTTAGTTGAATATATTTTTTAAAGAAAATTTGAATGGCTGTGGAACCTGTTCTTCTCTAGACTTCATGCTACTGAAATAGATTAAAAAGAAAAACTGGGGAAAAGAAAAGAACAAAACAAAACAAATACCTGAGTTAGAGACCTTCTCAGAAGCAAGCAATATCTAGTAGTACCTTGATTTTCAAATTAGTAGTTTTTGCTCTAGCCTTCCTACTTCCCATTTCAAATACATAATTAAATGATTTCAGTAGTTCTGTAAACTCTTGTTCTCTGATTTAAACCAATGTATTTAATCTATTGACCTTGGTTTTAACTGCGTTTAGGGCATCAAGTACTTTCTGCAGCCTTGGGTTGGCCTGATCAACCTGGAGATCAAAAAAAAAATAAACTGTGAGTTAAAAATTGTTATAAAGTCAAACTATGTTTAGCTAATTTTTTTTCAATTAAAAACAGTGGCCGAAGAAAGGTAAGGCATTTTCTCTCTGCTTTAGGAGAGGGGATTTTGCTGGGGGTATGTTCTTGCGGGCCCTTGTTCTCTATAAGTTGTTCATAGCATGTAACCACTGTCAACCTAAAAACAAGAAACTGGCTCAAGAGGCATAGTGTTTATTTGAGATCAAAGAACTGCAATTCGGTGTACACAGATTGGAGTAGAAAGCCAAACAGCATTCTAATCACAGGACATAGATTCAGGGTTGTTACAGATGAAAAGGAAGATCACGTAAGTGGTTTTGAGAAGAGTTCATTGGTCCTGACAAGCAGGATGGGATTCCTACTTCCCTGATGGGTCAGGTGAAGTGGGCACTATGCAAAAGTTCACTTTTATCAGTTCTCTCAAATAAGGTATTCTTGTTCTTGCTGACTTCTCGGAATGTTGGCAGTTTGGCCCAGTTCAAAGGTTCAGAAAGCAGGGTGTGCAAGGCAGTTCTCTGGAAATGCTACTATGGCTCCATCTTAAAATGGCTCTGTGTGGGTTATTTTTCACAGCACAGAGAAAGTGGCAAACGAAAAGCTCAGTTTTAATTTAATATGGGCAAGATGCTCAAGGATATACAAGTCAAAATCCAGGAACTGAGCAAAACTCTGACACAAGATACAACCTCTTACTTTTGGCCCGTTTTATAGTTATAATTGGTACAGTGTATTGTGTGCTGTAAGTGTTCAATAAAGGTTAACTAGAATTACCGTAATTCCAAAAGTTAGCCACATTTATAATAAGTGTGACATTTATAATAAGTGTGACATTTATAATAAGAAACATGTTTATGACACAGAGTTCCTAGAACCCTCAGAATTTCCTAAGTGATGACAGTGACAAATGTGTCATTTGTTATGTTAATCAGGGGACTTCTGAACTGAATCTATGGATGAGGGCTGGTTGCCAGAACTAACCATGTGATTAGAGGGTTGGAACTTTCTGTTCTACACTCAGACCTCTGGGGATGGGCGAGGGGACAAGGGCTAGAACTTGAATCAATGGCCAATGGCCAATGATTTAATCAATCATGAGTAAACAATGAAGTCGCCATAAAAACCCAAGAGGATTGGGTATAGAGAGTTTCCAGATTGGTGAATTTGGGGAGATACAGGGAAAACAGTGTGTCTGGATAGGGCCAGGAAGTCCTTTGCCTTTCCCCATACCTTGCCCTATGCATCTTTTTCCACTGGGTAATCCTAAGTTATATCCTTGTATAAGTAACTAGTAATCTAGTAAGTAAAATGTTTCTCTGAGTTCTGTGAAATGTGTTAGCAAATTAATCAAACCTCTTCAAACCCAAGAAAGAGGTCTTGGGAACCTCCGATTTATAGTCAGTCAGGCAGAAGCCCAGCTAACAAACAGAGCTTGAGAATGACATCTGAAGTAGGGTGGGGGAATTGTAACCTTGCAAGTCTGAACCTTTAGCCTGTGGAACCTAATGTTATCTCTGCATAGACAGTGTCAGAATTGAGTTGAATTCCTGGACACTCTGCTGGTGTCCAAGAGTCGCTTGTTGGAAGTGGGGGAGAAGGGGGAACTGCACATTGGAATTTGGTGGGTAGAACTCAAAAGACCCAAGTATACCCAATTTAATAATAGCTTCCCTACAAAACTTTTAAGGGACACTCCTATAGAGAATTTAAGCAACATCTGCCACTTTAAACATTAACTGAACTTTCTTTATGGAATAACAATCCTCTTAATATTTTTCCCCAGATGATACATTAATTTGATAAATTTCTGAACCTATGAAGTAATACATTTAGAGGAAAGGGAATTCGGAAAATCTAGAAAATAGAAATTCGCTCCCCCTCCAACACCTTCGCATTCTATCCTACCTGAAACCAAATTCTCTCTTAAAAAGGGAAAAGCCAAGAGAAAACAGCACCAAAATACTGTAGCCATTAGTAAAATGAAAAATTTTCAAAAAGAAAGACTCAAATATCTTTCTGCCTTATTTTATGTTATTTTGATGTTTGATTGGTAAGGAATAGTGTTAGCCGAGCCCTATAACTCTCGGTAACTCACCTTCATCAGAACACCAATAATTGCCAAACCATCAGCCTGTGAGATAGCTTCAGCAAAGCTGGAGTACTTTGCAGAATTCCAGTGAACTAGGTGGAGCTAAAAATGATACTGTGGTCAATTACTTATTTATACTATTGTGAAGACAAAAAATTATAAATTAACTTAATATATGAAGATGTGTCTTGGTTTAGGTAACATTTATGTGAACTTTTATCTAGTGGATAGTAAGAGCTATGTTCTTAATCTTTAGAAGGATTATGTACATTGAGTAGAGCAGACAATTTTCAATTTCCATGGAACCAGTAAGTAAAATTTCTTTTCCCAAAATATCATTAACTATTCAATATTACTCCTTTTTAAAAATTGCTTTTGTATGGAAAGATCAGGAGTTCCAACAAACTAGCTTTCAACAAAACTGAAATAACTTCTGTCAGGTGAGGTCCCTTTTAGTAACATTATAGGAAGGGTTCCTGGACAGACTAGGAGTCTTGACCAAGAACACATTTTCTTAACCACATCTAGGCAACTGTCAAATCATTATCTCTAGCCACACCTCTCTATGGAATTCTATATCTGAATATCCAATATGTATATATGTCATCTTGATATCTTCTTGATATCCTCACATGGATGTCTAGGTTTCTCAAACTTAGTAGGGCCAAAGTACAACTCTTGATTTCCTCCTTCCCAAACCTGTTTCATTTTCCCATCTGTGAAAAAGGTACCACCATCTACCTAATTGCTCAATCAAAAAGTACAACAGTTATCATTAATTTCTTACTTTTCCCACTTATCAACAGCCACCTCTTAGCACATCTCATAGATTATACCTCCTTACTTGGTTCACAACTTCAAGTCTTTGCATTAGTTGCTGATTTTCTTTGGAATGTCCTTCTCCATAATCTGTCAATGGCAGCCTTTCGTCTTGAATTAGGGCTGAACACAAATCTTTTTCTGACCTCCCAACGTAAAGTGATCATCTGGTCAATCACATCACTTTTTTTTTTAAAGATTTTATTTATTTGACACAGACAGAGATCACAAGTAGGCAGAGAGGCAGGCAGAAAGAGAGGAGGAAGCAGGCTCTCCGCTGAGCAGAGGGCCCAACGCGGGCCTCGATCCCAGGACCCTGAGATCATGACCTGAGCCAAAGGCAGAGGCTTTAACCCACTGAGCCACCCAGGCACCCAATCACATCACTTTAAATTAATTAATCTCTACATTACCACTGACTTAATCTCTCTCCCTTGCTCTTTCTCTCTCTTGCCTTTCCTTCTCTCACGCTTCCTCTTCCCTTCGCCCCAGCGCCTGCTCTCCTCCCATCCTCCCTCCCTTCCTCAGTTGAATGTTGATTTTTATGGCTAAGTGCCTCTCATCTCTAGCCTGGATTATTTTTATTTTCCTTAAATTAGATGAGGAGATTACTGACTTAGACTTCTTAGGTGGAACCAGATATGCCTCTAAAAAGATAGTATTAATTTAGGCTCCTAGCCCATTTGACTTTACTCTACTTTCAATTTTTTAGGGAGAAATGGGAAGAAACGTTGAATGGATTTCTGTAGTACTAAAAGTTATTAGCCAAGCTTTATAATGTAACATAAAACCAATTATATTTGTGTAAAATTCCCAAATCTTCTATTAAAATAAAAAATGTTCATACCCTGTAACCTAGCAATATCTCTCATAAAAACATCTGCCCCACTTACGTGCTTTCACTAGTGCTTAAGGTGTATGTACAGATGTATTGGTTGAAGCACATTTTGGTAAAAGTAAAAAACCAATGGAACAAAAAGCAAAGGGCATTGTAATTGTCCATCAGTGCGGGTCAGTTAAATAAATTACAATATATTCATATATTGAAATAAAATCAAAAGAATGAGAATTAAAAGAATGAGGTAGAATTTACTCTATTGACTTGGAAAATGATTATGATAAATTGGTAAGTAGAAAAAGAGGCACAAAATTACATGTGTTACAAACTCATTTTTGTAAAAGTAAAATAAAAATTCAACCTGTATATATGGGTAAATATATACATTTAATATTCATACATATAAAGAGCAAAAGTTCTTTTTCAATCTCCCAGATGTTTTGTTGACAGATTGATGTAAATATTCTTAATTTTTCTATGTATCTATAGACAAAATGTCTTGAGAGGGATCACCGACTTCCATGTGAGGGCAATTTAAGAGGCTGGAGGTTGGTGGCCTGCAGCAAGAACCCTCAGACCCTCATTTAGTTATATGCTACTCTCTGTGTCCATTCTTGATTAAACTTGCACTCTTGGTAGAGTCTTATTAAAGTGTTCCAGCCTGGCCACACCCATGCCACCAGTGTGTCCTAACTTGAACATTTGAATAAGAAGCAAATGGTATGGTTAGTTTAGAGTTAGAGCTTTAAAGGAGAGCACCGCCTCCTCTTGAGGTGAGCCTGATGTTAAGATAACAGTTTTTTGAGTCATTTTGAAGATGATTCTTGGGTTCAGGAGCTCAACTCCAGGTTGCCCTTTCCACATGAAAAATTTCCTTCTATTACCAAACTTGGTATGTGTGTGCTGGATTTTAATGGGGCCTGGGAATTCCTTATAGGAACGAGAATGCTCATTCCTTTGCAGTCATTACAAGGGTGACTTATGTAACAAAGTAGCTGCTTCTGAAAGTAATTCTCAGTGCAATTATTTCTTCTCACTTACTAAGTTATATTACCTCTCCGGAATATTTGACTCCATCCACTGTGTGTTCAGAACCATAGTCATTTGTGCTGCCCCAGTGAAAATGGAACTGATAGAGCCTGTAGTTTTCAGAAAGAGGACCACCTTTCAGCACTAGAAGAAAAATGGAACTACGATTAGTTTTATGATCATAAGCTCCTGCTTGTCTTTGCATTTAACATAAGCCAACACTAAATTGGATTAAATAGAACTGAAAACAAACACTTGTGCCAAAGTTTTTTTCTTGTTGGATTCCCCCCGCTCCCAACATCCATGATGATGGTATTCATACATAGGGTGTGTCTTTGACCATTGCGCTGAGTTATATACAGTTCTCAGCACGTGAGCTGTAATTTTATTTTTTTCCTTTTTTTTTTTAAGTAGACCCCATGTCCAGTGTAGAGCCCAACATGGGGCTTGAACTCACAACCCTGAGATCAAGATCTGAGTCAAAATTGAGAGTCAAATGCTTAACTGACTCTGCTACCCAGGTGCTCCTAATTTTACCTTTTTCTGCTGCCAAGGAAGTATATTGGAAGGTGAGTGAATTATAGTTTTATAGGGCTTTCCTTGAATCTGCTTTAATGTGCAAGTTCATTCATTCTTTCAGCAAAGACTATATAGATAGTACACATTAAGATGTATAATAATTTGGGGCGCCTGGGTGGCTCAGTGGGTTAAAGCCTCTGCCTTCGGCTCAGGTCATGGTCCCAGGGTCCTGGGATTGAGCCCTGCATTGGGCTCTCTGCTCAGCAGAAAGCCTGCTTCCCCCTCACTCTCTGCCTGCCTCTCTGCCTACTTGTGATCTCTCTCTGCCAAATAAATAAAAAAAATAAAATAAAAAGATCTATACTAATTTATTTTGAGTAACAAATTACACAGGACATACTTTGTAACTAGTCAAGACAGGATGAGTATCTTGACACCTTTGTTGAGAATGCCTGTCCAGGGACCAAGAGAAAGTACCAGGGGGACAATGGGGTCACTTTTAAAAATTTAACATTGAATGACTATGTCATTTTCAGAGTCTATGTAATCATATGATTAATTAAACACATATAATACCAGATCTAATCTATTATTAACAATGCACATACCCTCAATGTGCCTAAAATTTAGGCTCAGAACTTTCTAGGAAAGAGCTAAAACAAGTTTTGCCTTTTGTCAGTAGGGGTCTTTTATGAAATTGTCATTTAATAAATTATTCAAGAAACATTTATGAAAATCTTACCACGTAGCAGGAAATGCACTAAGTTCTGGGGTATGAAGAATTCAGTCACTACAGTCTAGTAGGGGAGGGGGAGATAGATAAGTATACTTATGTACAGAACAACTCTTGCAAGATTTATGTAAGACTCATTTTCTTACTGGTACCCAAGCACTTTACAATGATAGAGTCATTTTTCTGGACACAAAAAATACATTCTTCACTCCATTTCTCTTTCCTGCAGTGTTCCTCCATCCTCATTCCAATTAGAAAATATTTGCCTTTTCAGTTTCTATATTCACTAGGATGGCTCATTAGACCTTCTTGGAAAAAATACTGTTTATTCAAAAAGCGTGAAGTGAGTGTAAAGGTATTAGAGTCCTGAAGAGATAGGATGGTGTCATGGATGAGAAAGGCTGAAAAAAGACAGAACTGGGGGTTCCAAAAATCATCTTTACCCCTTGGGGGTTTTCTAGAAGTCCAAAATACTTCACCAGATTGCAGCAAATTTATACACATGCACTACACATGTGACAAAAGGCTGAGGATGGCATTTGCATTTCTTAAAGTCCTATTGTTTAAGTTTTCCTTAGTAGAGTCAAAGAAAGTATAATCAGAAGGGTCTTTTCGCTCACCTGATCGATTATCGTTGTCCTCATAGTTTACATGGAAAGAATGCCCCACGTTGATAATTTCTTTGGCTGTGGCTGGATCATAAGAGATACTGATAGGTTTAAGAGAGGTGTCGTGTTTCATTTCACTTGTTTTAATATCAATGGGAGATTGCTTATTTCCATTTGCAATGGGGTACAGCTTGCCCCATTGTTCAGGACCTACCAAGGCAAACATGTGCATACAATCAAAACTTCATCAAATATTTGATTCCCAGTTTTATGAGTATAACCAGCATTTGCTTATTAGATTGTGATTTATTCAAGTATCTTAAATGGTATTCTGTTTAACTTAATGAAAATCCAACATTTGAGAATGGATCTTTTCTATACTAACCTGGAAAATATTTGTCAACACAATTATAAATATTTTACTATTAGCACTAGATTTCTATACATATATATAACATTTACATGTTATATATATTAATATATGTGTACACATATATACATATGTTATATACTACAGATATATATATTAGTACTCTATATATATGTATAGAGAGATTGAGAGAGAGGAAGAGACAGAGAACACATTTTGTAGACAACCATATCCCAAAGGACAAGTGTTAAGATTACACGTTAAGTTATTATAATTATTTAAGTCAGGCAATTCAAACCATTAACTTATAACTGTACAGTTATTTTATCTTATTTATTTTTTTAAATGCTCAACACCTGTTTTATTGGAAAAGGCAATGAGCTATTATTTTGATCTACATGAAGCAGAAGAACTCTTACCGTTTTTGTCGTCATATCCCCAGTTGGAACTCGCCATGATCTTCTACTTAGTTTTCTTTTCTGCAAACAAAGATAATACCTGGAATAACTGCCTGCAAGCCCCATGCAGTAAACAAGTGAAACCGCCACTTGTGGGCTTTTATAGGAACTTCTCTGCCTTTAATAGGCCACTATTTCATCATCTCTGCCTATCAGGAAGTATAGATAAGTTAAAAAAAAAAGATGTGGTATAAAAAGCCCACAAATGTCAGATCAGTTCCAAATATTTTATTTTCTTATATTGTAAGGGAGAAATATAAAAATCTTAGGTTTTATAAAACTTAGGCCTGTTTCTCTCATGTTAAGTAAATGACATGGCTGAATATTGTCATATATGAGTCTTTGGGTTTCCTAAATTAAAAATGGATTTGTGCCTTTGGTATTTCCAGTGTTACCCTCACTGGAACTTAAGCAATACTATCAACAGTATTTTAGTAAGGAGAATAATTCATACATTTACGGGATGATTGTAACTAGTATCATGATGCTAATTTAAAATCAGATAACAAGATTACTAATTCTTTATAATGTATATTACCCATAAAGTATATTTCATAGACACACAGGATGAAAATAAAGCCCTTCATTTTATTTATTTATTTTTTAAAGATCGTATTTATTTGACAGAGAGAGAGATCACAAGTAGGCAGAGAGGCAGGCAGAGCGAGGGGGAAGCAGGCTCTTCACTGAGCAGAGAGCCCGATGCTGGGGTCGATCCCAGGACCCTGAGACCATGACCTGAGCTGAAGGCAGAGGCTTAACCCACTGAGCCATCCAGGTGCCCAAGTCCTTTGTTTTAGAGAAATATTGGAATTCATAAGCGGAGGCAGTTTTATTAATATTGAAATTGAATATAGCCCAATATTTATTTACACATCAATTCAGCTCTCCTGGAATAGAAACCTTTTTTTGGTATACCTCTTCATGATTTTTAAAGCAATTTCACTACCACCACACACACAGAGAAATCCTATTGAGTAAGAGTTATCCTTCTTTAGTTGAGAGATATTGACGGATGTCTCCACAACTAGCAAGAAGCCACAAGACAAGACTTCATCAGCCCCATGTCCAGTTGCTCTCTTCACTATACCCACTGTGTGAACTATGAGATGGGTGATCCCCTAATTCTCCTCTTACATGTACAATTCTCTTAAGCCCAATTTAACCAAGGTGAGAATTGCCACCTGGTGAGTGATAAGATCTATTGGGCTTTCCAAGTAGGCAAAGGAAACCAACTAGGATGTGTCAGACTCTGGCTAGGTCCACATACTCAAAGCTCTAAACATGTTCAAAGAAAATACAAGCAGAAAAATGAGTTTCCATAATAATGCTTTTTCATACCATGGTAGTCATTAACTCCTTTCATGTTCTACAGTTGTCTGAGGTGCCTGGGCTCCCTGAAGGAAGTGGAAGATTAGGTGCAATTTTTAGCAAGTCTGACTAGAGATACAATGTCTGTCCCTTTTGGGCTAATAATGGCCAACTTCCCCAGATACAGAGTTGACTGGCTCATGAACATTGTGGAGAGAGGTCCAAGCTTCCATTCTAGTAGGTAGGAGGAACTATTACTTAAAGGGAACTTTTTTTAAAGGTACTATTTATTGAGGGCCCAGTATATCTCAATGCTGTGCTGAAAACTTTACATGCATTAATTCATTTGATTCTCACAATAACCAAATTAGGCATTAAAATCTGTCTTCTGCATATGAAGAAGACTTTATAGAGGTGAAGACACCTCCTAGAGTTACAACACTTGTAAATGGCTGTTTACATCCCATAAGCCTAGAGTTTAAATTTGGACCTATCTAACTCCAGAGCTTATACTCTTTACCATCCACTGCCAATAAATGTCCAATGACCTCCATTTGATTCTATTTTCGGGAGGATTGGATTAGTTGATATGTTCTGGTCTGGCTCAAGATGACCATTAGCCAGCCTTGATTGTTGGGCTTACTTCATTCCAGACTTAGAGTCTCAGTTTAGCTAAAAGTTCATGGAGTAGAAGGTACGCTTTGCTTTGTACTTGGTTCCTAATATTTGCTATTTTTGCTAAAGGTAACTAAAGCAGAACTACTATATTGATCAACATATTTGAAAAACATTTGAAAAAGATGACCTCTTTTCATTATATGATTATGTGATGATTCATCACATGAATATCTTAACATTCATATGGGATGGTAATTCATTTAAAGTTTTTGGCACAAAATTACTTTAAGCCCTAGATATTATGACCTTTTGTTCCAATACATACCTGGGTGTGTTTGTGTACAAGCAGAAAACTACACAGAGAAAAGATGTAAAATTTAATGAATACCTATCATCTGAGTCCTAACACCCTATCCATTTACTTTTATCCCTCTTTTTCTGCTTACAAACTTTGCCTCTTTCAGCTGAATATCCCTACTAAATCTAAGATGTCTCATTTTGCACTCACTTCACTTTCACACATAGCCTACCTGCCCCCGCTCCTGTGATCCTTGGACTGCTTTTGCATATCCAGGAGTTCAATCTACACAGCTTCTGCTCTTCTAAACTAACACTTTATTTCCCAGGGAGTCAAATATTGAAGAAGACTATTAGTTTTTCCTGATAAAATACTCCAGCTAAGTCTAAACACACTTAAAAATGAATCAGGAGCAACTAGGTTGATGGAAAAATCTATTTCTTTAAAAAAGCAATGCAAAAGTAAAATAGATAATTTTGGTAGAGAATTGCCTAACTAGTAACATTAAGAAGTATCAAGTTATATGTCATTTATATCTTAATAAAGCTGAGAAAAAAAATAAAAATAAAAAGATTTTAGCACTTTAGAGATTTTTAAATGTTGAAAATATGATGCACAGAAGGTTTAACTTTAATAATTATATTGGTTCAGTTTGAAAATTTGATGAAAACATACTAATGGGCCAAGGGGGAGAAAAGAAAGGTTTCCTTCATTACCTTATAAAATGGAACTTCAGAGGCCAAATATTACAGAAAAAAAAATGTAAAGATGAAATGTTAATTATCCTAAGGAGATATTCGTTAGCCTAAGGGGGGCCACCCTTAAATCTATGCCACAGTTTTATCTCTTGACCTTCATAATAAATAAAATTCATGCAATAAACAAACAGGAATATCAAGAGTGCTGGGAGGTTGTTACTGGAAGAAATGTTTCCCCGAGCACTCATGCTAGGGGGTGGTAGGCTGGCTAGAAAACACTTTGTTTATGGAGCAATTTTCATCTGCCAAGTCTTTAAAATATTGACCTCCTTCAATCTTCACAGTAGACCTAGGGGCTAAGTTAGTCTCACGTCACTTTTTCTTTTTCCTTCTTTTTTTTTTTAGGATTTTATTTATTTATGTGAGATAGAGAGAGAGCACGAGTGGGGGAAGGGGCAGAGGGAGAGGGACAAGAACATTCTCGGCTTAGCAGGGAGCCCTACATGGGGCTCAATCCTATGAGAGGCTCGATCTCAGTACCCTGAGATCATGACCTGACTGAAGGCAGATGCTTAACCCACTGAGCCACCCAGGCGCCCCTCACCTGCCCCACTCTTGAAGAGAAATAACTGAGGGTCACACAACTCGAAGAGAAGAACCGGGATTTTAACCCCTTTCTGGTTAACTTGAAAGCTTCCTTTTATGCCGTCATGCCTTTAACAGGCTTTCTACAAAACATTTACTTTAAAGTCAGCTAATTATTGTGTTTATTTATTGAGTAATATTAATTAACTTTGCTGAAGATTTTTCAGTGCCCTGAAATGTTTTTCAAAAAAGCAGCATTTCCTCAGTGTTTTACAAAATTTAGAAACCATAACTAGCTGATTTTACATTATATTTAAAAGTCTTAGCATTTCTTATTTGAACTTTTCCCTTCTTGTTTCCTAAATGAACATTTTCCTCTGATTGCTCCTTTAATATTTTAGAGCTAAAATGTAGGTGAAGAAATTGGAGGGAGTCTCGAACTTAAGTTTGTGATTAAAAAGAATTCTCTGGTGTAGAAGGATGTAAACGTGGAAGACTGTGCTTCGTTATGGCCGAGATCTGCTGAATGTCACTGGAAAGAAATTCCAAAAGGAAATAGCTGTTCTCTAAAGCTTAGAGTTCCACAAGGACAAATGGCTTCCTTCGGATCCCTGTTTTCCCCCAAATAACGAAATCAAGTGTCATTTTTATTTTAAACATTTTATTTATTTATTTATTTTTATTTGAGAGAGAGAGAGAGAGAGCATGGGCAGGGGAGGGGCAGAGGGAGAGGGAGAAGCACACTCCCTTCTGAGTGGGGGGCTCCATCCTAGGACCCTGGGATCATGACCTGAGCCCAAGGCAGATGCTTAACTACTGAATGGCCCAGCTGCCCCTCACACTTGGCATGAGTCTCACATTGCTCTCTAACTTCCCTGCCCCTCGAGGAGTGGTACTGTTCAGGGTGGCAAGATAAACCCTGTATCTAGTGGAGAAGAGGGTCATGCAGAATGGTGATACTCGTTCAGATGCTTCTGCAGTAAGACAACTGGAAATTCTGATGTATCAATTTAAGTGGTTTATCTGCAGCTCACAGCTATCATTCCCCCAAACTGGTTTTTCTCTCCTCTTGTAACAAAATGTCTTACTAACTTTATTCTTTCCAGTGGATGTCTTTATTTTCATCCATATTAAGCCTGTTTGCCTGTTGAAAAACCTTTGCACCTGCTGTCCCTTTGTCTGCATGGCTCCGTATCTAGACATCTGCACAGGATCACCTCCTCAGAGACAATTTTTCCTGACCTCCAGATCCAACATATCTCCCTCTCCCCACTGTATCATTCTGTCTTCTTTCTTTCATGGCATGTGTTTTGCAGCCTGACATTGTTTGCATTCTGAAATTAATTTATTTATGTTTTTAATGTCTATAACCTTCTCTATAATGACACCTCCATAACGATAGGTCCGTTTTATTTTTTAAACCCACTGAATTCACTTACAACATGCCTGGGAAACAGTGGCGCTCAATAATATTTCACTAAAGTGAAGAGAGAAGGATTACCCTCAGTTCCTGTGTTTGTATAAAGACTTAGAAGGGCAGAATGCTCAGCAGGGACTGTGCCTTCCCAAACGCATGATCTGAACTCAGGGGTGTGTGCCACCCAACTCATGTTCATACTTGGAACTAAGGAAAAAGGGCCTTTCCCCTCTCGGTTTTGTTAATGGGAGGAATTAAGTGACCTGTCTGTCTGTAAGTCATTGCTGGGAGAGTGAAAATGTTGGTCCTTATAAATGTCAAGTTTTTTGACACTTTATAAGTGTTAAAACTTAACTCTTCAAATGTAGTTTTTAACTTCTGATGTAAAAATTTCATAGACCCGTATTCTCTTGGCTTTTATTACTATAATTAAAAAAACTTTCAAACTTATATTTCCTATCTTGGAACATTTTTTTAGAAGATTTTATTTATTTATTTGATAGAGAGAGAGCTCAAGTAGGCAGAGCAGCAGACAGAAGGAGAGGGAGAAGCAGGCTCCCCACTGAGCAGGGAGCTGGATGCTGATGAGGGGATCGATCCCAGGATGCTGGGATTATGACTGAGTCGAATGCAGCTGCTTAATCGACTGAGTCACCCAGGTGCCCCTTGGAACAGATTTTTGAGTGCAATTTTTTAATGCACAAATTAATATTTTTTTTATTAACAACTAAGTCAACTCTACATAGGTAACTATTTTAATTTATAGCACACAGTATTTACAGTTTCTTACAATTTCATGTTTTTAAAAACATTAAATTTTAAATACGTCTAGTTGACTGTCATCCTTATTAAAATTACAGGTTGGAAAGATATACTGTATATACTAAGAACTTAGGCTTGTGCATTCGCTTGTGCTAATGGTAAGGAAGCACTTTCACTGGATGGGTGGGTAACCTGAGCAGTTCAATTGTACCATCCTTATATTTATTTTTATAGCTGACAAATACTATTTGTTTCTTATCTCTTGTCATTGTTTGGGGGAATTATTGAGCCCTTCTATAACAGATGACATTTTAAGCAATATTTTTCACTTAAAAATAAAATAACATGAATACTGCTTGGTAAACCATAAAATATCATACAAATATAAATGATGAACTTCAGCCTCAAAAAAAAAGTTTGAATTTAGGGATGCCTGGGTGGCTCAGTCCATTAAGCATCTGCCTTAGGCTCAGGTCATGATCCCAGGGTCCTGGAATCAAGTCCTGCATTAGGCTCCTTGCTCAGCGGGGAGCCTGCTTCTCCCTCTGCTTGCTCCCCACAACCACCCGGCTTGTGTGTGCGCGCTCTCTCTCTCTCTCTCTGACAAATGAATAAATGAAAACTTTTTAAAAAGTTTGATTTTAACTCTCGGGTCAATACATGATTAGGTAAAAAAAAGTAGTTCAAGTGATTGGATGTGGCCTGAAATTCAAACAATTTCATAACAGAAATCTGCTTGGCATGGATTAAACTAAATCCTACAGGCAAATATGAAAGAAGATAAGTTCTCAGAGGTAAATATTATGGGAGGTGAAGGTCAGTCATATCAGTCATCTTGTCAAAATATTTTTCATGCAACCTTTTTTAGGCCCATCTACCGAAAATTTACCTAAAGATTAAAAAAAAGTTTTTGCCAATGCCTTAACAGTTTTGTTAGCTCTTAAGCTCTTTTATCAAAGACTAGATTTTAAAAATACATTTGTAGTTGAATATATCCTTTTTTAATAGTGTTTCTTAATGTATAGTCTCTAGGTCACCTGCCTCAAACTCATGTGTGTAAATTAAATTAAATGCACATGTGTTTGTATTTCAACCAATCCCTTACTTTTGTGAAAAGACCTAAGCTGATTTGGATGACTAACAAATATCAAGCTCTCTTTGGAAGCATTGGTAGGATTTTTTTTTTCAAGATTAAATTATTTGTGTGAGAGAGAGTGAGAGAGAGAGTGAATATGGGAGGGAGGGGCAGAGGGAGAGAGAGAATCTCAAGTAGACTCCCTGCTGAGTGTGGAGAACTGCAAGGGGCTGGATCTCATGACCCTGAGATCAGGACCTGAGCCAAAATAAAGAGTCAGAGGCTTAACCTACTAAGCTACCCAGGTGTCCCAGTGGTGATAGGCTTTTTAGATGTATCTGGGGGAAATGTGAATCTAGTTCTGCAATCTGATTACCAAAAGATATGTTTCAATGAGAGCAAGTCTGACCAATCTCCCCAGCTGTACATTCATGATTAGCAAACAGGCCCCAAATAGTCATATGAGTCGTCTGTAGTTTCAGGAAGGCCCAACGACAAGTGAGGCTCACCCACCAGCACCTTGTACATCAGGACCGGTGTACTTTGTTGTCGGATCAGGGCTCTGGGTCCAGGGGGGCCAAGTGGAGTGTTGACTTACAAAGTACATCCATGGTATTCAAGTACGGGACTTGTCTACACATGTATCTTGTTTATGCAAGAGCTATAGGTCTAGCAAAATTTCCCTAGTCAGTTACAAATCTGGTACCACTTAATTTCATGGGCACAAAATTACTTCTAACATATTTTATAGTAAATAACAAGCCTTTCAGTGTTGATTCAGTTGCAAATATGCTAAGTAACCACCTCTGAAGATGCTAGATCTTAATCAAGATGCTGTTAAGCATTCCTATTAAGCATTAGATTATATGAACAAATACATTATTTACACAAAAAGGATATATAATATGACACCTAATGAATCAAAATCTCTGTATATGAGGACTTGGAACCTGTATTTTTATGCTAAAACATAGATTTTATTTAATTTAAGATCATAGCTCTTAACTTAGTTATGAACATATAACTCAAAATTTCTGAAACACTAATAAAAAAGTAATTGCTTTAACGTTTTCTTTTGCAGACTGAGAGGACCGCTGTTTTTCTTCCCATTAAGCCACCTATAACCTACACCAATTTGGTTAAAGTGTTTCTTTACAACAAAGTTTGAAACATTTATCTTTTTCTCCCCACCTGATTCCTCCAGAATTCTGAAACCTATTAAATATTTTTATTTTTCATACAATGTATGTATTTGCGTAAGTCCATTAAGTATCTATTGGATGCCCAATACACCTAACCCTGCTTTTTTTATTTTAATTTTTAAATTTAAATTCAACTAATTAACATATAATATATTATTAGTTTCAGACGTAGAGGTCAGTGATTCATCAGTTTTATATAAATGCCCAGTGCTCATCATATCACATGGCCTCCTTAATGCCCAACACCCAGTTACCCCAACCCCCCATGCCCCTCTCCTCCAGCAACCCTCAGTTTGTTTCCTAGGATTAAGAGTCTCTTATGGTTTGTCTACCTCTCTGATTTCGTTCTGTTTTGTTTTTTCCTCTCTTCCCCTGTGATCCTCTGTTTTGTTTCTTAAATTTCACATATGAGTGAGATCATATGATAATTGTCTTTCTCTAATTGACTTATTTCACTTAGCATAATACCCTCTAGTTCCACCCAAGTTGTTGTAAATGGCAAGATCTCATTATTTTGACAGCTGAGTAGTTTTCTATTGTATGTATATACCACATCTTTTTTATCCACCGATGGACATCTGGGCTCTCTCCATAGTTTGGCCGTTGTGGACGTTGCTGCTATAAACATTGGGGTACATGTATCCCCTCAGGTCACTACATTGGTATCTTTGGGGTAAATACCTAGTAGTGAAATTGCTGGGTCATAAGGTAGCTCTATTTTCAACTTTTTGAGGAACCTCCATTCTGTTTTCCAGAGTGGCTGCACCAGTTTGCATTCCCACCAGTAGTTTAAGGGGGTTTCCCTTTCTCCACATGCTCAGCAACATCTGTTGTTTCTTGTGCTGTTAATTTTAGCCCTTCTGACTGGTGTGAGATAATATCTCATTGTGCTTTTTTGTATTTCCCTGATGCCAAGTGATGTTGAGCATTTTTTCATGTGTCTGTTGTCCATTTGTATGTCTTCTCTGGAGAAATATCTGTTCATGTCCTCTGCCCATTTCTTGATTGGATTATTTGTTCTTTGGGTGTGGAGTTTGATACATTCTTTCAGATTTTGGATACTAGCCCTTTATCTGATATGTCATTTGCAAATTTCTTCTCCCATTCTGTCAGTTGTCTTTTGTTTTTGTCAACTGTTTCCCTTGCTGCGCAGATTTTTATCTTGGTGAAGTCCCAACAGTTCATTTTTACCTTTTTTTCTCTTTGCCTTTCTTTCCCTTTGGAGATGTGTCTAGCAAGAAGTTGCTATAGCCAGGTGCCTGGGTGGCTCAGTGGGTTAAAGCCTCTGCCTTCGGCTCAGGTCATGATCTCAGGGTCCTGGGATCGAGGCCCGCATCGGGCTCTCTGCTCAGCAGGGAGCCTGCTTCCTCCTCTCTCTCTGCCTGCCTTTCTGCCTACTTGTGATCTCTCTCTCTCTCTCTGTCAAATAAATAAATAAAATCTTAAAAAAAAAAAAGAGGTTGCTGTAGCCGAGGTCACAGAGATTGCTGTCTGTATTCTCCTCTAGGATTTTGATGCATTTCTGTCAGACATTTAGGTCTTTCATCCATTTTGAGTCTATTTTTGTGTGTGGTGTAAGGAAATTGTCCAGTTTCATTCTTCTGCATGTGGCTGTCCAATTTTCCCAACACCATTGGTTGAAGAGACTGTCTTTTTTCCATTGTATATTCTTTCCTGCTTTGCCAAAGATTAGTTACAGTAGAGTCCATTTCTTGGTTCTCCATTCTGTTCCCATCTATCTATGTGTCTGTTTTTGTGCTGGTACCATGCCATCTGGATGATTACAGCTTTGTAATAGAGCTTGAAGTCCAGAACTGTGATGCCACCAGCTTTGGTTTTCTTTTTCAACATTCCTTTGGCCATTTGGGGTCTTTTCTGGCTCCATACAAATTTTAGGATTATTTGTTCCATCTCCGTGAAAAAAGTTGATGGTATTTTGATAGGGATTGCTTTGGATGTATAGATTTCTCTAGGTAGCATAGACATTTTCACAATATTTGTTCTTCTAATCCATGAGCATGGAACGCTTTTCCATTTCTTTGTGTCGTCCTCAATTTCTTTTTTCAGAAGAAAAAGAAATTTGTCAGAGAGAGTAAGAGCACAAGCAGGGGGAGTACCAGGGCAGAGGGAGAAGGAGGCTCCCCATTGAGCAAGGAGTCTGATGTGGGACTTGATCCCAGGGCCCCAGACCAGAACCCGAGCCGAAGGAAGACACCCAACTGACTGAGCCACCCAGGCATCCCTGTGTCTTCCTCAATTTTTTTTGATGAGTGCTGTATAGTTTTCTGAGTACAGGTCATTTCCCTCTTTGGTATCTTATGGTTTTGGGTGCAATTGTAAGTGGGATTGACTCCTTAATTTCTCTTTGTTCTGTCTCACTGTTAGTGTAGAGAAATGCAACTGATTTCTGTGCATTGATTTTATATCCTGCCACTTTGTTGAATTCCTGTATGAGTTCTAGAAATTTTGGGGTGGAATCTTTTGGGTTTTCCATATAGAGTATCATGTCATCTGTGAAGTTTGACTTCTTTGCTGACTCAGATGCCTTTTATTTCTTTTTGTTGTCTGATTGCTGAGACTAGGTTTTCTAGTACTCTGTTGAACAGCAGTGGTGATAGTAGACATCCCTGCCATGTTCCTGACCTTAGGGGAAAAGATTTCAGTTTTTCCCCATTGACAATGATATTTGCTGTGGCCTTTTTGTATATGGCTTTTTTGATATTGAGGTATGTTCCCTTTATCTCTACACTCGGAAAAGTTTTATCAAGAAAGAATGCTGTACGTTGTCAAATGCCTTTTCTGAATCTATTAAGAGGATCACATGATTCTTGTCCTTTCTTTTATTAATGTAGTGTATCACGTAGATTGATTTGCAGCTGTCGAACTACTCTTGTAGCCCAGGAATAAGTCCCACTTGGTCGTGGTGAATAATCCTTTTAATGTAGTGTTGGATCTGATTGGCTAGTATCTTGGTGAGAATTTTTGCATTCATGTTCACCAGGGATGTTGGTCTGTAATTCTCCTTTTTGCTGGGATCTTTGTCTGGT
Organism: Ailurus styani; assembly: GCA_002007465.1. NCBI lineage: Eukaryota > Metazoa > Chordata > Mammalia > Carnivora > Ailuridae > Ailurus > Ailurus styani. The sequence continues at coordinate 1,156,472 of LNAC01000095.1, forward strand.
TTTGGGATCAGGGTAACGCTGGCCTCATAGAAAGAGTTTAGAAATTTACCTTCCATGTCTCTTTTTTTGAAATAGCTTCAGAAGAATATGTATTAACTCTTCTTTAAATGTTTGGTAGAATTCCCCTTGAAAGTCACCTGGCCCTGGACTCTTGTTTGTGGGGTGGTTTTTGACTACTGCTTCAATTTCCTTGCTGGTTATGGGTCTGTTTAGGTTTTCTATTTCTTCCTGTTTCAGTTTTGGTAGTTTATATGTCTCTAGGAATGCATCCATTTCTTTCAGATTGCCTAATTTGTTGGCATATAGTTGCTCATATTTCTTTGGTGTTGGTTGTGATCTCTCCCTTTTCATTCATGATTTTATTTATTTGAGTCCTTTATCTTTTCTTTTTGATAAGTCTGGCCAAGGGTTTATCAAACTTGTTCTTTCAAAGAACCGGCTCCTAGTTTCATTGATCAGTTCTACTGTTCTTTTGGCTTCTATTTCATTAATTTCTGCTCTAATCTTTATTAATTCTCTTCTCCTGCTGGGTTAAGGCTTTATCTGGTTTTCTTTCTCCAACTCCTTTAGGTGTAGGTTTAGGTTGTATACTTGAGACCTTTCTTGTTTCTTGATAAAGGCTTGTATTGCTATACACTTTCCTCTTAGGACCACCTTTGCTGCATCCCAAAGATTTTGAACTGTTGTGTTTTCATTTTCATTTGTTTCCATGAATTTTTAAAAAATTCTTCCTTAATTTCCTTGTTGACCCGTTCATTCTTTAGTAGGATGCTACTACTGTAGTAGCCTATAGCCTTTAGTAGTAGCCTCCATGTATTTGAGTTCTTTCCAAATTTCCTCTTGTGATTGAGTTCAAGTTTCAAAGCACTGTGGTCTGAAAATAAACAGGGAATAATCCAGTTAAGACCTGATGTGTACCCAGTATGTGATCTATTCCAGAGAATGTTCCATGTGCACTTGAGAAGAATGTGTATTCTGTTGCTTTAGGATGGAATGCTTTGAATATATCTGGGAAGTCCATCTAGTCCAGTGTGTCATTCTAAATCCTTGTTTCCTTGTTGATTTTCTGCTTAGATGATTTGTCCATTGCAGTGAGTAGGGTGCTAAAATCCCCTACTATTATTGTATTATTATCAGTATGTTTCTCTAATGTTGTTATTATTTTTTAAGATTTTATTTATTTATCTGACACAGAGAGACACAGCGAGAGAGGGAACACAAGCGCGGGTAGTGGGAGAAAGAGAAGCAGGCTTCCTGCTGAGCAGGGAGCCCAATGCAGGGCTTGATCCCAGGGCGCTGGGATCATGACCTGAGCCGAAGGCAGACGCTTAATGACTGAGCCACCCAGGCACCCCTCTTGAATATTGTTATTAATTGGCTCATATAATTGGGTGTGCCTGTGTTAGGGGCATAAATGTTTACAATTGTTAGGTCTTCTTGTTGGATAGACACTTTAATTATGATATAGTGTCCTTCTTCATCTCTTATTACAGACTTTTGTTTAAAATCTAATTTGTCTGATATAAGGATTGCTAACATAGCTTTCTTTTGATGTCCATTAGCATGATACATGGTTTTCCACCCCCTCACTTTAAATATGAAGGTGTCTTTGGGTCTAAAATAAGTCTCTTACAGAAAGTATATTGATGGGCCTTGCTTTTTTTTTTTTTTTTTTTAATCCAATCCGATACCCTGTGTCTCTTGACTGGGGGCATTTAACTCATTTACATTCAGAGTAACTATTGGAAGACATGAATTTAGTACCATTGTATTATCTATAAAGTCACTATTTCTGTATATTGTCTCTGTTTCTTTCTGGTCTATGTCACTCTCCAGCTCTCTGTTCACTTAAAGGATCCCCTTTAACATTTCTTGCAGGGCTGGTTTAGTGATCACAAATTCTCTTAGTTTCTGTTTGTCCTGGAAGCTTTTTATCTCTCCTTCTTTTTTGAATGACACCTTTGATGGATAAAGTATTCTTGGCTGCATATTTTTCTTATTTAGTACACTGAATATATCATGCCAGTCCTTTCTGGCCTACCAGGTCTCTATGGATAGGTCTCTGCCAATCTAGTGTTTCTACTCTTGTAGGTTATGGACTTCTTGTCCCAAGCTGCTTTCAGGATTTTCTCTTCTTCTCTGAGATTAGCAAGTTTCACTACTGTATGTCAAGGTGTTGACCTATTTTTATTGACTTTGAGGGGGGTTCTCTGTGCCTCCTGGACTTGAATGCCTGCTTCCTTCTCCAGAATAGCAATGTTCTCTGGTATAATTTGCTCCAATATACCTTCTATCCTTCTCTCCTCTTTCTTCTTCATCGGGGATCCCAATTATTCTAATATTGTTGTTTATTGTATGACTTATCTCTAAAATTCTCCCCTTGTAATCCAATAGTTGTTTATCTCTCTTTTCCTCAGCTTTTTTATTCTCCATCACTTGGTCTTCTATATCAATAATTCTCTCTTCTGTCTTATTTTTCCTAGCAGTTAGAGCCTCCATTTTTTATTGCATCTCATTGATAGCCTTTTTGATTTTGACTTGATTAGATTTTAGTTCTTTTCTATCTCCAGAGAAAGATTCTCTAGTGTCTTCTATGCTTTTTTCAAGCCAAGCTAGTATCTGTATTATCATTATCCTGAACTCTTGTTCTGGCATCTTACTTACATCCACACTAATTAGATATGGCCCTAACAGTCTGTATTGCCTCTCTCTCTCTCTCTCTCTTTTTAAGATTTTATTTATTTATTTGAGAGAGAGAGCAGGGGGCAGAAGACAGAGGCAGAGGGAGAAGCAAACTCCCCACTGAGCAGTGAGCCTGATGTGGGACTGGATCCCAAGACTCTGAGATCATGACCTGAGCTGAAGCAGATGTTTAACTGACTGACCCACCCAGGAGACCCTATTGTTCTTTTTTGAGGTGAGTTTTTCTGTCTCGTCATTCTGTCCAGAGAAGAATAGATGAACAAAAGAACAAAATACTAAAATGGCAACAATGACCCCAGAGAAATATAACAGTAAACAAATCAGAAGAGACCTGAAGGTGGAAAAAAAATTAACCAAAACAACCCCCCCCAAAACAAAACAGAATATAATCAGACAGGTGAAAAGAACAGAGCAATACATTGGATCCTGCATGTATTTTGGTCTGTTTGTTAGAAAAGTAGATACCAAAATTGTAAAGAAAGAAAAACTTGTGTGTGTGTGTGTGTGTATAATTAAATACAATGAAAGGATAGAATGTGAACGTAAAGATGAAAATTTAAAAAAGATTTTAACAAAAAAAAAAAGAAAGAAAAGGAAAGAGAGAGAGAGAATATGAATATGATCAAACAGGTGAAGAGAATAGAGCTATGCACTAGATTCTGGGTATATTTTGTCCTGTTTAATGAGCAGAGAGCTCATTTCTGGGCTCGCTGATTACAGCTGGCTTCTGTGCTCCAATGCCTAATGCCTGTGACCCAGGGGATCCTGAAGCTACACTGTCCCACCTGTTATTCTGCCCTGTTTTGCCAACTGAGCACCTTTCAGGCAGGAGTGTCCCTTGCAGGAGTAGACTTCTAAAAGTTCTGATTTTGTGCTCTGCTACCATATCACTTTCTGGTAGCTGGCTGTCGGAGACCCCCCTCCCCCCCATCTTCTCACATATTGCCTTGGATTCACTTCTTCGCACTTCCTACCTGGCAGAAAGTGGTTGCATTTCTATTTGTAGAGTTACAGCTATTCTTTTATTAGAACTCTGGTTGAGTTTGCAGGTGTTCAGAATGATTTGATGGCTATCTACCTGAATTCCTGAGACCAGACAAATCTAAGGTCTCCTACTCCTCTGCCATCTTGGACTATCTCTGGAATCTGTATTTTTGACAAAAATTCCCAGGTGATATTTTAAAATGCATTTGGATTCTTCTACCAACACTTTTTTAAGGCCCTGAATGCTATTTTCCTGACATGCCTTCTCCTTTAGAAAAATACTGAATATTAGTGGCTACTTCAGAATATACTATTTTATGAATTAGTCTTTTTTCCCTGCAAGATTTCTTCAATCCTTTGATGCTTTTACTATTACCTAACTCCAGGAAAGAATTTTTTTTTTTTTTTTTTTTTTTTAGGGACACGTGTTGAGATCCCCACGTGTCCAGTTGGTTGAGTGTCTCAGTTGGTTGAGTGTCTGCCTTCGGGTCAGGTCATGATCCCATATTCCTGGGATCAAGTCCCACGTGGGTGGGGGGTCCTTGCTCAATGGGGAGTCTGCCTCTCTCTCTGCTTTCCCCTCCCTCCACTTGTGCACTTGTGCCCTCTCTCTTGCTCTCTCTCTGGCAAATAGATAAATAAAATATATTTTTTTTAAAAAAAGGAAATCTTTTTTGTTAATTCATTTTTGAAATGCCCCTTTATTTGTTGGGTCAAATACTAAATACAGAGTGGTGACCTGCTCCACAGGTATTTTTTGAATTAAATGCTCAGATCAGATCCATAGTAAGTAGAGAGAGGTACATTAACCAAAATGCCTTTTAGAAGTGGAAATATTCCTTGCTGCAAGCAGGAGTTTGTTATTTTAATTCACTCTTAACTGGTCCCTGTCCTAGTAGGTCTATAATAGAAAAGTGGCAAGAGCACTGATTGAACAAGTGGCTTGCAAAATGACTCATTCAAGGGCAGAGTGCACAGAAGTACATTACAGAGAACCTCTTTATTGATCTTAATAGAGTGAACAAAGACACCTAATGGGGTAAAATAGTATCTACAATGCTTCTTCAGTCTCCAAAGACTTTCTTTTGCTTTGTAGCTATTTTCAGGTGTTAGCATTAACTATAAAGTCTTTTTTCCAGGCCCCTCAATTTATTTGAGTCATGCTATTTCTTTGTTGTAAACTAGGTTAATAATAATATTCACCTTGAAGTTCTTTTTTAAAGATTATTTATTTATTTATTTATTTGACAGAGAGAGAGAGATCACAAGTAGGCAGAGAGGCAGGCAGAGAGAGAGGGAGAGGAGGAAGCAGGCTCCCTGCTGAGCAGAGAGCCTGATGTGGGCCTTGATCCCAGGACCCTGAGATCATGACCTGAGCCAAAGGCAGAGGCTTAACGCACTGAGCCACTCAGGTGCCCCTGGTTTTTTTTTTTTTTTTTAATGAGGATTAGAGATAAAACCGTGTAGCAGATACACAGTAACAGAGAGTATTTTTTTTTAACTGAATGTACTACTAAAAATGGAAACTGCATGGGCTGTGGTTAAATAGGATGGGAATGTTAAATGCTGGGGTGAATTGAGGACACAGGGCTGGGGCAGAGTTTCTAAGACTGTGATTGATGAAGCATATTGGCTAATCAGCCTTGAAACTATAAGACATAAATGTCCCTAGGGCATTTTCTAAGAAATGAATAAGGAATAAAATTAAAGGTGCTTTTCAAGCAAAAATTAAAAGGTGCTTTTCAAGAAAGAAATTCTTTCTTTTAGACTAGCTCTTTTTAGACTAGACTTTCTTTTAGACTAGCTCCCTAGAATGGGGACTTTTATGCATATGATCTTATTTATAACTTTTAAGAAGTTTGTGGGCTGGGTAGAACACGTTTTACTATCTTCACTTCAAAATGAAGAAAGAAGTTTTCATGGATGAGGAAATGAAACCATGTATCCAAACTCCGATATAAATGTTAGAACTGGAACATTGAGTCTTCAAAATCTGTCAAGTGTTCTTCCCACAATGACAAATTATAAAATCAAATTAACAGTAGTTTTCCTTCTATCACTTTTTACTTCATTATTATGAGGGTTCACTGACATGGTGAACTTTTACCCCAAAACAGTCAGTTTAGTTTCCCTAAAATAGACCCAATAATGTAGGGTTCAATTTTGTCTGAGAGGGTTCAGGGCATGATAAGGACCATCATCTTTCCTGATTAAATGGATGGTGTGGGTTTTTGCATCTCTACAGCCAGTCTAGTTAGGCCCACAGATCCATCTCACACAACCTCTCCTCAGGCTCTTTCAATTCCCACCTTCTCTACATTTCTCTGGAGAAGCCAGGTTACCATGTGATTTAAATTCCCTGGTTTTAGTGTAACTGCTGAGTGAGTATTTCCACATTTCCACCAAAATTTACTTTTATTTCTTCTAGTCCTGGGCGTGAAGGATCAGGCACAGAACAGAGAAGAACAGCTCCTCCTCCCTTCTATTTGTAAAGCTGGAAGAAGAAAAAGTCAATATGTATTAGATTCCCAACAACAAGATTTTGGAAAAGATTCCCGTCCTTTTAGCTAAAGATGAAATAGCAAGATTTTAATGAAAGTCCTTCCTGATCCTGTCTCCCTTTATACAAAATGTTACTTGGGTAATCAATTTAGCTGGTAGAGGTCATAGATCTTATTCTGAGTTTCTTCTGTTATTCTTTTAAGATTTTTTTTTCAAGTTGCTCCAGGCAAGTGAGAGCTACCTAAATATACAATTAACAGTAAGCTGATATCTAAGATGAGTTTGGCTATAAGTAAGTGAAGAATTTTAAGGACTCCTAAAGTCTAGCTCTTCTTCTTTAGGACTCCTAAACTTCTCCTAAAGTCATAGCTTTCTCTATGACTCCATAGAGAGAGTGCACAGGGTTTCTCCTATGTGTTTGGGGGCTCTTTTAGCTTCTGGAAACAGAAAAGTGTAGAGAGATTGCTTGAATTGTGACTTGAAAGGCCCTAACCAGGAATAAGAGTGAAAAGCTATTGAATGAAAGCCTTCTGATCTCATTCCCTTATACCTAGTTTCTCTGGTCCTGTGGTGGAATTCTTTAACATGCAATATTTGGACATTGCAGTAATAGCCCTAAATCCTTTAAGACTGCCGCGGCCTCTGCCTTTCACTAGTTGGTAGAGTTCCACATAACTTTTGTGCAAGTGCCCAAGGATTACGAAACGAGAGGATGACATGTTGGCAAGTGCCTTACTTTTCCATCATCACTCAGGAGGCAACCGGAACCAGTCTGGTGAGAAAGAACTCCAGGAAAAACACCTCCCCAGGTTCATGTCAATAATGCTTTTAAAAATGGAGACCCAAACAATCCAAGGAGTCCTTAAGAACCATTGTGACTAAGAACCAAGCTCCAGTTAGAATGAAGCTTGTGAGGTTGGACATCCTACAACAAATAGGGCTGATTTTATGCAGTGATTTGATCTGGGGGAGATGAATTCCTGGCAGTGTTATCAATTCTTCCTGTTGGTAATTCCTGGGGGCGATAGCTAGCTAAGTTTACATTCAGCATTCTTAAACAGTGGTCTTTCATTGCTCCTGTCCAGGCTCCAAGAGTTCCCATGGCCTGACCCCTGCACAGCTGGATGAGATTCTACTGTGTGGCTGCTTGCAGCTGGCATCAGCTGGTCATACACTTTTCTATCCTAATTTTTCTTTTTTGTTAAAATAATGTCTCTAGTCCTCCCTTAACTTTTGATTCCACCTATATAATTCCAAGCTCTCTGCTGGTAAACATGATATCATTAATAAAGTCCACTTTTGGGCATGGGGCTGACTGTCATTTGTTTTGGTTACTCTAATGGCTTCAAAGGAATCATGATCGCTTTAAAATAAAAGGTGACAAATAAAACTTTAAGATTTCAAGTCCTTGAAATATAAAGTTGGAGCAGTGAGGAAGAAAGGAATCATCTTGTAGCAGCAGCTAGACATAATCGAGTTTGAAGACAAGAAAGATAGGGTATCTTTTATTAGATCAGATATTAGCAGCAATGTTCTGGCATGATGAACATACCTTCTGTATGAGATGAGTATGACATACACTCAGAAAACAGCCCAGACAGGAGAGAAATGCCAACGATAATAGATGTGACCTTTCAGTGCCTTGGCCACTGGCATTGCGTGAAGGTAATCCTAGATCCCCCATTTTTCCATTTGGATGTAGCAGAGACTGACAGGGCAGGTGTCCTGCCCAAGGCAACTGATGTATGATTTGCTTTCAGTCTCCTTCTTATTTGCCTCTTCCAAAGCAAGCTTGAGAATCCAGTCCTTTCACTAGCTCTGCAGAGAACCTAGAGGCAAGGACCTGATATATTATTCTTTTCTTGTAAGGCTGTTTTGTAGAAACGAAAAGATCAATGATAAATAGATAGATGCACCTTAGAGATTTTTATACTGCTATTCAGTTCCAAAAGATTGAAACGCAGCTCTGACAGATGACTTGAACTGCAGTGTCTAGATGAAGCTAAATTGAGCACAAGTTAATCCCTTCATCATAATAAGAACAAGGAACAAAACAAATGGCACCATGGCAGTCAGGCACTGCCTCATGCACCACAAATCTGGTTGTTGAAACTACCTGTGAATTTATTTTGTAACTCACAGTTATTCACCCACTGCTATTGATGTCACCAGCCTGTCTCATTAAACCTCAGGGCTGCAGTCAAAATTATTCACCCCAACTCCATGTATGGACGGGAAAAGTTTGCTGGGAACTCAGTACCCATGGCTTCTTTGGGGATAAAATTGGGATAAACAGCATTAAATGTGGGAGGGGAGAGCACCACACCCTGCCCTACTATATGTTACCAAGCAGCACTTGTAGAATCCTCCCTCTCTCTCTTATTTGTCCCCAGCAGGAGAAGATGCTTAAAAGCTCTCCAGGGGGAATGTCATTGTTCCATTCTGCGGTGGCTGTGTGTGAACCTATCTTTCTTGGAAGCTGGACTCTGTTTCTGGTGCCTAGCTTGAGTCAGACCTATACCTGTATGCTTGGTTTTAGTTCTGTCTGGTCCCATCTGGATCAGCTTTTCTCCCTGGACCTCAGCTCTAGTCCTCCCACCTGGACTCTAACCTTGCCTTTGACTTGGGGTGTTCCACTATGGGTGCTGACTGCGACTTGCCTAAGGACTCATGCTCCTGCCCTACCTATCCCTGCCTGCCAGCTCAGCCCCGCTTCCAGCCCAGGATTCTCTTCTCCTACCCAGTTCTGTGACTTGATACCAACCATTAGTTGGGCTCAGGTTCGGGTGACCAGAGGCCGGAAATTTAGGCCTGGGATGAATTTAGGTCTGGGGAGCTAATAAACAGGAGAAAGCACAGGTTGCCATGAGTCAGGAACAGAGGCCAATGTGAGCTCTCCAGCGATCAAAAGTGTGAGGAAAAATGTCTTGCCTAAATGAGGAAAAGGTGCGAGTAAGAAGAATATGGACCATTAATTATGTGCCACACTAATGACTAACATGAGCCTATGCCCTTGTGACTCAGCTAACTTGGATAGCATTTATGTTTTGAGTTTCTCCACATTGTAAAAAAGTCATTTATGAATACTTTTATGTATAATTTTCATTTTGGGGGTAATATGTTCATGTGGTTCTAGAATCAAAGATATAAGAGTACAACCTTAAAAAAAAACCCCTTCCTATCTCTATCCCAGAGAGAACCAAAGTTATCGATTCTTTTCGTACTCTTCTAGAGATATTTGATGCAGATATGTGGACATAATTGCAATATTTTCTCTTTTTAAAGAATACAAACAGTGCTATAATATACATACATTTTTGGCCCCTTTTCCACTTACTGTGTTGGAATTTGGGCACATCACTATATAAACAGTATTTTCTTTGGGCTTTACAATATTCTGTTGCATGGACTGCCATTGTTTACTTAGCCATTTCCCAACTGAGAGACATTCTGATTACTTCTAATCATTGTAAACTGGTAATATAATTACCTTATAAGTGTATAAAGTCATTCACAGATGTAACTTACTACAGATTCCCAATTGTTCATCAGAAACCCTCGGGCCACATGTGCTTTAGAATTCAGAATTTTTCAAATCTTACAAGAGCAATACATTTCACATATTATGTAAGTAGTGGGGCCTAGAGGAGCACCCTATAGTTTAACACGTTACAATTTTTGCAGCAAAATGTATGAATAGTCATAGTAAGTGGAATAAATAAGGACTATAAATAGCTTCACAACAGTTCAGGTCAAGTTTGGATCGCACATGAGTTCTGGTCAAGTCAGGTTAGGTTTTTGGCAAAAAAAAATTTTGGTTTTTCAGGAAGTCTTGGATTTTGGGGATGAAGTGAGGCATAGTGGACCTGTATTTTCCTCCCCTATATTGAGTGTGTCCACACAATGGCAATATGGGTATAGGAAGATGATCAGATTTAGACTTGGGGAGCCTGCATTGGGGACAATTTACTCCTTGTGTGACCCTGTAGAAGTTGCTTGTATCTCTATAAGTCTCTGTTCCCTCATCTGAAAAATGAGGACAAGAATTCCTATCCAGTAGGATTGTAGTGAGGGTTAATGATATCATGTTTCATGTGTCTGGTTCCTGGGATGCCTGCTATGGTTGGTAGCTGTTATCACTCTTCATGGGGAGAGAGGTGTCTAATATGAAAGAATTAAGTCATTTTTTTCCATGAAAATGTGAAGCTAGCAGGAAAAAGAGACAGGAATTTTATATAAGAATCCTAGGAGGGTTTTTAAGGAAAAAGGACCAATACCCAAAGCTTTGTCTCTGGGGTTTAAATTTATTAAAAGCAATTGTCTTGCTAGAGAAATGTGGATAGGTTTGAAGTCACACAGCAAACCACCGCCCCCCACACCCCAGCCTGCGTTTCAACAGGAGGTGCCACACTCTCTATAGGAAGAGTCCAATTTGCTATAAGCCCCCCCCCATTATCTCTTACTCCTCACAGTAACACTATGGAGTCATTAATAGCATTCTAATTTTAATAGATGAGAAAAAAAGAAGTTTAGACGGATTATACAACTTTCTTCAAGCTTTCATAGAGGTAGTGGCAATATTTGAACTCAGATCTGCTTTATCCGAAAAGCAGACTATTTTCACTATAAGAGATTGGAGGGGTTCTCAACTGACCATATAGGAGAGTTTTGGTGGCAGAAAAAGAGGAAGTAAAAAGTTGCGAGACTTAGGGAGAAGATAAGAAGAAAGGAAGGGATATTCCAGGAAAGCAACTCTGTCCTCCTACCACTTTTCTCCCAAACTCTACCCAATTATTGTGATCTTGAGCGACAACTGTAACTATGATCTCCAAAGAAAAATACTTCCTCATTCTAAATTTTCCACACTTAAAATTGCTTCACATCTCTTTATAAGGGGAAAAAATTCTTTTGAAGCATTTTTGTAGTAGTTCATAGCTAAAAGTTTTCTGGAAATAACTTAAATATCAACCAACAGGAGAATAGACAAATATATTGGGATATTATCATATGAGGGGATATAAGCAAAACTATGTGTATCAACACATAAATCTCAAAAACATTAATTAAGCAAAAAAAGTTAAATTGAAGAACAATGCACAAGTATAAAACAAATTATACAAAGTTTAAAGCATGCATAATGATGCAGCATATAATTTATGGATCTGTATATGTAGTAATTACAAAGAACATACTTGGAGAAAAATATATACCAATTTCAGGTGATTGTAGTCACCTTCAGGAAGGAAAACAGGGAGAGGGAATGAGAGGTGTAGATTAAAGGCTTTAACTATCAACAAGTTCTTATTTTCTTAAACAAAAAAGCACGCAAAAAGCAAATATGGCAGGAAAATCAAAGCGCTGTCTTCAAGATGGATTTTGTGAGATCTAAAGGCCAAAGCAAAGTTGTTTAAAGACCCAGGTGACAAATTGAAACAATTTGGAGGTATTGAGCCCATCAGGTCACAAAACACTACATAGTAACATGAACACAGTGAGAACTGAAAGAAGCGAAGTGTCACTTGATACCTTAAAGATATACAGTTAGGAAAGAACCCCCAATTGTACCCCTAGTAACCTTCCCAGGGGGTTGTCAGCAGCCAACATAGTGGGGTGCCACCTCTTTCAAATTGCTTTTGAGGTAAGTAAGGCCATAACAGGAGTGCCAAATGAAAGAACAAGAGCAGACTTGTTTCAGAGCATCCAAAACATCTCGAAGGATGCCAAGAATGAACTGGGGTGAGGTTTCAATTGGCGTGGAAGTGTGGAGGATCTAGTCGAGCAAGTCAGAGCAAGGAATCAGTGACTTAATTTGTCCCTATAGGTTGGTGGGTCGAACCTGGGGAAATTCAAGTTACATGTAAAAATAGAAAGACCTGGAATATCTAAACCATAACCAAAAATGAAGTTCAACCAAATGCAAATGGTAACATCAAGATCTTTCTTATTTTAATTGGTGGAGAAGATTTGAATGGAGAAAGACACTACTAGAAATTGAAGTGAGGCAGAAAGGAAAGCTGGAGAAAGAGAAGAGCAATTTTTTTAAGGGTTGTTTTCTGTTTCTCTTCATCTGTGCAAAAACCCCATGGAAGCTGCCTGCGGTGGTACTTCACACCTTGTGGACAACTTAGTGGTAGTTGCAATGAAGCTCATTCCACCAAGACCCATGATAATGTGAGCACAGATAGTATCTCTGAACCCTGGCCTCTTTTAGATACCCTGGAATATTCAGATTCTTGGAAAAATAAGTTCCAAGATAAACATAGCTGGCTCAAAACCCATTACTGGTATTATATGTGATACACCCAACGAGGAGACCAAATTCTTCAGAGAAATGTGGAGAGCGTGTGCTGATGTTCCATATAGATTATGTCTCCTGGTTGTAGCATTTGATTAAAAAGAAGAAATTAAAAACAAAACAAAACAAGAGATGAAGATACAGAAAGAACAGTTTAAGTCCCTTTACATCCTGTTTCGGGAATTAGTCTTGGGAGACAAATTCCATAACCCTTCTTTCATAAATCCTTCCAGAAAGATTTAAAAAAATATGGGATTTTGCAATATTTCATCTTCTTTAACCCTATAATAATTCTGAGGCTTGGGTTCCTGGAATCTGAACCCATGGTTCTGCTGCTGAGCCAAGACTCTTAAGGGAACTGAACTGTTTGGTGATGGCCACTGGCTACTGACCTCTCTGAAGGAAAGATGGCATAATTTAGAATTTAAGACTTCCACAAATTATGATCAAATAAAGAGCTCACAATTTAAAGACCATCAGCACTCATGAAGACAAGCAGTGGACACCTCAAAGATATTTAAAAAGATAATAAATAGAAAAAGTTAAAGAGAGAACATGTGTAAAGCATTTAGCCCAATATCCGAAATGCAGTGGAGCTCACTACTAGAAGCTCCATTTGGATTCCACTTCATCCTTTCTTCTCCCAAACTGTGCTCTTAGCACGTGTTCTCCAGGTACTGTCACCCCGAGGTGTGCATTGATCGTGCAAATTACCTCTCTCTGAACAGTTTTGTGGTCCAAGGTTTGTGGCAAGTGATACCTAGAGGGAACAGAGAAGTTTCTTATTGCTGCTGCAATGCATAGCAAAAATTTATAGACTTAAATCAAAGCAATGGATAGAATTTTATTCTCTTAACAGTTCTGATGGTCAGAAGACTGAAATGAGTCTTGGGGCTAAAATCAAGGTGTTGGCAGGGCTGTATTCCTTCTGGAGGCTCTAGTGGCCATCTGCTTCCCTGCCTTTTCTAGCTTCTAGAAACTGCCTGCATTTCTTGACTTGTGACCCCTTCTCCATTTTTAAAGCCAGCAGCTTAGCATCTTCTCTCTCTCTGCTCTTCCCTCTTATATGGAATCTTGTGATCATATTAGGCCAACCTGGATAATCCAAAATAATCCTCCCATCTCAGGGTCCTTAATTTATTACCACTTCTGCAAACTCTCTTTTGCCCTGTAAGATCACAGATTCATGGGTTCTGAGGATTAGGGAATAGGCATCTTTGGAGGCCTTTCAGCCCAAGATAAGTAGGAGGCAGAGAGCACTTTTCAAGGAGTCATTAAGTAGTGGTGGAGATTGGTGGTGGTGGTAGATGGGATACAGAGGAGGAAACTGGCTAAATGGGAAAGTTTTTCAGCCCTGGGCATAAGTGGATTGGCACATTTAGGAAAAAAGATTCAGGGAAATTAGCTTCATTTTGAGCTGAAAAAGATCTAGGGATTTTGCTCTTTAAAATACCAGTATAAGGGTGTCTGGGTGGCTCAGTTTTTAAGCAGCTGCCTTCAGCTCAGGTCATGATCCCAGTGTATTGGGATTGAGACCCACATTGGGCTCCCTGCTCAGTGGAGAGCCTGCTTCTCCCTCTCCCTCTGCTGCTCCCATTCTTGTGTGCTCTTTCTCTCTGTCAAATAAATAAATAAAACCTTAAAAAAAATAAAATGCAGGTATAATGCGTGTGTGTGTGTGTGTGTGTGTGTGTTAAGGGCAGCAAGGGAAGTAGAGGTAGTTAAAATAATATTAAAAGCTAATAGTTTTATTACTACTATAAAGTGTACTGTTATTTGAATATTTTTTTAAGATTTTATTTATTTATTTGACAGAGAGAGGGAGGGATTACAAGTAGGCAGAGAGGCAGGCAGAGAGAGAGGAGGAAGCAGGCTCCCTGCCGAGCAGAGAGCCCGATGCGGGGCTCGATCCCGGGACCCTGAGATCATGACCTGAGCCGAAGGCAGAGGCTTTAACCCACTGAGCCACCCAGGTGCCCCTGAATATTTTTCAATTGATTGTGGTTGACATAGCAGAAAGGAGTAGATCTTTCTACACTGTTATTTTATCTGGTGATCTTACCGAATTTTCTAAGTTCCGATTGGTCACCTACTGATTCTATTAGATATTTAAGCAGGTAACATGTTGTATATTATTTTGAAGAAAATGTCAATGCTGATGTCGATAATAGACACGAGAGTCAGAGTGATTAAAAAGAACTGAGAATGTGTGGTTTGGCAAAATGATTACCAATAAAATCATTCATGTGCCCTGTTCACCTTTAATTCCACTGTGGCACAGTACCATGAAGGCGAGTTAGACTGATTTGAATGTGAGTTTTATTTTATAAGAGCTATTAATTCTACATTGATTTGCTAAGTCATCATGGTTGGTCATGGTTGGAACTTTGTCTCATGTCTAGTCACTCACAATTAGGAATAAAAGTAAAGGGAGGGAATGTTTTTCTTTCTCGACATTTTTGCCTCAAGTCGTCCCTTGTTGCTTTTACAACTAATGAGAAAAACTCCAGTTTCTTGACTTAAAAACTAACCTTTGCTCATCTTTTTCCAGCCCCTGGTAGAGTGCTATGCACTAATGCACAGCACAATAAATATTTCTGTTCACATAGATAATAGATGCTGTCAAGTGTTCTATCAGTGGGTCATTTAAGAAATGCAGATTTACATACTTTCAAGTCTTATTTGTGAAAATGTTACTGTATTAACTAAAAACTCATCTCTTCAGTCTTTCTGCTAAAGCGTCCGCACTGAGTGACTTGCTGGTACTCTGAGTTCTTCCTGCCTTTCAATGAACTCATGATTGTTCTCCTTCTGTCACTAGTATGGCAGTTAATATTGCCCCCATCACCGAGGGACAGGGTCTAAGCCCACTAGTGTCTGGCCGCTAAATGACGAGATTCTAGGGACATTCTACTACCTTTAGCAGATACTCAATCACATTCAATGAATAGTTGTTAAGTGTTGGGATGGAGAAACAAATGAGTGGAGTTCATTCATTTATTTCCATGGGACATTTGTGATACTGTGAACAAAGAATTGGAGTCCACCATAATAAGCCCCACAAGGAACTGGAATAACAGACTTTTCAATCAAGTAAGACTGCTCTAATATGCACTAGGCTATGAAACATCTCATCTCTGGAAAATGTGCCAGAATCTTAGCACACCATTTTCGGGAAGAGATATCATCTCTACCTAAGACTTGGTCTAATCTTAGTACCAGAAACTTGAAACCTTCAAACTGGAGAATAAATAAGTTTCAATTTTTAATAGATCATAAACTGTGACAGAGAGTATCAAATTAGCCGAAGCATTAGCCACCCTGCAGTGACAGCCGAGGGGCCAGTGGACAGAGACTGAAGAGAAGCCTGGGAAGGGGGTGGGTGCTCAGTGTCTGCTCATGGTACTGGCAGTAACAGCTGTTACTGGACTTTGAAGGCACCCCTCTGCCCTTCCTCTATGATCAAGAGATGGATGAGAAAAGCTCCAATAGCTAAGAAGTCCAAGAGGAGGTGGGGGTGTGGGGGGGCAGATGGAGCAGGAGCTTTGGAGGAAGATTGGTCTTGGAGATGCAGCTGAGCTGTGTGAAGCAGGATGATGAGATCATTATCAGTCTATAAAATGATGGGCATCTCTGAATTGAGTTATCATATCTGCTTGAGAGTCTAGATGACATCAGTTATGAGAAAGGATAACTTCTATTATCTGGGGAGTACACTTACAGGTGCCTCACTTCAGAGCAACACGAAAACATTACGGACACATAAATCTAGAATTAGATACCTTCAGCTCCACCATAATGGACGATGAAAGGTGAGATTAAGTGATTCTGAAACTTTGCCTGACCTGATAAACCTCCATGACTTAAGAAAGTGAACCCTGCTTGGCTGGACACAGCCGCCCTCATATTATTATGGTAAAAGGAATTTCTCACATTGCAGCCTGGGGAAGACAAATATGGTCTTCATGCCACAGTGTTCTGCACCCATCTGCACACAGAACTTTTACCTCAAGATTCGCAGTTGGAAGAATTGGTACATCACTTAAAAGAACTTGCAGGTGTTTTAGTCTAAATAAATTTATAAGGGTTGATGCACTTTTAATATTTAAAAAATTTCTCTCTTTTATCTTCAATATAACTTGGACTTGTTAATTTATTTTTGACTTCATGGAAAACAACTGTGACCATAATCTCTGAGCACACAGATGAAGAAAACATAGATATTGGGAAAGATGACAATCTGATTGCACATCCATGACCCCTCTCCAGTTAAGACCAGTAGACCCCCCGTTGGTCTTTGGAGACAATTTGCCTCTGCCAGCTCTCAGTGGGCAGCCTGCCAACTCCATCAGGCCCAGGGAAGAACTGCAACTCTGAGCAGCCCCTGTTAATCCACAGAGTGGAGGAGGGGAGAAGCCCACCATCCCTTTCTTCCCCTGGAACATACAGAGGTCATCTTTTCCCCTTTGCCTCCAAAAAGAAAATTTTTAGGCCTTTTGCTCACCAATGGCCCTTAGTGTGTGAAAAGATATTCTATGTGATCATTGTGTAGGAATATGAAAATCAAAACAATGGCAGACCACTGTGATGGGGGCGAAATTTAAAACATAGATAGTATTCTTTAAATACTAAACATGAAGTGTTACAATCATTGGTTTAGAGTATTTATTTAAATTACAAATGGACATAGAATTGGGCCCCCAAATCTCATCTTTAGAACTCCAGGCTACTGAAAATTTAACAGGAGTAATTTGAAATATAGGTCCAACGATGCTAATTGAATCAGGGTTTATAAAGGCAGGCATTTTGAAATAAACGTAAGGCCAATGGATGAAATAATGACATTAGGCAATTATGTTTGTATTATTTTAGGTGTTAAAAAAATGAACGGCAGAACAGCAGCATAATATGAGGCTGATTTTGTATATAATTTTTTTTTGCATATGCACATGCCTTCAGTGAAGAGTGAGAGGAAGGATAAACCCCAAACTCATATCATTTGTTGCCTCTAAGGGAATATGATTGAAGGGAGGAGAGATGAGCGAGACAATGAACTTTTACTTGGTTTACATGTGCATTGTCTAGATAGACAAATATTATTTTTGTAATAAAATTATTTAATAATTTTTAAATTAAAAACCTCATATTTGATAATTCACAAAAGGAACAAGAACCATTTCTGCAGTTTTCCTGCCTCACATGTGAATTCAGACACATGTGAATTCAGCCAATTTGCCTCCTTCTGAACACTGTTTTATCATCTTTTTTTTTAAAGATTTTATTTACTTATTTATTTGAGAGAGAGAGAGAGTGAGAGAGACCTTGAGAGGGGAGAAGGTCAGAAGGAGAAGCAGAGTCCCCGTGGAGCTGGGAGCCCAAAGTAGGACTCGATTCCGGGACTCCAGGATCATGACCTGAGGGGAAGGCAGTCGCTTAACCAACTGAGCCTCCCAGGCACTCCTCTTTTATCATCTTTAAAAATGGGAAATCTCAGCAGATGAACACATGGAAAAATTATTTTATTTCATGTGATTGACATGACAATTACACTCTTAGGTGAGAAAAAATGTTTTTATTTGGAAAAAACCAAGGTGAAAAAAAATCCCACTCAACTCCATAGCATAAGAAGAAAAAACATTCATATTTAGTGATTGGGAAAAAAAAGGAGTCATAGTTCTGCAACATGTAAAATCATTGTTCCATGGTTCCTTTAAGCCACTGGCTCTCAAAGGTTGGCATGCATCAAAATCACTTGGAGGATTTATTAGAACACAGATTGCTTGGCCTCAACTTAAGAGTCTCTGATTCAATAGGTCTGGGGCGGAGGAAGCTGAGAATTTGCATTTCTAATGAGTCCCCAAGTGCTGCTGTTGGTGCTGTTTTGAGAATTACACTTGGAGAGCTGCTGCTTTAAAAATATCCCTTATATGCCCTTTGTCAGAAACGGCTGAGATTTCCAGAAGCAGAAAGAAAAGCCAGAGATACACAAGTGCAATCTGATACTGGAGTGGAAAATAGTTATTACCCGCAGTTTAAGAAAAAGCAATACTACGCGGAGCTCTCTGTTACACAGCATATGTTATGATGATACTACAAACACACTGAACGAATCCAAAGAATGTTAGCATCATAGATAATTACTTACATGTCATCAAGTTTCATTTATTTGCTCTTCATTGCTTATAAGAGAATATTAACTGTATAGTTTCCAGCTAGTTAGTCACATTAGAAAATAAATAAAAACAGAATACTGGAAGAAAAGGCAGAATATTTGTAAATTGCACTTGTAATTAAAAAAAATTCTTTCGTTGTGGTACTTAATTGCTTTAAGCATATAAAAGTATATTTTCCCATTTTCTTTGTAAAAAACAAACCATTAATGCCTTTTTAATGATCGCATTTTACTTGTGACTGAGACAGCTGACAAGCAGTGAGCTCTCTTGGGTTTCTCTATAGTATTTTCAAGACTGACCCTTTGTCTTTCTTAAACCTAAACTGTTTTGGAAAAAGAAAAACATGTTAAATATAATTCTGTAGTATTTTGGGCGGCAGCACCCCATCCCTAAGGTGTTGCAAGAGCTATGCATTCAAGCCAAGAGGTTCCAGACTTGTCACCATCATGTCAAACTTACAACTTTCCCAACAAGGTCCTGTCTCCCAGAAACAAAATACTTTCTCCCTGGACCAATACCAAGTCTCTGGACAGAACTTCAACGGGAGGGTTTGGGGTCATGGGTTTTCTCCAAGGAGGCTCAGAAAATGCTTCCCTTGCAGTTGGAATCTGAAACGTGTGGCTCAGTGGCAGACCAGGACACCTACGGATATTTTCAAGCAAGTAGCTACTTCCCTTCTCCTTGCAAAGCCTTGTACTCTGATCTCGGGCCCTTTCCCCTGAGTTTCTGCCCTGTTGCAATTAAATTGTACATAATAATTGCATGGCCATCGTAGATACTACTTTAAAATAACTTACTTTGCAAAAGCTCTTACTCATTTTAGGGAAAGCAGAGATCAAAATTGCCATTTGTTCACAGACCTGTGAAACACCCATTTTCTCTTTGATGATATTCTCTCTTTTACATGTTCGCAGATTCCTAATGCTACCACTTTGGGTACACTACTTTGGAGATCACTCCAGATTGCCTATAATACAGCTCTTCCAACTTCCAGCCCATGTCCAAATTTTTCTAACCTTGGTTAGTTAGCCATCTTGAAACAAATTCACTAATTCTGTATTAATGGCAGAAAATGGTTTAATAACCATAATCAACTTCTTTGGGTCACATCTGTGTTTTACATGGTGATTTTAAAGTGAAGAAATACATTTAAACAATGGAATGTTATGAAATAGTACAGGACAGCAAAGGAGAGATTTTTGGCCAGAGCAGCTTCCCAGGATCCCTCACTCCAATTTGACATGCTGTAAGAGTTGTACTTCATAGGAAACAAAGGAACAATGTTCTTTTTAAAAAGTATACTCTTAGTCTCTATCTGAAGGGGAGATGAATGGACTCTGCACTATGATGGATTGATCTTTTTTAAAAAAAATTTGGTTGTATTTATTTATTTGAGACAGAGAGAGCACAAGCTGTGGGGAGGGGCAGAGGGAGAGGGAGAAGGAATCCCCACTGAGCAGGGAACCCGACACAGGGCTCGGTTCCAGCACCCCAAGGTCATGACCTGAGCTGAAGGCACATATTTAACCGACTGAGCCACCAGGGCACCCCATGTGATGGATTGATCTTGATTCTTCCATTCATTCCCCAACTCCTGTAACTCATGTTAGTATACTCCTTACTGATTGCAAGTTACGTTTGCTTATGATTAAGAAACTGTTACAGTCTTAGACCTGTATGTAGAGGTGAGGATTATAGTTCTACAAGTAGCTTATATATGACCAACTAAGTATAAGTGGATTTATATGACCAACTATGTTAAGGTCTCTGGGCTTTGGGTGCATAGATGTTGAGGCACTCATTTCCTGTGTGGTGAGAAATCACATGCACTGAGGCTTTTGGAATTAGGCTGAGAACTGAAAGGCAAGGCAGTTGAACCAGGGGCCTGTGATTCACCTTCTTTAGGATTAGATGGTATGCAGAAGGCGTGAAGACTCTTCTACAGAATGAGGGATGGTTGTATGTAAAATTTGTCACTTATAAGCCCATCGGGGCTTGTGTTTCTTGTGTTTCATGTTCATTTCTATTTTCCCCCTTCTCTTTGAAAATCCCTGCCTATCTCAGTTCTGCAGGGAAATAAGTTGAAAGTAAGATTTGTTCAGAATTCATTCAGATTTCTGGGGAAAAGAGTCACAGTGAGAGTGTTACCACAGGAAGAAGGAAAATCAGAGGAACCAAGTCAAAGTCCTCCAGACTTAGAAATTTTCCTTCTAGGACAAAACCTCAGAAGTTTTTTAAAATTAAAAAAAAAGAAGTTTTGGGGTTTTTTCTATTTAATTTTAATTTTTAAGATAAGGTGATGGGATACTTGTGGTCACTTTGGGTGGTTTTATTGTAGTTAGAGAGTGAAACATCCTAGCTTATGTCTATAAGCATGGAACTCAGAAACCATTTCTCAGCCTGTTTATTTGGCTTGGCTTGCTTATGAAGGTAGAGTTGTTTATTACTAATGCAGACAAAATAGAAAGTAACTTCAGGTTTCTAAAAACATTAAGTACTGTCTCTGTAATACGTACACGCTATTTTTTATTTATGTCTTTTTTTCCTTTTTTAGTCAATATTTATTTTTTGCCTTTTTCCAGGAATTATTTTATCAGTCCTATATTAAAAATTCACAATTTCATAAATCAGTGGAACAGAACAGAAAACCTGGAAATGGACCCACAACTATATGGTCAACTAATCTTCAACAAAGCAGGAAAAAATATCCAGTGGAAAAAATAAAGTCTCTTCAACAAATGATGTTGGGAAAATTGGACAGCCACATCCAGAAGAATGAAACTGGACCACTTTCTTACACCATACATAAAAATAAGATCCAAGTGGATGAAAGACGTAAATGTGAGACAGGAAACCACCAAACTCCTAGTGAAGAACACAGACAGTAACATTTTTGACCTCAGCTGGAACAACTTCTTACTAGACATGTCACTGGAGGTATGGGAAACAAAAGCGAGAATGAACTATTGGGACTTCATCAAGATAAGAAGCTTCTGCACAGCAAAGGTGACAATCGGCAAAACTAAAAGGCAGCCTAAGAAATGGGAGAAGATGTTTGCAAATGACATATCTGATGATAAAGGATTAGTATCCAAAATCTGTAAAGAACTTATCAAACTCAACACCCAAAAAACAAATGATACAGTTAAGAAATGGGTATAAGACATAAATAGACATTTTTCCATAGAAGACGTCCAGATGGCTAACAGGCACATGAAAAGATGCTCAACATCACTCATCATCAGGGAAACACAAATCAAAACGACAATATCACCTCACACCAGTCAGAATGGCTAAAATTAACTACGCAAGAAACAACAGGTGTTGGTGAGGGTGCAGAGAAAGGGGAATCCTCTTGCATTGTTGGTGGGAATGCAAACTGGTGCAGCCACTATGGAAAACAGTATGGAGGTTCCTCAAAAAGTTAAAACTAGAACTATCCTACAATACAATTACACTACTACGTATTTACCCAAAGGATACGAAACTATTGCTTCAAAGGGGTACATGCACCCCAATGTTTATAGCATTATCAACAACGACAATATATATATATATATACATATATATATAGTACATATACACACAATGGAATATTACTCAGCCACCAAAAAGAATGAAATCTTACCATTTGCAATTATGTGGTTGGAGCTAGAGTGTATTTTGCTAAGTGAAGTAAGTCAGTCAGGGAAAGACAAATACCATATGATTTCACTCATATGTGGAATTTAAGAAACAAAATAGATGAACATATGGGAAGGGGGAAAAAAGCAAAGAGGGAAACACACCATAAGAGACTCCTAATGATAGAGAAGAAGTTGAAGGTTGATGGAGGGAAGTGAGTGGCGGATGGGCTAGATGGGTCATGGGCTTAGGAAGGCACCTGCTATGATGAACACTGGGTATTAAATGTAAGTAATGTATCACTGAATTCTACTCTTGAAACCAATATAGCACTGTATGCTAACTAAGTAGAATTTATTTATTTATTTAATTTATTTTTAAAATATTTTATTTATTTATTTGACAGAGAGAGAGAGAGACAGTGAGAACAGGAACACAAGTGAGGGGAGTGGGAGAGGAAGAAGCAGGCTTCCTGCCGAGCAGGAAACCCGACGTGGAGCTCCATCCCAGGACCCTGGGATCATGACCTGAGCCAAAGGCAGACATTTAATGACTGAACCACCCAAGCACCCCAACTAATGAGAATTTAAATAAAAAATTGAAAAGAAAAAAATAAAGAACAATTTCAAATTGTATCTTATCAGATCAAACACAAAAATAGGTAAGGGCATGAATGATATAAACAAATAAAAGCATTTTTTATTTAAATGGATCTTAGAGGTATTCAATTTATGTTTTTATACTATTTTGAATACTTTTGGAATTTTAATTTAATGTCATAATTCTATGATGTTTGGTTTCCTGCATCTAACGTATAAGATCTCAGGTGAGTGGGATTCCTGCATGCCTCTTTGTATGGCTCCCAGCTATTATGACCTAAGTCCCATCTTTAGGATTGATCTGCAGGCTATGGATCAAACTTGTCTGTAAGTAGAGGAAGTTCAAAGGAGATTTAAATTATCCTGCCAGTTTATTTATTTTTTATTTTTTTAAAAGATTTTATTTATTTATTTGACACAGAGAGAGAGATTACAAGTAGGCAGAGAGGCAGACAGAGAGACAGGGAGAGGAGGAAGCAGGCTCCCTGCTGAGCAGAGAGCCCGATGCGGGCCTCGATCCCAGGACACTGAGATCATGACCTGAGCCAAAGGCGGAGGCTTTAACCCACTGAGCCACCCAGGCGCCCCACATCCTGCCAGTTTAAATGACACTTAGAACTGGTTAGCTAATTCCATGGCTAGGTCCTCGTAATTGGAATTCTAGCTTGTATAAGACCTGAACCTATATCACAATTTGTATAAAGATCTGGCTTTCTCTCCCTAAACTTATGGCTCTGGCTTGATAATGAGTCTAGTGCTCCAGGGCATCTAGATCTGTCATTCTTGACCCTTTATTGGTCACACACTTCTTTGAGATTGTAATAGAAGTTGTATCTTTGCTCCCTGAAAATGCATGTTTTGCAGACACACAGACACACACATCCCAGTTTTAGACACCATTTTAGGATTTTTATGAACCTATGGTCAACCTAGGAATGGGGTATCCGAATATTGCGGGCTTTAATGTCACATGTAGTTGAGTGAAGTTCAGCACGGCTGAGTCAGTATCTTAAAACACATACCATTAATTCCATCCTGAACTTTGAGCACCAAAATCTTGCCACCAATAGTCAGGTAGAGTCCACCCAGGACAAATATTTGCTTAAAGCAATACCCAGAAAGATTCCTTGATTTACAACTTTATGATAAAAATAAAATCACTTATTGAGGATGAGAGAGCATTAGAGGAGAACGATAAAGACTGTACTATATTGATAAGAACTTAATTGCACTCAGTGAGTTACAGAGCAGCAAAGTTCTGATATGTGCATTCAATTCTTCTAAACTAAGGAATGTTGAACGCCTATATTCACAGCAGCTGAAAGAAATGTAGCCTGTGGTCTACAGATTACTTTAAGTTCAACCATCAAATATTTATTAAACACTGACTGTGTGTTAGGTCCCAACTAGGTTTTGTTGATAAAAATATGAGTGAGGAACTTAAATAAATAAATAATAATAAAGTTATTTCTACTTTCCTGGTGTAGACACCATGTTAAAACTTTCTCATATATTATTTCATCAAATCTTCAAAACAATTCTAGAGACAAGCTTATTATTACCCTATTTTACAAATGAAGAAACGAAAAGTATAGAGAAATTGAGTAAATTGACTGTATAACATGGTGGAGCTGAAATTCAGACCTGACTCCAGGGAAGACCCAGGTTTTGGTGGTTCTTCTTTGAAAAAAAAGAATACACTTTGCACCCATTAGATGGATATTATTTTTTGAAATATTTATGTATTTGAGAGAGAGATAGAGAGAGAGCATGAGTTGGGGGAGGGGCAGGGGAAAGGAAGAGGAAGAGAAGCAGACTCCCCCCTGAGTGGTTGGCCTAACGTGGGGCTCAATCTTAAGACCCCGAGATCATGACCTGAACTGAAACCAAAAGTGGGACACTTAATTGACTGAACCACCCAGGAACCCTTAGATGGATATTATTAAAAGCAAAGCAAAGCAAAACAAAACAAAATTTACACCCCCCCAAAACAGAAAATAACAAGGGTTGACAAGGATATGGGAAAATTAGAACCCTCTTGTCCATTGTTTGTGGGAATATAAAATGATGCAGCCACTGTGGCAAATGTATGGTGATTTCTAAAAACTACACATAGAACTACTATATGGTCCAGCAATTCCACTTCATATATACCTAAAATAGTTGAAAGCAGGAACTTGAATAGATATTTGTACACCCATGTTCCTAGTAGAATTATTCACAATAACCAAAATGTGGAAACAATGCACACGTCCCTTAACATATTTATGTATAAACAAAATGTGACATGTACATACAATGAGTTCTTATTTACCCTTCAAAATGAATGATACATGCTACAACATGGGTGAACCTTGAGGACTCTGGTAAGTAAAAAAAGCCAGATTTAAAAAGCTAATACAAATATGAGGCACCTTAGAAACATTAAATTCACAGAAGTGCAAAATGGAAGAGTGGTGACCAGGGTCTGGGAAAATGATTTTGAAAACTGTAAGTACTCTGAAAGATTGATGTTATTGTCACATTTATTCACTCGATTATTTGATTAAGCACTTACTATGTACCTGAGGGTTTACATGTGCATTTAAGGTTCAGATGGTTTGTGTTTTACCTAAGATCAAAGGTAACATAAGAGTTGAATGAGTTGGAGTCAGGATTCAGGCCAAGACCTATTGATTTCACAAATACCATGCTCTTTCTCTCTCTTACCTCCTTCCACAAATGGTAGAGAAGGAATTCTTTAATTAGACAGAGTTGGACTTGATAACCTACAAGCTTTGGGACTGTGTTCTGTGAATAACATCACTGACATGCTTTAACTGTAAATAATGCTTTGATGGCTTCTGACCCTCTTGGACAGTCCATCAATAACACCTGTCTGCAAACACTTTAAAGACAGAGCAATTGTTCTAAAAAGTTTCTGAAATAACTGAGCAGTGAGTATCAACTTTAAACATGCACAGGGAATGTTTTAATATCCTTTTCTTATGTAAATGTCAGGACCAGCCTGGCTGAAGGTCACTTGAGAGGACACACAGGTGGGCTGAGAGAATCTGACCTGGGCAATATTTGAGAACCAAAGACAACCTGCACTACTTATGGGTAATGGCAATGCATTGGCCTGGAATTGAGGGAGACACTCAAAAAAAAAAGGCCCAAGGTCAAGACAGTAGGAATCAGTGGAGGATGAACATAGAGCTCCAAATTTACTTTAACTGATCTACAGATTGATGTGTCTGTGTGTGACAAACTAGATTACTGATTAGCTTATCACCAAAAATGAGAAAGAGAACACTCTCCATCGATTTTCCCCATATTTTTTCTTCAGTCATTTTCATGTTTATTTTTTAAAGGGGAAGTGTGTGCTCACTAAAACCTATCTTTATATGACTCTATTTAAATTTTAGAAAACAAATTTAAATATATACTCAAAGAAGAAAACTCTGTAAAAATTTTTTTTAAATCAGAGGATAACAGGCATAGGTAACAAACACGAAAACTTCAATTTATAAATAACTGGAGTGCGATCGTGTTAATTTCAAGTTCTTTTCTTTTTAAAAATCATATATAGTTTTTTTTCCCATTACTTCAATCCTCATGCAGCTTTTAATAACTGGCCAACAGGTTTATAGGAGAGACACAGAATCTAGATAATTTGTAAATTCTGTGTTCAGCTTTTACTTTAGTTTAGAATTGCTTATGAATGGTTTAGAGGTGATTTAGTCTACATTTTTTGTTATTATCATATCTTAAATATGCATTATTGTGGAAAAAATATTAAACTCTTTAGTGTTCAGAAAAGCTTCTGAATCAGTCCTGAAGTTAGAGTGACGCTAAAGCTAAACACCATTTCTCTATAAGTAAGAAAATTCCTCAAAAATTAAAGTATTTTCTATAAATCTCAGAGGAAGGAGAGGTGAAAGTTGATTACCCTGTCATCATTGTGAAAGCAGCCAAGTTTGCGAATGTACAATCAGTCAATCTGGCTCTTAGATTTGGTGCCATGACTCTAGAATTCAGAGGTAGCTCTTTCTGATCTCAGAGTTTAACTGGCCATTTGTAACTGTCACTCAGGATCCAGAACTCTGAAGCTAGTGTCTAAAAATCCTTATTGGTGACAATGACATTTCTCTCAGCAGACAAGTGACTCCACCTGAAATTCAAGTCTGGTTAAGGCTATGTTTAATGTCCGGTATCATATCATTGTTGGCTTTCTCTGACTGCCTTGACTTTTGGGAAATGTAATTATATATTTATACAACACTGAGTTTGCTTCTGACAAAAGAGAGACAGGTGAAAAAAGATCAGCCAAATCTCTTAGAAGGTAAATGATTAAATAAACAATCTAAGATAAATATTGTGGTAAAATGTCCCTCTTTTGTATATATAACTTTGTGTTGTTACTTTGTTCATGTCATGCACTGATACCATGTTGGCAGGTATTAATTATTAGAAGCCCTGCTGTGTGAAGTCTAGTCACCTGTCAGAGGGATGGGTTCCACCATGAACCAGTTGTGACTGTGGGCCTTTGACAAAATTCCTAATATCTCATAGATTAGTTTCCTTATCTGTAAAATAGTGGTTGTAAATACCAACTGGATATGATGCTTATAAAGCTTAAATAAGATAATGTCTTAAAGTACCAAGGCAGTGTCTAGAATCTAGCAAGCTCTCAATAAACCATAGCTACTATTACTTTAAAAAATATGAAAATTTTGTATATTTGTGTGCATAATGTTTGAGTGAATTAGATTTTCTATCTAAAATGTTTGATTAATAATAGCCCTGTTTGATGAATAATCACAACTGTGAGCCTGGAGTCCATTTGAAGATTAAAAACCTTCTACATTTTGATTTGTTCATTTCTGAATGTAGTGATCCTCATTCAATTTTTTCTTTACCTTCACCAAATCTTCTGAAATTTAATATGTTACATTTCAATAAAATATTATATATTTCTAGTGTAAGTAATTTATAAGAACTGAATTTTAGTTATAATCCTAAAATATACATATTATGTAATATTCATGTTAAATTCTTTTATAGCTCTTTCTATAATATTTCTTTTAAACTTTTAAGACATTAGTGACAGAAAAAAAAAAAACAACTTTGTGTCCCCCACTGAATTGGTAAACTTTCTCCTTTCTGAAAATTGGAACTATGCAACAGATGCAACAGATCATGATTTCTTTTCTGGCCTGGCTTCCATATGCCCATTCACTATTCCTTAATCCTGATTTCCTAAGTCTATTTTCTTAAGCTCATATCCATATTGTTTAATGTGAGCAATTTTCAAAGTATTGAAGGATTTTATAGTTACTATCAATTCAATTATATAATATGGGGCTTCCAGGAAATTTTCAAGATTTTTAGGACATTTGGGGGAAGTCCTACTGACTTCCTCCTCTTCTTTCTCTTTTCTTTTGAACACAGCTTCATTGGCTATAATTAGCACAGTGTGGTACTGGCATATGAATAGGCAATTTAGTGAAATCAAATAGAAAGTCCAGAAATAGACCCAAAAATATGTGTGAATTTAGTATATAATTAAGGTGACATCTTAAATCACTCAGAGAAAAGATCTACTTTTAAATAAATTTCTGGGTAAAGAGGAAAACCATTTGAAAAAAAAGATATGGTCAAATTAATACCTCATTCTTCACACAAGAAAAAAAATCAAATGGATCAAAGATTTAAGACAAAGGAAGGAAGGAAGGAAGGAAGGAAGGAAGGAAGGAAGGAAGGAAGGAAGGGAGGGAGGGAGGAAAAATGAAATAAGACATTATCTTTAATTTTTCTTACAGATACTCTACTTTGCTTCATAGGACTCTCTCTCAGGAGAACTGTTTTTGTAATAATTAGAAATGAATAGTTGGACAATAGTTGGATGATAGAACACAAGAGGTCATTAGCAACACGTATCACTTCCTCCCACTTTATAACATATTCATATTCAGAATATTGCAATAATCGATAAAAATGTTCTTTTCCTAACACTGTATTTTTGTTTTGTTTTGTTTTGTTTTTATATTTAATTTTATTTTTATTCTTTGCCCAAGGGGTACAGGTCTGTGAATCATCAGGCTTACATCTTTCACAACACTCACCAAAGCACAAACCCTCCCCAATATCCATAACCCATCCACCCTATCCCTACCCTCCCACCCCCCAGTAACCCTCAGTTTGTTTTGTGAGATCAGGAGTCTCTTATGGTTTGTGTCCTTCCCCATCCCATCTCATTTCATTATTTTTCCCTCCCTACCCCCCAAGACCCCCCACCCTGCCCCTCAAGTTCCTCATATCAGAGAGATCATATGATAATTATCTTTATGATTGACTTATTTCGCTCAGCATAATACCCTCCAGTTCCATCCATGTCGTTGCAAACGGCAAGATTTCGTTTCTTTTGATAGCTGCATAGTATTCCATTGTATATATATACCACATCTTCTTTATCCATTCATCTGTTGATGGACATCTAGGTTCTTTCCATAGTTTGGCTANTTTGTCCCAACAGAAATATATTTACAGAAAGGAAAGTTACAAAGCCCCACTGTGCTGTCTGATGTGTTGCTATAATGGAGGTTTCCTAACATTTTGGGTTGTCCTTTTTTACCTGTGGTGATGCATAATAAAATCGAGAAGGGTAAGAAAGATACTTTTCTTTTATAAAGTGAGAGATAGTCAATTATGAAAGTGGAAATGAGAAAGGATATCAGAGGCTTCAACCACAGGTGCTTTCTTAGATGAATATTAGAAAAAGCATGCATTGATGTAAGGATCTGGAAATTGAGTCCCTTAAAACTCATGTACTTACTCCTTGAATTATTTTCTTGTGTCCCTAAGTGCTATGTACTCCAGCTTGAAGACATGAAGCCATAATACAATTTGACTAATTTTTCATATAAATTAAAAATTAACTTACAATAGGAAGGAAAACATAGATTGGAAATATTGCCTATGCCTGTAAATTACTCAGACTTTGGGCAAGTGACTCTACCTTCTTAGGCCATAATAGCTCATCTTTAATAAAGTTGCAAGTGAAATCTCTAAGTCCCTTCCAGTTATGACATAGTTATATGCATATTTATGCATGGGAAAATTTGGTCCATTTAAGAGGTCTGAAAGAATCAACTCTTTTAAACAGAGGCACAAGGATGGGTACATCATCAGAGAGTTTATAGACATGGCAGGTAGGCACGGAGCTGTAGATAATGCATTAGATTCAAGAGCCTTTCAAATATGCACAGTCATCAAAAGCATTTGGAAAGCTGAAGGAAAATAGTATTTAGGCCCAGAGTTGAGACAGTAGACATATGGATATAAATAAAAACAGCAATTTAGGAGGGAAACTGTGAGGACAAATTCTTATTTTACTTATGGTACGGATGACCTCTTCCATAGTTTTGTCTATATTTGCCTCAGCTCAAGATAATTACTCTGATACACATTTGTGGTATTTGTATGTCAGTTCCTTTTACAGAACCACAGGAATTTATATCTGACCTTCATTCTCTCTTAAAGCTGAATTACGAACCAGCAGTATGCCTCTCCAATAGGACGCTGAAAGTACCAATTCAGTTCTTTCTTTCTTATCTGTCAGGTTTCTCCTCTTTATGAAAATCCATCATTTGTTTCCTTTTTCTAATACTCTCTTCTCATATAATCTTTATTCAGAAAAAAAGAGAAAGTGCTACATTTCCTCACCTAATTCACTATAATTATGAAAATAGAACTGTAAAAAGGTAATAAATATTAAATTTTTGGATTTATGAATAATAAAACAGATTCTTTAATCAATTGAATAAAAATCAAATTGAGAAGTGATTAAGTAATTCCCAGGAATTAAAGTTTTTTTTTCAAATGGTGAATTGAAAAAAATATGGTGAGTTTTTAAAAATATGTTATATTTGGAAAAAATGAATTTATTATTCTCCAGAAGGTTTTAGATTGCATAGCAGTTCATTTTTACGGTTTTTGTTTTTGGAAAAGGAAAATGGAACTTCATTGTATTCATTGTGGATAGTTGCTGAAATGGTTAAATTATTTGCCTTATCCAAACCAGCTACGCTTTGACCTTAGTTTCCAAAATATATTGTACTCACTAGGTATTTCAGTGACAGGTTACTGAAGATAAAACATATTTGTTCAAAGATTTCAGTCTGTTCGAGCTTATGAAAGTGAAATGCTATTGAAACAATGATTTCCAGCCTTACCCCACACTCTTCAAAATACTAATGTGAAATCTAGAACCTAGGCATATATGAAAATCTTGTTATTTAAAATCTGTTTAGATCAGAAACTAACACTTCAGTTTATAACTTCTACTCAGGGGATTATAGAAATACAGATTTTTTACAAAAAGGCATCTTTTGGTCTCCCTTTTTCCTTTCCCTTCCTCTTTTCCTCCCTTCTTTCCCTCCTTCCTTCTTTCCCATCTCATACCCCAGTGCCCGCTGAATTTTTAAAAAGTATCACTTTGTCTACTCATCTCTTAAAAATTCATGTATTTTTCTTTGCCTATTAAATTAAGTCCCAACTCCTCAGTCTCATTAATTTGGGGTTGATTAATTTGAAGAACCTTAAATATAGAACAACACAACTTTAGTACTTGTGGGACATACTTCTACATTTTAGTAGTGAAAGAATTAGAAACTGAAGTTGAATATACATGCTATGTTCATTTCTCCTCACCACCGATACCTGTGAGGCAAGTTAAACAACATTTCTTTTTTTTTTTAAGTTTTTTTATTTATTTGACAAAAAGAGACAGTGAGAGAGGGAACACAAGCAGGTGGAGTGGGAGAGGGAGAAGCAGGCTGCCTGCTGAGCAGGGAGCCTGATGCGGGGCTCCATCCCAGGACTTTGAGGTCATGACCTTAGTCGAAGGCAGCCGCTTAAGGACTGAACCACCCAGGCGCCCCTAAACAGCATTTCTTATTGAAAAGTATGTAGAGAGCAGCTTGGAAATTGAAAGACCAAGAATGTGGGGGAAGTCAGTATGGCAAAGTTAATGCCTTAAGTGGTTTTTGGAGATAGTCATAATTCTTGGAACAGTTGTTTCAGCAAACTGAAAGAGAGGCAGAAAATCACTTCTTTCCACTATCTTCCAGGAATCCATGTGCTAAATTCTTCATCAATTATCTCTTTTAAACCTCACAACAAGCTTATGGAGTAGGTACTCTTACAGCCCTATTTAGTATGTGATGAAAGCAAGGTTAAACAACTTGCCATGGTCAAACAGAAAATGGTGGAGATGAATTCAAAGCAAGGCAATCTGACATGAGAGACTAAATGAATACTTTGTGTAACTAGAGAAGGCTACAAAAGAACTCCCAACCTGGATAAGACATGGACTGGGTAATAAAGTGTTTATGAGTTTCGGAAACTGATAGGATTTGGAAGCTTTTTCTGGTATTTTTCACTTTTGCTGCTAAAAGGCCCAAAAGAAAAATTTTAGAGTCTTATATCTGGTAAAGACCTTAGAAATTATTCAGGAGACTGAGGCACAGAGAGAAATAACAATTAGCCAAAGTCACCAAACCAGTAGGTTGAAGAGCTAAAACTAATGAAATGTTCATTTTTGGGGACCCTCTTTCCACTACTTTCACCTGCTTAAATATAGTTTACTTTAAGTGCCAGATGGCACAGGAAAAAAATGTAAAGGAAATAGTTCTTAGAAGGGAGCTAGATTAGGACTGGCTCAGCTGGGGAAGGGAAGTGAGTTATGAACACAGCCTTGAAGAATAGGTGGAATATATATTATAAAAGGGGGGGGGATAGAAGGGATTTCCAAGCAGGAGAAAGTTCCTTTTTTCACTACGCAGTCCCACAGACTTATAATACAATCATTAATATTGTCTATAAATCTCCATTTCCATAACCTTGTTTAGTTTGTCACTACCTGGAAAGTGGGGGATTTACTCTTTTTGTTAATTTAAATCCTATCTCTTCAGTTCCACCTCAATACTCTACACCATTAAACTTTGTTCAGGCCAATTTAACCCCAAAATAGGTTCTTTTCCTTCTCTGGAATTCCTTAATCCTCATAGTCAAAATTGACAGAATACTGTCTTGGGCATGCCTACTTGCCTTACAGTAACTTCCCAATCATGCTGTGTATATGATTCTCCTCTACTCAGTCTTGAAGGCAAGAGTTCCCTTGTCTACCTTTCTTGTTTTTTCAGAAATTTTTGTTTAAGTGTTCACAAACCATTTATTGAGTGGCTTCTAGGGGTCAGGCAATAGGCTGGGTGCTGAATACACAAAGATGAATAAGCTCCAAGCTGGCCCTCACTGAGGGTGCAGAGTAATGGAAGGGACAAGAATGCAAACAAACGCTTATAATTAAATCATGAAAATTTTATTATGGAGATATTTTTCAGATACAGCAAAGAGAACAAATGAGAATATAGTCAATCCTATTATTTTCTATAACTCTCCCATTCAAGATGTGTTGGTACACAATAAATAAAATAAGCCAGATGCAAATTATTTATATTGTGAATATGACTATGAGGGGTTCCATATCAACTCAACAAAGTTTAATAGTGGAAGACTTTCGGAATAGTGCTCCTAAAATTACAAAATTTGTACTCTAAGTCCTGCCAAAGCTAATACATTTTTTTCACTTCTCTAGTTTCGATCCTCTTGAGCCTTTCTGTGGCTGACAAGGTGCCAATCAGTCTTTCAAAGTTCCATTCATTTAAATATAGTTCCATAGGTGGAAAAGGCCGAGAATGAACCCCACCTCACTTCTATCCAGAAAATACAGATCTCTTTGCTTTTCCTAGAGAAACCAGAAACAGAAGATTTTTTCCTTCCATTTACACTAGGGTAGTAAGAAGAAGGTAATGAATCCATTCAGGGATACCTGGGCTCAGACTTGAAAGTAGGGGCCAAGTTCTGGGCACACAGTAAATGTTTAATAAACTTTTGATCAATGAATGCCCTTAAAGCACATGCGCCTTAGAACTCTCTCTCTAGATTGTAATTTTTAAAAAGGATATCAGTTCTCTTAACTATCTGGTTTAGGAGTCCAATGCTTGTAGGTTTAAGCTCTATTCTAATGTAGCCTGCAGAACATGCTCCAGTGTCTTGGCACAAGGAACAGCTTTGTACTCTAGGAAGCTGCCTGCCCAGAGTGTCATAGAGGTTGGAGAAATCAGATTTGTAAAAGGGAAAAGGAAGCTGCCAGCCCTGGAGAGCTTTCAGAACCATCCACAGTTGGCTGCCAATGGCTATATAGGGTATTGTGAGGGTAAGGAGGGACAGAGAAATATCATCTAACTACACAGAACGTGTCCATAAATGGCCCAAGGAATAGACTCTTTCCTCTGGGATTGTTGATGCTCACAGAAAAGGAAAAAGTCATGTCAGACCCCTATATTATTAGCTGTTAAAGGAACCATCAGCACAGATGCAGTGTATAAATATCATAACTATGGATAAGTGACAATGCACAGGACATTATGAAAAGAAGTCATTTTTGCATTTCTTACAATTTTTCTGAACTGAATAATTTGATTAACAAACATAGCTGCCAGGGAAATATGTGAATATATTAACCCAATGTGTATACTAAAAGAGGATAGAAACAAGATTAAGATCTGAGAGACCACTTGTAACTTTCTAAATGTTATATATTGAAATTTGGGGATATCTTGGCCCTGAAGGATGAGTTTTGACTACTAATAGTTATGATTCATGTTGTACAAGAAAATATCGAAACATTTACAACTAAACATGAGCAATGTAGAAGAATTTAAAGCCATTCATTCATTAATTCAAGTTTACCACTAGAGGAGAAAACATGCTAACATATGATAGGAGTGCGAGATGAGTTCTGTTGTTGTAAAGACTTGCCCTCTTTGCAGTGGGAGTACCTACATCTGTTTGGGAGCAGGGGAGGTAGCACCTGGAAGATAATGAGAGGACAAATGAAAATCAGGACTCTCCTAAATGGCAAAAATGGGAAAGGCATGAGATATGACAGAGGACGTTGGGTATACCAGGCAGGATACTTCTTTGCAAGCAGTAGAAACTGATGCCAGTTAGATGAAGCAGAAAAGTAGTGAATTGAAAGGATACTTGCATAGCTTCCAGAATCCTCAGGAAGTCTAAAGTACTAAGCTCAGACTAGAGGAGAAACCAGGAGACGCTGGGTGACTAGAGCTGGCACTGGTGGACCCTGGGCACCTCCATCACTAGTCCTGCCATACTGACCTGTCCTTGGCTGCCGTTACTGCTTCCTCTAGGATCACTCACTGCCTCTTGACATTGGACTCCACTGCTGCCAGAGCTACAGTTGAAATGAATTCTGAACTGTCCCCTCTCCTGCCTTTGATTCTGGGGATAAACTTGTAGGAGGAATATTCATTTGGATGAGCAAGGTACTCTAGTTGCAGGGAGCTCAGAGAGAGATGAGCACTCTTCCCCTTCATCCTTCAGAGTAAGAAGCAGGGGCCCATTTCTCATCAGTCTTGGCATTTCCTCAAATAGGGACATTGTCTGGATGCCAATTATTCAGCTATTGTCCTTCCATTCTTTGCTTAGTGGTACTGGGGCCAGGACTCTGCAAACCATATTTCTCCATTGCCAGTTGGACTCCTGATAGATAAAAAGGCCAACAGAGGGAGAAAGGGTTCTTCTCTTTTGCTCCATACTCTTGTTGGAGTCATCCCAGAAATGGTTATTAAACCGGAAAGGGACAGTCGATTCCAGTCTTGAGTTTGCTCCCACACTCTAGGAATCACCTCATAACTGCCTGCTTCCTTCCCTGAGATGCCAGCTCCAATCAGCCAGTGTTCCCTCTTCAGAAATCTGGGACTTAGTTTAGTGGGGACTCACTTCTGAACTACTAAAGCACCGGGAGAGCTGGACATCCTGCTAAAATATCTGAATTTCAATTCTCAGGACCCTTTCACTAAGCGTCCAGTTACTAAGAACCCAACCCCAGGTGTAGGGCTGGAAGCTGCCTCCTGCAGCTACTATGTTTGTGTTGCCCACTTGTCTCCTCTGCCTTTTCAGGTGCCTGATACCCATTCAACTGATTCCCTGATTCCCCACATTATATTCTTTCTATTAACAAAACTATCGTGGTTCCTGTTTTGTTTTGTTTTCTTGTTATTTTTCAAGATCCTAGTTTTTGTATCCTGAATACTCTAGCATCCAAAATGACAAATGTCCTTTAGAGCACATATGTATAAGTAATTTGGTATTTCTGGAGCATAAAGTATGAGAGTGGGCACAACAAGAGATGAAGCTAGAGACTCAGGGAAGGGTCAGGTGATGGAGAAATTATTTGACCTCTAAGAAGTTTGTACTTCATTCTGCAGGTAACAGAGTCCTAGCAAACATGTGTAAATAGAGAAGTGGCAATTGGATTTATTAATTAATATAATAACTCAAGTAGTACATGATGGAATGCATTGGGAAGGTAGAGTTTAAAGAGATTGGTAAGAGAATATTGCAGAAGTACTAAAATTATTGAAATAAAAACATAACTTGTTTGGATAGCCAGAAATTCATTCACCAAGAAAGGGAATATTAGAGGAGGAGCAGAATTGAGGGTTAGAATGAGGTGATCAGTTTTGGACACGTCAAGTTTGAGGTGCTTGTGGTAAACCCTGGTAGATGCTTCTAAGAATTGGAGATATCAATTTGTGAGTCTCTAGCTTATAAGTGGGAGTTGAAGTAACTTAGTGAGGTAATAGAGAATAGAAATAGCCTGCTACCCCTTGGTAGAACCAGGATGTGCTAGACTGGAGTGTCATCCATGCAGGTCAATACTATAGGACTTGAGCTAGGTCTAAGAAGTCTTCCCAAGGACTTGAGGAGAGGAAGGAACAAGAGAAGAGTTTGTAACAAAGACTTCTATGAACCAGCAGGGTATGAGACCAAAGGGTAGGGCTGGGGGATAAAAATTGGGAAAGAAGTTAAAACCTGGCACTAGAAACAACTGGAATAGAGCCAGAACAAGGCTGAAAAAGTATTCACTGGATTTTTCAGTTAGTGGATAACTGCTGACCTTAAAGCACACAGATTCAGAAGAGTAGGCATGCAAAACTCAGTGTGGAAGACTGAACGGTAAAAGAGCAAGTTGAGTTAAGGGGGTAGACCAACAGCTCCTAGGGGAGAAACTGTGAGGGCAAGAGAGAGA
The DNA here is from genome assembly GCA_002007465.1 of Ailurus styani. NCBI lineage: Eukaryota > Metazoa > Chordata > Mammalia > Carnivora > Ailuridae > Ailurus > Ailurus styani. The sequence goes on from LNAC01000095.1 coordinate 1,193,513, forward strand.
GTAGGGTAATCAGTGGCTTTTAGTTTTGTATGTTGTCAGATGTGAGTGAATCAAGCTTACTTACCTGCTGAGAAGAAATAGGTGAAGAGGAAAATGTTGAAGACATGAAAGGAAAGCTGAGAGAAATATGTGGATAGAGTTGTGGTTCAGAGCTCAGACAAATGTAGTGTGTGTGTGTGTGTGTGTGTGTGTGTGTGTGTGTGTGTGTGTGTGTGTGTGTGAAAGGGAAAGAAGATAAGGATGGAAAAACAGGGCTGGTAATTTTGCAGCTAGGAAGTGGCAAGTAGTTGAAGAGGCTCAAGCCTGATAACTTCATCTCTGAAATTGCAATCTTGGATGGAGATGGGTAATGGCCAAAGTAATGGCAATTGCAGCAGTGTTGTAAAGAAGAAAAGAAAGGCAAAAGAAAAGGATTTTTATACAGTGACTAGAGCACATTAAAAAAAAATGTCTATCTAGGAAAAAAAAAAACTCAACCAATCAAGATCTTAAAAAGTTCCTGTTCTCTTTGAAACAAAGGTTAAGTTAGTGAGTATGTAAAGCCCCAGAGGACATGTAAATTTCATCCTTCAGTTTAATGCAGACACACATTCTTTTCCAAAAGAGTGAGGTAGCCAATATCAGGGCTGGCCCATAGCTTGGGAGGAGACCTGCTGTGGAAAGCTCTAGACAAATGTGAATTTTAATGCAGAAAAATGATGCATATCTGTACACTAACAGAGGAGAATAGTAGTTGACTGGCTACTCTGAGAGATGCCATGAGGGAGTCAGGCCAAAGTCATGAAAATTTTAATTTTGATGTAAGCAGAGACCTCAGAGCAGAGGAGAATAGAGTGAGTAATAGTAGACAGCACCAGGGTGGGTAAGTGAAACAGGGTTAGTGGCGGAACATATGGACTGCTGTTGCTGGTGGGACAGATCTTATGGTTATCACACTTCCAGATGCCTTCTCTGTAGCTGTTCTGCGGTTCTTGTCCTCACAGTTTTTCAAATAAGGATCCTGTTGGCTTTAGTCTTGGTATCCTTACAATTACCTTCCGTCACTTGAGCTATATGGATGGTCTTTATTCTATATGTCCAAAAGAACCTGCTTAACATGGGCGCCTTAAAAAAGGAGAAAACACTGGGGTGCCTGGGTTGCTCAGTCGGTTGAACATCTGACTCTTGGTTTCAGCTCAAGTCATGATCTCAAGGTTGTGGGATTGAGCCCGTGTGGGTTCCATGCTCAGCAGGCATTCTGCTTGAAGATCCTCTCCCTCGGACCCTTTCCCCACTCCTATGTGTGCACTCGCTCTCTAAAATAAATAAATATTTTTTTTAAAAAAGGAAAGAATACATTGTGATAATAAAGCAAATTTAAGAAACTGCATAAATTTATCAGGTTATCTCTACTAGCCAGAAAATATGCTCTTTGAGCAAGATTGTATATTGTAAAATCATTTGCCAAGACAGAATTGCTATTCAATAAAAACATTTTCTGCTTCATATCCTCCTTCTTAAATGTGTATGTTCCAATAAGAATAGGCCTTCAGGATTTTAAACAAAATAAGAATTTGATAAACCAGATCATTTGGGGGTTACTTATCCCACAAATCTTTATGATGACCTTAAACCATCTCTTTTATAAGCTCATTTATGATCAGCTTTGCTTCCTTAATGCTAGCACAGTGCTAACACGTGATTGAAAATTAACTTAAATATTGTCCTCACTTGTACTGTGTAACATTTCCATGTCTTTATTTTGATAAGAAACAAACACTTAGTAGAAAATAAATACGGGAAAAAAGAAAAGAAAAGAAAAAAAGAAAAGAAATACAGTCATGTAACTAAAATGTATGGACTGTCTTTGGCCCTGGCTACTGTAGAATGAATGGAATACTCTCCCCTCTCAAGGAGATTTACAGTTTAGTGGAGGAAACAAAAATGCAAAAGAAGTTTAATATAATGTGACAACTGCTAGAAGGTAGATAAGTGCAAAATGCTAAGAAACGTGGAGGACAGAGTAACTCTGGGGTAAGGGAGAGAAGGAGAGATAAAGGAGGTTATAATCTACCACACTATTGCTCAGTTTGGCAGGGGTGTTTTGAGTTGCAAGATGTTAAAAAGTTAAGTAGGATTGTTCCTAGCTGACAAAGACAGGGGAGATGAATGCTGGGGAATGGAGGTGACCTAGGCTGACTCTGGACTAAATTCAGACTTATTCTAAGCAGAGGGAATAGCATCTTTAAAAATAGTGAAGGCATAAAAAGGATTCGTGTTCAGGAACTAGAAGGAGTTTGGTATGTGTATCAGTTATCATTGGTCACATTAAAGCTGTGTAACAAATCATCCCCAATCCAGTGGCTTAAACAGCAACCATTTATTATGTATCATGAACCTATATGTAGGCTCAGTGGATCTGGCTGCGTTCTACCCATCAAGCAGGGTTCTCCCTAATATCTGTGATCAACTTCTTGTAGCTGGGAGCGAACTGGTTTTCGAAGGCCTCAGCCAGGGTGAAGTGTCCATGCTATGTGGAATCTCATCCTCAACCAAACTGCCTGGGCTTGTTTTTGTGACAGAAGCAGTGTTAGAGCAAAAGCACAGAAGGCCTTCTGAGAACTATACATGGAACCAGAACACCATCCACATTCTATAAGGCAATGCAGCCACAAGGCCAGTGCAAATTCAAAGAGCGGGAACATCAATAGGGTACACAGCGTCACATAGCAGAGTGTGGAGAGGCAGGAAAGGAGGGTCATTTTTGCTATCGGTTTATGTCATTGTGTAGGAGCAGATCTGTGTAGGGAGATGAGTCTGGGAAGCTTATATACCCCAGGCCTCGTAAATGCAGATAAGAAATGCGAACTGGAGGGTCAAGCGAGACGTGGAAGGATTAGAGGCAGAGTGGTGATAGGATCACTGTCTCACTTTAGGAAAATATCCCTGGCAGCAATAAAGAGGATGGATTGGAGAGATCAGACCTTTTCCTTGTAAACAAATATCTGAGATGGAACTCTGCATAGTTATCCATTTATTTATATCCCGCCTCATTCCAAAGAAGATATGATGCCACGACTCTTCCATAGTTGCCATCAAAGCTATATGTATTTATGCCCTGTCTACTTCCAAAAGGAATTTGAAGCAGCTTTAGTTGAATTCTGCCCAAAGGCCATCTTAGAAGTGTGTCGCTGTCTGTATTAACTGAGCTACCATACCAGTAAATGAAGCCCCAGAGCTTCTAGCCAAAGAATATTCCTGGAGGTGAAATAAACAGAGGTGAATTTGGCTGCTTGAAAACACACGTAAGCTCTCTATTTAGAACTCTGATTCCATGATGGCTGAAGAGAAAGAAAGGTATGGCAGACAGGGTGAGTTCAAAAAGAATAGTTACCATTCCAGTCATCTTAGGAAACACTGCAAGAATTTCTGCTTAGCAAACACAAAAATAGGCTGGCAAAACTGGTAGCGTGCCTGTAGAGCAAAGCTGAACTAACCAAAAAGACTGCAGAGATTAAACAAGTAACTGGCAAAATTAAAGTTGCTTTTCAGCCTGTTGTTCATGTTCAAACTTGAAAAAGTCTATTTTGCATATGAAAGTAAAAGCAGCAGTGAGGGTGAAGGGCATGGGACTTTCATAGGAGGTTCTTTCTGAAGTTCTATCCGTTTTGTTATTAGTAGCCAAGAGGGAAAATTCATTTCTTAAAAATCCTTTAGCTTCAGGATTAAGAACCTAGATCCTACCATTTCCATTCACCTCAGAAACTAATGGAAGACACGCTGTGCAGCTGTGTGCTAAATATTGGGGCTACAGAGATGAGTTAGATAGGATCCTTGTTCTTCAGTTGCTCATGGAGAGACACAAAATAAGACAAGAGCCACAGATCTTGCTATGTGTTAGTACCTAAAAATGCTGTGAGGCCATACAAAAGAGGGCAAAAACCTTGGTTTCTCTGCATTACTGCCCTTTTGTCTCCAGTTCATACTCTTGGGACAGGAAGCAAAGGAGAACTGTGTTCTCACTTGCTGCACACTAACACGTTCAAAGGTTCATTTAGTTATGAACCTCTGTTACCTAAACAATCGGCTATGCTTCTAGCTGGTACTAACATGTAGACTTCTTTCATCCAAAGTGTTCTCAGAGAGCTTGCAACACTCCACGGTGCAGGTATGCAGTGTAGACATCTGTCCTCTTATTCATAGAGGTGATGCTGACAGCGAGGATCACAGAAGTTCCCCACTGCGTGCAACCCCAGTTCATACATGCTATTCCAGATGATTTAATAACACCCCCCTCAAAAGAGTACCAGTTTGGATGATAAATTATATGGTCACCATATTAATTCTAACAACAGATCCTCAGTTAAACATGAGCTGAGCTGGTTTTTTTGCAGAAGTGATTCCTTTTGGTGGATTCTAAGTTATCCACACTCTCTTGCACAATGCCTTTTCTGGTCAGGGATGTGAATTTTCATGATGTCTGGCCTAGTTTAAGAGTGTTGTTTGTGTTTGTGCAACCATGTTTTTTTCCTCAGGGCAGAGATGGCTACTCGGTGTGGAGATCAGGACCATGGGGGACCCATCACTCCCCTGCAAGGGGAAACCTGGCTCCAATAACTGCTTGGTAATTTCAACCTTGACAAATGAGACACTCCCTCAGTACACTTTGCACTTGAATGAAAATTCACACACCAAACTTAAAATTTCACCACTATGTTATTTTAATACTTGCATATTTGTTAAATACTTGTCATCCATCCTAAAATATGTTGAAAATAAAGATTTCAAAGAGAATTTTAAAAGGCACGAGGACAAAACTTTTTCTTCTGTGTGTGTGTTGGGAGGGAGCATGGGCAGAGATTTTGGCCTCTGTTTTCTTTTTCTGTCACAAATTATGCATCAATTTTTCATGGCAATTAGTGGCTCAACAATGAACTATCTTTGGGCACTTTACAAATTGGATGTGACTCATCCATTTTTTTGGTCTAGTAAGCTCTTATGGTCAGAATTTCTATAATAATTACTATTTGGTATGAGCCTTGCTTGAGTTCTATTATTACAGGAACTACTGGAGAGACAGACTCTGGCCTTTAGACCAGTTCAAGTCGTGACTTAGCCAGTCTAGAACTGTGTGACCTGAAGTAAGGATATTAGGGTCTAGCTGCTTTGTTGTTGAGAGGACCGTAATAGGGTTTTACATCTAGTAGATGTTCAATAAATAATAATTTCTTTCTCTTTGCCCCCTACTAAAGAAAATATCTCTCCCAACCTTTGACTCTACAATTTATGGACTTTTTTCTTACCCCCATGAAACTACCTATAATTAAAAAAATTCTTGAGGTGCCTGGGTGGTTTAGTTGGTTAAGCGTCTGCAATTTAGCTCAGGTCATCATTTTCGGGGCCCTGGGATCGAGTCCCACATCTGACTCTCTGCTAGGCAGGGCGTCTACTTCTCCCTCTCCCTCTCCCTCTGTGCTCTCTCTTTCTTTAAAAAAAAAGTAATAGATAAAAATAAAAAAATTATTTGACTATAAATATCCTTAGATAAAATGAATATCCTTGGAGAAATGACACCAACGTTTCTTCAAGGCTTCAGACTTTGGGAACTCTTTTGCTAATGCAAATGAAGACGTCTATCATTTTTTTAAAAGATTTATTTATTTATTTTAGAGAGAGAATGCATGAGCAGGAGGAGGGGCAGACGGAGAGAGAGAGGGAGAGAAGCAGACTTCCTGCTGAGCATGGAGCCCAACGCAGGGCTGGATCTCAGGACATGAGATCATGACCGGTGCAGAAATTAAGAGTCAGATGCTTAAAAGACTGAGCTACCCAGGCATCCCTGAAGATGTCTATCTTAAGGAAATAAAAAAAATTGGTAGTTTACAGTCTATTTGTACATAAAAATTTTGAATTTAACATTTTTAAATTAACATAGCTTTCTAAAATTGGCTGAAATTATATTTTTTGTGAAAATTTCTAAAACACATAAAAAGACATTTTGCTCTAGTAGTGAAGAATCATCGTCTATATGTAAATAATAGAAACTGGCACCTTGTTCTGGAAGAAATATATGGCAGCATGTAAGGAAGCTTTAGAAGGTTGAACTTGGAGTACATGTCCAAAAGGGGAAATTCTTTAGAGGACATATATCTATTATAAGACGCTCATGATAAAAGTCAAATGCTTTTTTAAAATGCCATTAGGGGAACAAATATCTCTCCTGCTGGGAGAACATACCCTCCATCATAAGCACATTGGAAAGATATTTGATGAGGGCTGGAGAAGGGACAAGTATGCACGGAGGTGTTGGAGGTGGAAGAGCAGGGGACACAAAGACAGTGGGGTGTTTTCCATGGGATAGAAAGGCAGGGCTCCTTGTCAGAGGCTTTGAAGGAGGACATATGTGATGATACCAGTTTGAACAGGGAAACTAGACCACGGAAATATCTTCTAGATGTTTGTGCACATGTCACCTTTGCAGGGGAGAAAATGAGCACCCATTGTGAAATCATACTTTCACACCTTTGTACAGTTAGCCTCACACCTTTTTCACTTTTCTCCAAAGTACTCAACACATTTTAAAATGCTATACAATTCAATTAATTTTGTGTATTATCTATCTCCCTTTGCTAAAATGAACGAGGGCAGATACATCGGTCTATATAAAGAACGATAAGAGAATATTAGCTATTCTGCCTGACATATCAAATACAATTGTAATAAGCCATGTTTCTTTATGATTTTTACTAATTTAGGTATTTTGCAAAGATTTTTAACAATTTCTTAGAGTAGATGCTAAAATTTTAAGGGGATAAAAGGAAAATGATCAACTTCTGTTTTCCAGCAAAGGGATTGATCTTCAAAATGTAAAGGGTAGAACAAAGAAAAGGATTATGAAGGAATACAATGAAAAATAGTACACCAATCAATTAAGGAAACTGGACAAAATGAACACATTCTTAGAAAGAAATAAACCACCAAAACTAACTAAAAAGGAAATAGAAAATCTGAATAAACTCATAACAAGTAAAGGGATTAAATCAATACTTGGTAAACTTCCAACAAAGAAAAGTTCAGGATCAGCTGGCTTCGCTGGTAAATTCTACCATTTGAAGAATAATTAACACTAATCTTTTTCAAATTCTTCAAAAAGTGAAATCCTTTTCACACTCTTCCAAGAACTTCAAAACTCATTCCATAAGGCTGTTATTATCATGATACTAAAGCCAGAAAAACAAATCACTGGAAAACTTCAAACCAATGTCTCTCAGGAATAAAGACACATATCAAAAACCAAAATGAGATACTGCTTCACACATAGTAGGATGGCTATAATAATTTTAGAAGAGGGGAGACAGTGTGGCTAGTTCTTTAAGATAGAATTACCATATGATCCAGCAATCCTACTTCTAGTTGTATACCCAAAGAAAACTGAGAAGAGACTCAAACAGATAGTTGTACACCAATGTTATTTATTTATTTATTTAAAAATTTTTTTACACCAAATGTGTTTTTTTTAAGGATTTTATTTATTAGAGAGAGAGAGAGAGAGCATGAGTAGGGAGAGGGGCAGAAGGAGAAGGAGAAACAGACTCCCGCTGAGCAGGGAGCCCTACGTGGGGGCTCAATCCCAGAACCCTGGGATCATGACCTGAGCCAAAGGCGGATGCTTAACCAACTGAGCCATCCAGGTGCCCCAACACCAAATTTTTAGAAGTATTATTCATGATAGTAAAAAATGGAATCAACCCAAATGTCCATCAACTGATGGGCAATAATGGCTAAATGAAATGTCATGTATTCATACAATGAAATATTATTCTGTTATAAAAATGACTGGTGTACTGACACATGCTACAACATGTATGAACCTGAAAACATCATGTTAAGTGAGAGAAGCTGGACACAAAAGTCCATATACAACTGTAAAATTGTACATTTCCATTTATATGACATGTTCAGAATACACATATCCAGAGATAGCAGATTTGTGATTACCAGTGTTCGTAGGGAAGGAGAACAGGAAGTGACTTCTTAATAGGTATGGGGTTTCTTTTGGGATGATGAGAACATTCTGGAATTAGTGGTGATGGTTCCACATGTTGCAAATGTACTAAAAGCCATGAGATTGTACACTTTAATATGGTTACAATGGTGAATTTTATGTTTAGTGAACTTTACCTCAATAAAGGCTGATAAGGAAATAGAGTTAGGGATACAAACTTCTCAGTGACCATAATGAACTTCTTGGTGACACATAATAACAGGTAGGGATGTAATTTAAAAAACAAAAAATAATCCAACAGAATTGGTATTATAGATTTACACATGTTAAATGATTAAGAAATGAATAAATACTGTAACACACACGGTACCTTGAAAAATATCTGAAATTTGCATGTTGGAGTGGGTGCTTGGACTCCCACTAGGCTTGCCTGCATGGGCTCCATACCCACTACCATATATGCACCAGAGGAAGTGAGCAAAAGAATAAGAGACAAAAAAGATGAAGAGAGGGGGAAAAAAAGGAGGAAAAAATACAAAACAAGCTGAGAGGAAATGGGAGTATTAAAGAGAATTTAGGGCAGGAGCATGGGTCCATCAGAAGGCTTATAGCTTGAGAGTTTTTGTGTATTGGTGATAGGAGAATCATTTGAAATAAAAAAGAACCTTATCCACAGATCTGGATGGGTGGATGTGTTGGCCCAACATACTTATGGGGTGTGTGCTTGGATACATTTTACATATTCCTACACAGCTCCATTCAGCAGGGTGGGGTTTTCTGCATTCACCTATTGGTTCCAGTTGGAACAAATTTAGATTTTCACAATATGCATTAAAGCAAAACTGACTATAGTATAATAGCCTTTTCCTGTAACTATGAGGTTTTTAAAAATATTTTCCTAAAACTCAACAAATTCTTAAAGATTAGCTTCAGTGTAGAATCTTAAACTATGTTAATAAGCTTTTCACACTCTGTTACATTAAAATTCATGGCCTATCTTGTATTTTAAATAGTTTGTTTATCCATGCATGATTTTGTAATATCATCCTTTGGCCACTTGGAAAGCATCGATTCATTGAATTACTAGTAACCCATATCTAACTACATTTTAAAAAATTAAAAAAAAAAAGGATTGGGGCGCCTGAGTGGCTCAGATGGTTGGGCATCTGCCTTCAGCTCAGGTCATGATCCCAGGGTCCTGGGATCAAGTCCCACATAGGGCTCCCTGCTCAGTGGGGAGTCAGCTTCTCCTTCCCTCTGCTCCTCCCCCTCCTTGTGCTCTCTCTCTCGTTCTGTTAAATAAATGAATAAAATCTTTTAAAAAAATGATTATATTCCTTGACTAAATGGAATTTATCCTAGAATGCAAGGTTGTTTCCACATATGAAAATCAATCAATGCAATACACCATATTAAAAGAATAAAGGATAAAACTGTCAAATAGAATTTTCCATGGAAAGAACACCTTGACCACTGTGGGGATGTCCCTACAGGTTGAGATCAGTCTATGGATTAATACTCTTTGCATACAGTTAATTCAAACCTTTGTGAATCTCCCTAATTAGTGTTAACTGTTCTTACTTCTAAGCATTCTGCTGTTGGAAGTGTGATGTAATGGAACAACATAACTGGGTTCAAATCCTTGCTTTGTTACTTGCTACCAGTGTGATATTGGGCTAGTTATTTAACCTCTCTTGCACTTCTCTTTCCTAATTTACAAAATAGTTTTTTTGTAATAGGCTAGCTCCACAATGAATTGTGTCATATTGATCAATGGTTCTCGGATAGCCAGCATACTTCAGGCACATTCTTAGTAAATTTTCAACAAAAAATAAATTACTAAACAAATAAATGAGCAATGTTAAGTCAAATTACTTATTTAAATCAAGGTACATTGTTATGTCTATGTTATTTCTCTGATCTATTTGTCTCATCCACCTATGAAATCATGATAATAAATGAGATTATTACTTATGGCAAATTCTGTTTGATAGCCTTATCAACAACATAAATGAAGACATAAAAGGCAAGCTGACCACAAGTGCCTTTGACACAAAGCTGGAAGGGATAGTTGATATACTCAAAGAGAAAATCAGGATTCAAAAAAGATTTCATCAGACTGGAACTGGGGACTGATACTAATACAGGATGCAGGGAGAACTGGCTTAACAGGAATTCACATGAAAAAGGCTTGGATATTTAATTGAGAGCAAGCTTACTATGATCCAAAGGTGTGAGCCAATAAAGCTAAGGCATTCTTATCCTGCATTAAAAGAAATGTAGTGTCCAGGAAAAGGAATAGAATTGTGCTTCTGGTCACCGCTCTTGTCAGACAAATTCTGAAGTATTTTGTTCAGCTGTTGTTAAGGAGAGTATTGACAAGGTGGAGTATGTTCAGAGGAAAGAGACCAGGAAAGTGACACTGGGTCATGTGAGGAACTGGAGATGCTTAGCTTAGTCTGAAAACTTGGACAGTGCAGGGGGGTGAGTGAAGAAAAGTAAAATAGCTATTTTCAAAGGTTTGAAGAGATATCTTCTGGCTCATGGTTTAATCTAATTCTGTTTACTCTAACAAAATAGGACTCAATGAGACAAGAAAATAGCACAAACTATTTGCAAATAATTGGATTGAAGAAAACAGAGTAATATACTTCGTAATTTAGTGAGCAGTTGCTCATGGGACTCATTCAAGAAGAGTCTGGTTCATCACTTGTAAATTGGAGATTCTTGGAATTTCACTGAAGTTTGGACTCAAGGACCCATAGATCCATCTGAACTCAAAAACCCAATAATAAGTATTAAGAAAGCTACTATAGTAACTATTCTACATGCGCTATCATATTTAGCCCTAACAAGATCATAATGAAATATTTATTACTCCCATTTTATCACAAAGGAAACTGGGGCCTTAGAGAGGTAAAGTAATTTCCTCAAAGATAAATGGCTTGTAAGTTCAAGAGCTTGCTTTCAAACTATGAGTGCAGTGATTTCAGAGACTCAGATCTTAAGTGCTCTCCTAAAAACTCTTAATTTCTATATTATTTAATGAATTATAATTGATTATGATTGTGAGATAATTTGGTCCACATTCTGTTTGTTCAGGGTGTGGCATTGTTACACATCTGAATAATTCAAGGTCAGTAGGAACTCTTACCTTTGTGGAAAGTAAATGAATGTCCAGTGGAATTTCAGGATTGACACGTTCAATGTTTAAAAAAGCAAACAGCTTAGCTCATATTTTCATTCTTGGATTATCTTAAATAACACAATGCCAGAGTACACAAAAGCAGATAGCTTGGTTTCAGATTTTCATTCCTGAATTGGGACTCCAATATGCATGCCGTGCTGGCAGATGCCTACCAAAGAATGGAAGGAGTAAGGGATGGAAATTACCGTAATTACTCTTGTGTTAGGCTGACAACTTTCCTGCAACTTGCATAACAGTTGCTCTCTAACATACTGTTTGGAAAAATAGTGCTTAACTTCAACTTGTAGATCCCACCACAAAGTTTAAGTCTTTGGGAAGGAGAAATGTCAGTAATGGTTTGCTTCAATAAATTATCATCTAGTTCAGAATAACTATAGGACAGTCAAATCGGAAATAAATTCATTCATTCATTCATTCATTCATTTTTTTAAAAGATTTTATTTATTTGTTTGGAAGAGAGACAGAGAGAGAGAGGGTGCACAAATGGGGAGAGGGGCAGAGGAAGAGGAGAAACAGACTCCCCACTGAGCAGGGAACTCAATGCGGGGTTCGATCTGAGGACCCTGAGATCATGACCTGAGCTGAAGGCAACCACTTAACCGACTGAGCCACCCAGGTGCCCCATTCATTCATTCTTCATTCATTTTAGGAAACAAACAGACAAATGAAATTATTATAGATTTTGATAGGTAGAAGAAAGAATATACATCTGGTGCTCTCATAAAAATTAAAGGGAATCTACTTAGATGGAGTGGGCCAAGAAAGGGCACTCTGAATTGGTGACCTTTCTGCTGAAGCCTGAATGATAGGAAAGAGCCCAGGGGAGAGTACTCTATGGAAGACACAGAAGCTGAAAGGTCCTGTGGCTGGAGGGAGTTTGGCATATTCCAGGCACACACGGGAGAGAGCAGTAGTTCAGATGAGAGATGTCTACAGTTTAGACTAGGATGATAACAGTGGAAATGGAGACAAGTGGATAAAGTAGAGGCATATTTTGGAAGTCGAAATCAAATACTAGAATGCACTCTATACATAAATGCAGTATCCTCAGTGCATCACACACACACACACACACACACACATACACACACACACACACAGCTCTAGTTCCATATTATCTCAAGAACTCTTCAACATGTTTCAGTCTTGTATCAAATAGTTTTGAATAGAAACAATTTCTTTTTCTTAATAGGAGAGAGACAATTCACTTTCTATTAGAAACTCCCCCTCAAAAGAAAAAAAAAGAAAGAAACTCTCTCTCTCTCCTTCCTCCCTCCCTTCCTACTTCCCTCCCTGAAGCCTTCCTTCTCACCTGCCTGCCTGCCTTCCTTCAGTGGTATTTATTACATGGCTACTTGATGTCAAGCTCCAAGCTTGGTATTGGGCCTATGGTTATAAGCCCAATGTATATGTAAAACAGTCCTGGTTTCTGCCTTCATGAAGTTCCATTTAATTGGAACCTAAATAACCCAGGACAAAATTTTATCTGTTCTATGTTTTTAAAGTTAGTGACTGAATGCTTCTTAACACCAACCAGTATTTCTAAGTACTCTATATGTGTCATGTTAATTAATTTGTAAAACAAACCCATTCCCATTCTAGTAGTTCTGCTAATGAGGAAGCCAATGTTCAGGGAAGCTCCTGGCTCCAAGTATGTGGCAGAGCTGGACTTGACACCCAGGTCTCTGGAACTCGCAGCTTCAGCTCATAATTGCAATGCTTTGTGGTATCTTTAATTCTATTTTAAAGCTAATTAACCAAATACATAAATAAAACCAATCGAATGAACAAACAAAAACTTGCATTAGCTGTTTCTTGCTACAACCAACCAAGCTCGTGGTCTTCCTTTAGCTGGGAGCAGGCTGGAGAACCTGCTCCCTCTCTCAGCTCCTCTGGGCTACTCGCATTTTAGATACTTTTTAAGAGAAGTCATAAAACAGAGGTCACCAGGGGCAAGACCACTGATCTATTAGGTCCCCTGAATCTCTAACTGATAACCGTTCCTTATCTCCTACTGTAGAGGAAAGCAGTCACTGTTCTGTATTTTCATTGTCTTATTTTAATGGTGATCATGTTAAATTACAGAACGGAGTTTTGTGTCCTGGTTCTTCCTCCATGTGCAGTCATACACATTTCACTAATGGTATTATGAACTCAAGTTGAGATTTGTAGATTTGTCACTTGAAGGAAATCTTTTACTAGAATTGTAACAATGCAAATTAGTATTCCTGCTAGCTTTCTACACCCACTTCCACTTCATGTCAGTGATCTGCAAAGGCAAATCTGGTCATATCCCTTATCAGCATAACATTCTCCAATGACTTGCTGTTGCGCCCAAGGAAAACATTTACTCTTCACCGTGTCCTCCATGGCCTGGCCTCTACCATCCTTTGCCACCCCATTTGGCAACATCCTCTCCTGGAATTACTACCCTCCAGCTATAGTGTTCTTGGGATTCCCTCCACCTCAAGTCCTCTTTCTTGAATTCTTCCAGTGGTTAATGCCCTTCCATGCTTTAGATCTTTAATTTCACCTCCTCAAGAAACTCTTCTATGATTATTGTATGTACAGAAGATGCCTCTTTTCCAGTCTCTCCAGTGGATTATTCCTTAGAAGCCACATAGTTATTGTCTCCTTGCTTTTCACTGGGACCACCAACTAGATTGTAAATTTAATGAGGGGCACACTCTCTCTTCCTCCTGAATGTATCTCCAGTACTTAGACCACAGAGAAGACATTAAATGTCTGTGTTGAATATGTGAATTAGTGACATTTTTTCAATTATATTCTTTGAATATATTTTAGAAAACCTAATGGATTTTGATAAAATATTTTTCCATTTGGAATTTATTTGATTTGGTATGTCAAATGTACTAATAGGAACTTCAGAAGTAATAGCTACTATGATTAGTCACCTGTATCACAGGCTGAAGAAAGGGTTGGACCAGTCACTGAACAAAATAAATACACTTCTGCAGTGCAATGACTTAGAAATTCTGGCATGGAGTGTAGTAACCTCAGAGTTTCTGTCTGGTTGTTGGCAAAGAAACCATTTCTGAGAAATAGGATTTGTGCTAAGATTTGTGACATGTCACTTATCTATACCCGTAGTACAATCTAAATTGAAGATATATGCTCAAGTCAAAGTACATTAAATCTATGAAATTTATATTTTCCATGCAGTTCTACACTTACATTTAAATAACTTTTATTGCTCTATCCTTGTTAAAAGAACAATAAAATTCTTTACTGGGCAAGTAATAATGAACAACTCTTTCTAGTTTACCACTGCCAATGAGAGATCCTTCTTTATTTCCTTAAATAATATACCTTTAGAAAATCAACATAGATTTTAGTAACACAACATTGCAACAATGTGAAAGTGTGAAGAAATGATTTGTCCTGATTCAGAACTGAGGAATTCATTTTTTTTTAAGTTCAGTTTTGAGCTCATGCCATTGTTTAATTATGGCAAGGGGAGAGCTTGTATAATATCAGACATGCTAGGCTGCCATTTATTTCTCTCATCACCCTGTCCCAGACTAGGCAGTTTTGCTGGTTGCAATCTGAGTGCTGAGCCCCAGGCAGCAATGCTCATTACTCATCTCTCAATCAAATATCAATGTGGGAAGTTTGTGTCTTAGGCCAAAGATGAAAAGATCTGACCAGCTGTTCCTCTCAGGCTCAGTTCTGATCCTGTGTGAAAAGAGAATACCTTAGAAAAGTAATTGTGAGTCTGAAAGCAATGGTTGCCAAACAAAGACTCTAGCTCTGTTTATTTTGGAAGAGCCACGTGCATCAATCTGGCTGTGAGCAAGGTATTCATGTGTGTGCTTCTGCCCAAGAGGGAGAGCAAGAATCATCCATCTCATTTGAATTGAGATTTCTCTGCGTAAATTGTTTGTCTTCTCTACCCCTTCCTTGGTATTTTCTGAAAAGAAAATGTCTTTAAGGTCAATAATAAATGATTACTAACTGTGAAACTGAAAACCGAAAATCTGGTCAGAATGGCCACCCTTGAGGATTCAAGCTCTGAGAGTGCAGAGGGATAAACTGTCCTAAGAGTTAATGTCAGTAGAACATCAGAGTTTAATGAGGGATTAACTGCGGAGGTGGCAGGAGAGTTCATCTCCAGCAGCAGCAGGGTACTCCTCGCCTCTGATCCTATTAGTCTCCATCCAACCCATTGTTTTCCCCCTGGCTTTTGTCTGTCCTTCTTATGTATCAAGTCTAGATGGAAACTTTCTTGGCCCTGAAGTGTGGATATGTTTTCCAGTTTTTCCATGTTGTTGCCATCATAAATATTAACCAGCGATAATTAGGTTCTCTTTCTAAAGAGTGAGACATGAAATGCCTTCATGGCCCTTTTCCGTACATCGCAGTTCACTTTTGCATGCCATACAAATACTTTTCATTCAGTTATACTCCATTTTCAACGGAAACTACGACACTATACTTTCTTCTTGGGGAGATAATTGAGCTTGCATTTCAAAGAAGACATATTAAAAATTTTGTCATAAACATATCTCTACTAAAACAAGATAGATAGCTGATGTCACACAAAAACAATAGCTCAGTGCAGCTTTTCGCTCTCCGGGTGGAATGTCCCCCTTCCTAATTTTCTGCTTCATACCAACAAGTATGTATTATAATCACTTTGAGGAGTGTGTGGCTTACCCTGTTTTGTTTCACAGGTGCATTTTTCTCTACAGTGATAATTGTCAACTAAGGAAGTTTCTGTTTTGAGAAATTTTACATCAAAATTTCATACTACTTTTATTTTATTTAAATGCCAAAGACCAAACTATATGCAGGGATTTCAGTTGACTGTAACAGATAAGCTAAGTTAATATTACAAATAACATATAATATATATTTTATTATTTATTTTTATTATTTTTAATTTTATATTTATATATTTTATTATTTCTTATTATTTTATTTATTTCTGTTATGTATTTGTTATTTATTTATATGTAGTAAATATATGTTTATATATTTATATTATTTATATTCATAAAATATACAATAAAATAACTATTTTTTCCCCAAACATCACTGATCAAGAGGACCTACCAGATTGTGTGAAACAAAGTAACAATATTATAAAGCTGTAACTAAACAGAAATTACATCTCTTTTACAATGACAAGATAGTCCTTATCGTTTGGAGGCAAAATGAGAAGTGTTGAAATAACTTTTTCTAAAGACAACAGGTAAGAATTAATCACATCTTACTCTAGGGTATGAGGCATGTTGAGACACTACTAATAGGAATTTTAAAAAGTAGTGTGTGATAGTTTAATTGAAAGCATTTTTTTTTCTTAATGGAACATAAAATAATAGTTCATCCTAGGGTCAATAGTATCTATATTGGAGGAAATGAAGATATTAAGTAGCTTTTTCTAAGGAAGGAAATTTACTTTTAAAATAGTGAAAATTGGAGATACGGAGAGGTTGGTAAAAAGATATAAACTTTTAGCTATAAGATGAATAAAGTTTGAGGATCTAATGTATAATCTAGTATTATAAGTGATAACACTATATTGGATAATTGAAATTTGCTAAGGGAGTCGACTTAACTGTTCTCTTACACACACAAAAGATAAATAGACAGGGTGATAAATGTGTTAATTAACTAGATGTGAGGAATCCTGCGTCATAATGTATATCAAGGGCACCTGGGTGGCTCAGTAGGTTAAGCCTCTGCCTTCGGCTCAGGTCATGATCTCAGGGTCCTGGGATCGAGGCCCGCATCAGGCTTCCTGCTCAGCAGGGACCCTGCTTCCTCCTCTCTCTCTGCCTGCCTCTCTGCCTACTTGTGATCTCTCTTTCTCTGTCAAATAAATAAAATCTTTAAAAAAAGGACATTAAAAAAAATAATGTATATCAAATCATCATTTAAATATAAATAATTTAAATAACTTACAATTTTATTTGTCAATTATACATCAAATATAGCTGAAAAATACTGAAAATTGTGCAATTATGACAACATAAAATATTTTAAGAGTAGATTATTTAAATTTCATTATTTATTTAGAATAAATAAAATAGCTGTGTAGCATATGCTGGTAATGCAAAGATTCCTATTAGTCTTGATTGCTTAATTTTGGAAAAATAAATACGTAATGACATTAAACATTCAAACAATTGATGCAGGTATTTTTTGGTTCTGTTATTCAGAAATTTGATGAAAATCAATCTATCTCTAATGTCTTTAAGATGCAATGATTTCAGGTTTATCAAGTTTGTGCCTTACATTTCTTTAAATGATGCTTTGAATTTCTTCTGGCATGAAAACTCCACAGCTCTTTTTTTCCCACAGCCTGTGAAAGAGCAAATGGAGGGAGGGGTGGGGGTTGAGAGGGAAAAGGAGAGAATTCCAAGCAGACCCCCCACTGAAGGGAGAGTGGCTGAGGCAGGGCTCAATCTCACCACCCTGAGATCCTGACCTGAGCTGAGCAAGAGTCAGTCGCTTAACTGACTGAGCCATCCTGATGCCCCCCAAACTCCACAGTGCTTAAACATTTATTCAATTAAATTTGTAAAGTGAGAATAATAATAAATGTGGAATGTTAGTTTCAAGTGCTAGCACATCTATTATTTTGCTTGCTGCTAATAGCCCAGTAAGTGTCCAGGGCAGTTATTATTATTTTGAGAAGTTACCTGACCAGCCCAGAGGAGCAATGCTTTACAGGAAGAGATAGAAGTGGAACTGGGTTTTTCTAGCTCCTATAAAGGTGAGGCTGATGTTTGATTTTTCCCAGGGAAGCAAAATATAATTTACATTGTACTGGAAACAATTTCCCGAGCCTCCCCCTGAGAAAATTAAAATAATGCAAAAAGAAAAAAAAAACACAACTCTAACAGTGGTGTGGCCTTGAATTGGAGGGTGGATAAATTTGGAAGGAAAGTCTAGGATAGAGCTAAAAAGTAGGGAAGGTTGACTTCTGAAGATCCCTGAATGCCACTTAAAGGAGCTTGGTTTCATTTTTAAAAACCTGTTTATCAAAAAATATGCTGCAGATACAAATCAAAACCACAATTAAATACCACCTCACACCAGTCTGAATGGCTAAAATTAACAAGTCAGGAAACAGCAGATGTTGGCGAGGATGCAGAGAAAGAGAAACCTCTTACACTGCTGGTGGGAATGCAAGCTGGTGCGGCCACTCTGGAAAACAGTGTGGAGGTTCCTCAAAAAGTTGAAAATAAATCTACCCTCTCACCCAGCAACTGCTGTACTAGGTATTTACCCAAAGGATACAAACACAGTGATCTGAAGGGGTACCTGCACCCCAGTGTTTATAGCAGCAGAGTCCACAATAGCCAAACTATGCAAAGAGCCAAGATGTCCATTGACAGATGATTGGATAAAGAAGATGTGCTATACATATACAATGGACTGTTACTCAGCCAACAAAAAGTTGAAATCTTACCATTTGCAATGACATGGATGGAACTAGAGGGTATTATGCTATGTGAACTAAGTCAATCAGAGAAAGACAGTTATCATATGCTCTCACTCATATATGGAATTTAAGAAAAAAAAAACAGAGTATCATAAGGGAAGGGAGGGAAAAATAAAACAAGATAAAACCAGAGAGGGAGACAAACCACAAGAGACTCTAAATCATAGGGGCTCTAAATCAAACTGAGGGTTGCTGGAAGGGAGGGGGCTTCCTTCATTACGGGGGAATCTGGGTGATTCAGTGGGTTAAGTGTCTGCCTTTGGCTCAGGTTGTGATCCCAGGGTCCTGGGATCAAAGTCCCCTATCCCTTTGGCTCCCTGCTCCTCAGGAAGTCTGCTTCTCCCTCTCCCTCTGCCCCTCCTCCTGCTTGTGCTCTCTCTTGCTCTCAAATAAATAAAATCTTTAAAAAATAAAATAAAATTCCTTCTATACGTAAACAATAACAATATGACAAATTTCCAAATTTTTGACTTTGCTTGGTATAAAGATTTTATTAAACACTTTATCTGGACCAGAATAGACATTTTTCCAAAGAAGATGTACAAATGGCCAACAAATGCATGAAAAGATGCTCAGCATCACTAATCCCCAGAGAAATGCAAATCAAAGAGGAGATACAACTTCACACCATTTAGAATGGTTAATATCAAAAAGACAAGAAGTAACAAGGGTTGTTGAGGATGTGGAGAAAAGGGAGCTCTTGTGCACTGCTGGTGGGAATGTGAATTGCTGCAGCCACTATGAAAAGCAATATGAAGATTCCTCAAAAAATCTATGATCCAGCAATTCCACTTTGGGTATTTACCTGAAGAAAACAAAAGCACTAGCTCAAAAAGATATATATATCCCTATGTTTTTCTGAAGCATTATTTACAATAGCCAAAACATGAAAACATTCTAAGTGTCCATCAATAGATGAATGAATAAAGAAAATATGGGAGATATACATAATGAAATATTATGCAGCCATAAAAAAGAATGAATTCTTGCCATTTGTGACAGCATGGTAGACCTAGAGATATTAAACTAAGTGAAATAAGTCAGACAAAGAAAGACAAATACTGTATGATTTCACTTATTGTGAAATTTAAAAAACAAGACAAATGAACAAACAAAACCAAACAGAAATAGCTCATAAACACAGAGAACAAACCAGGGGTTGCTAGTGCAGAGGGAAAGGGGAATGGATGGCTGAAACAGGCTAAGGGAATTAAAGTACACTTTCAGTTATAAAATAAATAAATCACAAGCAAGAAAAGTACAGCATAGGGGATATAGTCACTAATATTGAATAGCTTTGTATGGGGACAGATGATAACTGGACTTACATGGTGATCATATCATAATGTCTATAAATGTCCAATCACTACACCCAAACTAATACTATACCCAAAATTAATATTATATTGTATGTCAACTATACGTCAATAAAAAATCCCTTTATCTGCATTATGCCTTATCAATAACATGACATGTAGCTACCACATACCACACATACCAGAAAGAGAGATTATAATGATTTGGTGAACTGAAACAAAGATCATAGTTTACTGGTACAAATAATTATGCATTCAATAAGAAATAGAAAACACCTCCATTAAGCACAAACTATAGTACCACACTATCACAGTAAAGCAAAATTGACCCCAGATGTCCCAAATCTGCAGGCTTTCTGATCCACCATTGACATATTTGAGCTCAGAGTCTAAGGGCATTTGCTTTGCTGTTTGCTTGGATTTTCTGAACTATCTCAGTTCTTGATTCCACATTGTTATTGTGTGGATCAAATGATCCCTGCTCATAAAAACACGCTGGGGAATGACTCTCCTGGCGTCCAGGTTATGAGTGTGGTCAGTCATTCCACATGCCTTGGGGATGAGCTATCTTTACCGTGATGAGAGATTTCCTTTTCAAGCTTAGTAATCTCCAAATACAAAATACTAGCATCAATAAAAGTCAAAGTAATTAAGGAAATGTATATTGCAATCTCTCTCAAGATAGCACTGAAATTGGGCTTATGTCCCTTTGCTGTCTTTTTTATAAATAAAATTATTATTGACCTAGATCAAAGAAGAAATTTACAACATACTCTTATTCGAGTTATGAAGATCTACTACACGGACTTCTTCAATGTAAACCAGAACCACATTTAAAAATATATCTCTGACATGTGCACATTGGATATGTCAGTTCTATTCTCCTTTTGCATGGGTCATCATTTTATAAAACATCTTGGGTGGGGGAGAAAAAATACAAAGCAGTTCTGGAAGCCTTTCCTCTTCCTTTTCTTCTAATCTCTCTTTATGTCTTGGGGAATGAGGCCCTACGTTTTAAGCAGTATGACTCACTTTATGTTTGTGGCCTCCCAACACTCCAGAATATCCCCAGATTTCGTGAGCAGAGGTACAGCTCACACAATAGGGGTAAGTCAGTCCCAGGCTCCTGCTCTACTGCAACCTGGGATGCAGACCTCTCCCCGATTCCCCGAGCTCTAGGAGAGATCTAGCCCGCAGCATCCGGCAGACCAAAGGAATCCGCTAGGTTGGGAAATGCTGCCTGGTGCAGTTCCAAGAACAGGGTATTGTCCATCTCTTTAAGGGTGGCGGAGTTCTAGAACTTGCCCTCCCGGACACTTTCTTCCCATCCTCTGCTCCTGAGATTTTGCAAGTTGCCTGCAAGGGAGTCAAACACGGGTCAGGCAAACAGACGTGTTCTCTCCAGCTACCGTAATCGGATCGCTGGAGCGAAATAAACTCGCAGAAGCGTCCAGAGACCGCAGCCAGACAACCAGCCTGCGCTAAAAGCAACTTCGAAGTGAGGCTGCAAGTGCCGCCGGGCTGCAGATTTTAGTTGGTGGCTAAGCACAGTTCCGATCCCCCATCTCCCACAAAAACAACAACGAAAAGCCTGGAAGAGGGAGGGAGGATGAGGCAAAAGTCGCCCGCACTTTTGCACGTCGGCGCCACTCGTTAGAAAGCCAGGCAGCTTGGGGAGGCGGGAGGGAGAGGTAGGAGAGCCAAGCGCCGAGGTTTCAGGCAGAGGGCAGGGAGGGGGTGTGGGCCTCCTTCCGCGCATCTCCCCCGCCACCCGCTCACCCCCGCCAGCCCGACAGCTGTCTAGCTCTCGGAATTCATTGGCTTTCCCCACCCCGCCTCCCAAATACCACCCCAATCCAGTTTAGCCCCCTGCCCCACCCTCGCTGACCTAATAAGGCCAAGCAGTGTGCGGGGGACCTATATAAAAGGCGAGGGCTCGCAGGGACGCTGCACGACGCCGGGGAGAGAAGTCAGCTGCGGTCCGGTGCCTACAAAGACTACCATGGCCAAGGAGTGGGGTTACGCCAGCCACAACGGTGAGTCCCAGCAGCCGCCCGGCCCCGCACCCCCAGCCTGGGCCTGGATGGTGTCCGAGCATCCCCTGGCATTGCGCAGAGAGCGGGCAACTCTAGGGGGTGCCTGGGAAAATATGGGCGGAGGAGTCCATGGAAACTAACATTTATTGAGCACTTACCAATGCCAGAAGCTGCTGACACTTTTACCTTTATCTCGTTCAGTTCTCCCTGGTATGGAGCCGTTATTACTTGCGCTGGAGGAAACTGAAGTGCAGAGTGAGGCTGGGTAACTTGCCCAAGATCACATTGCCTCTGACTGAGAAGTCAGACCACCCGAGGTCCAGTTCTGATTGTCCCTTACTCCAAGATACCGGACAAGCCCTTAACCTCTCTGAGCCTGGCGTGGGTTTAAGAATCCTTGCTCTGCCTGCTGGTTTCTGCCTAACCCGTAGTAAAATTAAACAAACAAACAAACAAATAAAAATAGGGGTGTGCTTTGAAAACCACATGTGGTCAGGGTTATTTATTGCAGCTGTGTGGTGGAAGATAGGATTGGTGAAACGTGTGATGAAGTGCATTTCAAAAATTAGCCTTTGAGGCTATATTCTTGAGCAAGCAGGGGGAATACGCTGAGTTAAATATAATTTCTAGGCACACTATTAAGGAAACAATGCAAAGGTCTTAAATGCTGAGCCTCGTCTCGCCCAAACTGAAATCCAGGACTTTTTCATAATCCTTGACTAGCCTCCGTGTATTTTGCTGATTTAGTTGATTAGAAAGAGGGCTTGGAATGTGCCATCAAATATATGAATCCCCTCAACTTGATTTCCCAGGTCCTGACCACTGGCATGAACTTTATCCCATTGCCAAGGGAGACAACCAGTCGCCCATCGAGCTGCATACTAAAGACATCAGGCACGACCCTTCTCTGCTGCCATGGTCAGCATCTTACGATCCTGGCTCTTGCAAGACCATCCTGAACAACGGGAAGACCTGCAGGGTTGTGTTTGATGATTCTTTCGATAGGTCAAGTAAGTATGACTCGTAGGCAGAGGCACATGGACATTTCGATGCCCGTATTGGTAAAAATGAGGTCGATGACACAGTAACAAGTAGTGGGAAGAGGGGTCACTTCATCTCTGAAAATGGAGATGACATTCTGTTTTGTTCTCATCATGAAGAATTATATTTATGCACGGAATAGGAATGCCTCACTCTCTAACCTTGGGCAACTTTGCTGCTGCAAAATGGGCCCATGCCCAAGCCAAAAGTTGGCAACGCATTCTTGAAATGCGGCTTGATAGGGAGTTGATGGCAATGAGTCCAAATGAGTGTCCTTTTGGATGGCCTACACCTGAGGTTTCTGACCACAGTCTGGAGAGCAAGGCTCCCATTCCCATGTGTGGCAGAAATTACATTCTACAAAGCAAGGAACCCGGCAAGGAAACAAAGTAGACAATTTGTCCCCCTGGTATGTGGGTGGGGGCCAATCCAGGGGAGAGAATGAGGTCATTACATGAGTCAGGAACATTGTCTTCAATGCTTCAGTGGGGTTCATCTGATTAATCTTTTTGGTGAGTGTTTTTGAAGTTCCTGACAATTTCGTGAGTAGTGATTTGTGTGCCATGAAGTGATTTGTGCCACATGTTTAAAAAACTATTTTACTACACTATTAAGAAAATCAATGAAATAAAAGCAGACTACTGAGAAATACTTTATTTCAAAGTAAATGAGGTAAGAAAGAATCTACCTTTAATATTTTGGTGCTTAATGTACAATAACACTCTTTCCTATAACTACATTTGTAAAAAAATTAAAATTATTCTTACTGATGTACATAAATAAACATTCTCAATGATGTTATAGTAAAGAGCAATAGTGTCATAATTCCTCCCTGTTAGGACCCTCCAAATAATATCATAGAAATCTATATTTTCTTTTAAACAATAATTTCATATTGCTGTCTTTTTTCCCTTCTCCACTTAAATCAGGTTCCATTCTGAAGGATAAATGACAAAATTAAACAGTACCTGTTACGCTGAACCACATGAAAATACCACTTTTGTAAGCAATAATGGTGAAATGTTGATCATTCCAAATGAGTTATCCTAATCAGTTGGACTCATATGTCCAGAAAGTAAATGTTCTAGTGCTTGGACCGGAAAAATGCTATGAATCAAACCACTTATTTCTACATGACTAAGCTCATCCAAGTCTAGCTCTATTGTTTTAGATTTACATTATGTGGCTTTCAGTGTGCCATTTCAGCACCAGGAGTTGGTCAGTCTTTTCTAGAGTAGCGATTCTGAATTCTATTTTGATCTAGCTTATGTTGCTAAATCTTGATTTGGGGTTTTTTGCATAATTTACAATGTCCTGCAGAAAATATTTGAACCTCTAAGTCACTCTCCAGGCGAATGAAGTGAGATCATAGTAATGTGATGGGGTGAGATATTTGGACAACAAACAAAAATTAATGCTGCCAAGAATTAACTAGTTTGGCTGTCCACATTGATTCCTTGGGCAATGTCTAAATTTTCCTTTTTACCTCGTCCCAATAGATACAGTTTAAGTTAGATGTGAAGGAAAGCTCTTGCTTGCAGTCTTAAAGAAAAGTGGAGTTGGAGGCAAGACATGGAGAAGGAATTCACATTTGCTCGGTGACTGGTGCGCTGGGCAGTGTGATGAACACTTTAAAGTCCTTAATCTCATTTAATCCTCACGGCAGCTCTGAAAGGTTGATATTATTATCACCTTCAATAGAGATGCAAAAACAGGTTCAGAGAAGTTTAGCAACTTGCCTGAGATCACACAATTCGCTAGGATTCGAACCTACATCTGTCTGGCCCTCAACTGTCACATTCTTCCCACCGCACTACGCAACCGACGCGTTTGTTGACTGTCTGCATCCTTATTGCCCATCTTTTGTTTTAACTTTATTGTCATAAATGTTAAATTGACATTTTAAATGTAATAAAGCAAGCAAACAAAACAAGACAGAAAAGAGAGGTCATTTATTTTGATATATCCCTAGACTTTGTGGGAAAGAGACCAGTGTGCTTGAGAACAGTATCATCTACCCGGCAGACTGACCACTTTTGCCCATCAAACTTTGGCTCCAAGAATATTGTTTAAGGTAGGAGTCTCTAAACGAAGAATGAGTTCACTGCTGACCTAGTGTCTCTGAATTGCAGTGCTGAGGGGTGGTCCTCTCACTGGACCCTACCGGCTTCGCCAGTTCCATCTTCACTGGGGTGCCTCTGATGATCATGGCTCTGAGCACACCGTGGATGGAGTCAAGTATGCAGCAGAGGTAGGAGCATCTCTCTCCCAGAGTGAAAGCCGAAAAGTGAAAAATAACAACAAAATAGCATCCACTTCAAGCCTGAGGTTGTGAAAAAAGCTGTAGTAGTTTTAGCATAAGCTGAAGCTGCTGAACATTCTAGTCTAGATGGTTAAGAGAATATAGGTGAGCTGGTGTCACGCATGAAAATGTTCAAGGTTATATTAAGAAATTGAATAGTGGGGACGCCTAGGAGGCTCAGTCAGTTAAGTGTCTGCCTTCAGCTCAGGTCACGATCCGAGTCCTGGGATCAAGTCCTGCATCATCGGTCTCCCTGCTCAGCGGGGAGTCTGCTTCTCCCTCTGTCCCTCCCCCTGCTTGTGTGCTCTCTCTCTCTCTCTCTCTCTCTCTCTCTCTCTCTCTCTCTCTCTGACAAATAAATAAATAAAATCTTAAAAAAGAAGAAATTGGACAGTGGTTTAATAATTAAAAAAAAAAGCCAAGGTCCTGAATAGGAGAGAAAAGATAAGGATAGCTAGCATTTATGAAGTGCTTACAAATATTAACTCATTTGATCCTCTCTATGAGACAGGTTATAGAAACAGGCACAGAAAAGTTACATGACAAAGTTACAGAGCTGAAGAGTGCTAAGCTTGGTGCTCTGCCTGGTGTAGATGGGCTTCAGAGTCTATCAGCTTTTTTTTTTTTTAAGGTTTTTTATTTGAGAGAGAGTGAGAAAGAATGAGAAAGAGAGTGGGGGGAGGGGCAGAGGGAGAGAATCCTGAAGCAGACTCCCAGTTGAGCAGGGATCCTGACAAGGGACAAGGAGCCCCATCCCAGGACCTGAGATCATGAATTGAGCCAAAACCAAGAGCTGGCTGCCTAACTGACTGATCCACCCAGGCGCCCCCAGAATCTGTCATCATGTCCAGTGCCCTCGGCTGCCTCTTATGAGAACGTAGTGCTCTAAAAATAACATTTAGTAATTCTGGCTAATGCTTGTGTTCTAGTCTCTTAATGAAGCTTGTGCATATATATGAGTGCATGATTATATATATATATATGTATATGTTTATACACACACACACATAGATGAACAGGTAAATACAGATACATCTACAATTTAATATGAGCAAATACTACTGTCTCAGCTAATGCATTAAAGAAAAGCATGATTTGTAGTTCCGATGAATTCAGCAAATTTTAGGAAATAAGACTAGCCTCCTGCATCTTGTTTTTTATAAAGCTAAGCCCTGTAAGGGGTGAGGAATGCCCTAGAGGTGAGGATCATTCCATTTTTACTGCCACGCTCTTCCGGTGGGAGGCTCTGGCCAACACAGGAGCTGGGACAGACCCTTGGAGACATCTGTGGACACTTTCTCAGGCAGAATCCTTCCGTAGCTTAATTGTTGGTTCAATTAAACTCTGGGCGGCCAAAGTACTTCACTATGATCATTTCATTTCTCCATAGCCCATCTAGAAAGCCAGGGACAGGAAAAATAAATTATTGAGAATGCCTTCTAGATAAAGTCCCCCTGAAAATGGAGAAAGTTTAGTGTATTTCTTACAACAGTGGGCATGGCTTGTCGTTTGGCCTTTACACGTGGGATGATCTCAACACTTTAGGTCTTGAATAAATACTTTTAACTGCTCTGAACTATTGTATTCCTTTACCATTCTGTGTAACTCGATATGGGAAATTTGACTAATTTAACTGGTGCCTGTGTTGTAAATTAAGATAAAGTTCCCACCAGGTTATTGAACACTGGCTTCTAAAAGGAGGTAGATATGAAAATGCCCAAGAATTTCCCTATTGTTTGTTCCCCCCACTTCCCAATTAGTTGTAACTTTGGAATGTTACCAGCATCTTGCTTATAGCTCTGTGTTTCATTCCTTGATTTATTAGAAAAAGGAGCTATGTTGCACAAAACTAAAATAAATATTTTGAATTAGTTTAACGAAAGTTCAACGTTGAACTTTTAGAACTTATTACAAAGTTCTAGATCTACTTAGAATAATTGTATTCACTTTTTATTTAAACCACTAAAAATTTCAGCACAATATTGCATGTTGATATTTAGAATTCTATCAACTTCCTCTGAGAGTGTTTGGCAACTTCAGATTTGTGAAGTTATTTCTTTATTGTGAACAATTTTATACTTACTTTCTTTAGAAATTTACCTCATAACCTGCATTCTACGGTTTCAGCTTCATTTGGTTCACTGGAATCCAAAGTATAACACCTTTGGAGAAGCTCTCAAGCAACCTGACGGGATTGCTGTGGTTGGCGTTTTTCTGAAGGTGAGGTAAAAATTGACCATCTTTTTCCTTCAAAATTTAGTTCCTT
The DNA here is from genome assembly GCA_002007465.1 of Ailurus styani. Taxonomy (NCBI): domain Eukaryota; kingdom Metazoa; phylum Chordata; class Mammalia; order Carnivora; family Ailuridae; genus Ailurus; species Ailurus styani. The sequence continues at coordinate 1,221,140 of LNAC01000095.1, forward strand.
ATCAATGGTTAGGATAGCATGTGTTTCCCCTCCTTCCTTTTATTTAAAGGGGAGAGAGGAATGAATTTCATTATTCATTCAACTGATCAAGACATTTCTGGTAAGATCAGCTCAAAATATTTAGCTCTCCCTTAAAAGTGTCCTTTGTGCCATACTCTAGTCCCCCTTAACACTTCTAAATTCTCTCAAGAATGAGCGTCTGGGCGGGTGTAGGGACAATGGGGACAGAGCCTTGGAAAGAGCTTATTGTGGCTGGGGGGAAGGCAAAAGCAGCCTTGTTTCATTATCCTTTCCTGTTACTCTACTTCAGTTGCACTGGAAACCAGAAAAGCCCATGTTGGAAACCCCTGGGATGCCAAGTCCCTGGCTGGACATCCCCTCAGCTCAGGGTGGCTACCACTCACATGATCCCAGGCTAAGATAGCACATGGAATGTGTGTGTTGTTGGGCCAGCTTTGGTTTAAAGGGGACTTAGTGTTATTAACACATGAATTTAGTGGTAACATAATCTAGATTTTAAGCCAGAGGTGAAAATCTAGCTTCTTTCTTTTTGAATGACCTAATTTGCTTTATGTCCTGAACTCATTGGTTCATTTTCAGGGATTGAATACAACGCAACAGGAAGTGGAGTGGGTCTGTACCGAAAGGCAATATATTTAGTTTTGCATACATCGAGTCCTTCCTAGCTTGAATTCTGCAAAAAAAAAAAAAAAAAAAAAAAGTAGGATGACTGCAGAGAAGGTCAAGGACATGGAAATAAATCAGCGTATAATTTTGTGGTTTTGTACTTCAGAGGCCTGGAGTCTAAATTTAGTTCAGAAAATATATACCCTAAAATCTTAGGGGAGAAACAAACTTATGTTTTTGCTTATTGCAAGAGATTCTGGCAGATTATAAACACTAGTTGCAGATGGATGGATCAAAGTTAGTTTTCAAGACAATCATAAATTATGGAGAAGGGAAAAATATAATTATTGGTTTTTGATTTTCTTACAGATAGGACGTGAGAAAGGCGAGTTCCAGCTATTCCTTGATGCATTGGACAAAGTTAAGACAAAGGTAAAAATAAATCATGTTCCCTCCTAGAACATAAAAAAGGGTACGTCAATTTTTCATTATTAAATTTTCTTTCTTCCTTTTTTTGTTAAAGACTTTATTTATTTATTTGTCAGAGAGAGAGTGCACAAACAGGGAGGGGCAGGCAGAGGGAGAAGCTCCCTCTGAGTGGGGAGCCCAATGGGGGCTCCATCCTAGGACCCTGGGATCATGACCTGAGCCAAAGGCATCAACAACTGAGCCACCCAGGCACTCCTATTATTACATTTTCAAGTGTATTTTTTCCACCTAAAATATGTTACTAAGTCTGATGTATATGCTAAACATATGTATACAAACAAATGTTATTATATTTGTATGGTTTATAACTTTTATTTTTTTATTTTTATTTTTTTTTTTTTTAAAGATTTTATTTATTTATTTCACAGAGGGAGAGAGATCACAAGTAGGCAGAGGCAGGCAGAGAGAGAGGGGGAAGCAGGCTCCCTGCTGAGCAGAGAGCCCGATGCGGGCCTCGATCCCAGGACGCTGAGATCATGACCTGAGCCGAAAGCAGAGGCTTTAACCCACTGAGCCACCCAGGCGCCCGCCCATTTGATATTCATTTCAACCTTTTGTTCAGACACTTGACTTCTATTATGTTAGAGACCAATCACGCCCATTGCTCTCTGCAAACTCAGTTCTTTACAGCNACTTTTAGTGCAATTTTGCATACATCAGCTTTTTAAATTCCCAGTTTGTCAGATAATGACTTTCTTACTGAAATGGATGCAAAAGAAGTTGAATGTTCACCCCCCTGCCCCCCCATACACACTTGCAGAAGTACTAAATATTTGGGCCCTGGTGTTGCCCTGTCTTTCTGGGGTGTCACCTACATATTTTAAATCTTAACAGTAGACTCTTCTAACTAACAGATTTCTTTTAATTTCCTTTGGAACTGTCCTAATCAAATGCTATTAAGTTTTACCACCAGAGAAGGTATTCCGAGTATAATATTTAAGCGAGCCTGGTTTGTTTTTTTTTTTAATCATTGAGTACCTAACTATTAACTTACATGAAACATTTCTGTTACAGTTAGATGTGAGTTTTCTTCTTTTTCTTGAGAAGTGAAGAATTGCAGTTCTACTGACAGATAATAGGGAATAAAATGTTACGACTGTGCCAATGTCATAATATAAACTGGCTTCCCCCATTTGACCTTTATTTCTGAAAGGCATGAACTTTATTTAAAAGATCCATTTTCTTGGGGTGCCTGGGTGGCTCAGTCAGTGAAATATCCCACTCTTGATCTCAGCTCTGGTCTTGATCCCAGTGTCCTGAGTTCAAGTCCCAAGTTGGGCTGCATGCTGGGCATGGATGTTACTTAAGAAAAAAAAAAAAATCAGGGGCACCTGGGTGGCTCAGTGGGTTAAAGCCTCTGCCTTCGGCTCAGATCGAGCCCCACATCGGGATCCCTGCTCAGCGGGGAGCCTGCTTCCCCCTCTCTCTCTGCCTCTCTGCCTACTTGTAATCTCTCTCTGTGTGTCAAATAAATAAATAAAATCTTTAAAAAAAAAAAGAAAAAAGAAAAGAAAAAAAATCAGTTTTCTCTATTGCATATGAAATCCATTCTCACAAATGGTGAGACCCTTGGGGTAGGCGGTGTGGGTGCACTTGCTCATCGTGCCTGTGTCCTGCTCTCCCACAGGGCAAGGAGGCACCCTTCACACAGTTCGACCCATCCTGCCTGTTCCCCGCCTGCCGGGACTACTGGACCTACCACGGCTCCTTCACCACGCCGCCCTGCGAGGAGTGCATCGTGTGGCTCCTGCTGAAGGAGCCCATCACCGTGAGCTCCGACCAGGTAAACCCCAACTCCGGGCAGAGACTTGACAACATGCAAAATTACATCGCTGAGTGGCTGTATAAGATACAGATGCTAAATGAAAAATGTACAGCTGCTAAAAGGATGCCTACAGACAAGCTCTAGGAGTAGGCATTTCAGAGTTTGCTTTGATTCATGATGGTCAGTTTGTTCAGCTTTCTAAAACTTGGCTTCCAGAAGTACCAGGATAAACACAGATCATTTAAAGGTGGTTGGGATGCTGAACAAATGGCTGAGTTTATGCTCTAGAAACACTTAAGGGTTTAGATTATTAATATGAATTAGCCTTTGTTAATTTGGAGCTCCCCCAACGACTAGGTACTGGTTAGAAGGTTGTAAATACAGGCCTGGGGAGAAGGATACTAATGGGAGGGATTTAACATCCTCGTGAGGGGTAAGCGATTTTTCCAGTTCTATAGATACGTAAGTTGTGGCTCAGAAAGGTTAAGTAGTTCGTCCATGATCACACAGCCAGGTGTAGGAACTGAGATTCTAATGTCTGTCTGCTTCTGATACCTCTTGACCCCTTTGCTCAGGACTTTCTTCTTAGTGTTCATCTAAAGAACGTCCTTGCAACATTTATCAAAGAGACTTTCAAGGAAAGACTGGGAGAAAATATGTAGGCAGGGTACGGAGAAGAACAGATTAAAGCAAGTGAGGGACAACACAGAAACCCACGCCATAGATCGTGAGTGTCCACTTTAATGCTACAGTCAGTTTGCCAGCACATTTCCCTTACTTAAGACAGAGGTTTTCATATTTCTGCCAGTTACAGACTCAAGTATATATGATCATTTTTATCAAAAGATCAGATTCAATGGTCAGGTTCATTCATATACATATTTTGAAAGAGGAATGAAATTTTTGTAAGGAGAATACTGAAAACATTTTCATGTAGAAATGCATGATGATAATTTCCTATTTTCTTCTCCCTTAAGAAAAAAAATCTTTAAAACTGTTCTTAAAATTTTAAATATAGAATAATTTCTTTCTGTTCTTTAAGAAAAAAAGACTCTGTAAACTTATACAATGAAGTCCAATTAAGCTTATTATTTGTGCTGATATTGTCATCCCTCCTACATAAAGTATATGTTTCATACTGACCCGTCAAATTGAAATAATTGCTTCAGAATTCAAGAGGAAACACTTGGACCAGAGGGCACGGTGATCCTATATAAAACGAGGAAAAGAAAAGTGTTTTTACAAATACAGAAAATGCTTCTATTACGCAGGAACAGGTAGCCAGATAACTCTTGACCAAGGGGTTTCGTGGTTTGTCTTGTTTTAAAAGCCAGAAATTTCTTCCTTTTTAAAAAAATTTTAAAAAGATTTTATGTATTTATTTGAGAGAGACAGAGATAGGGAGAGAGAGCACAAGCTGGGAGGAGAGGGAGAAACAGGCTCCCTGCTGAGCAGGGAGCCCCATGTGGGGCTTTAACCCAAGACCCTGGGATCATGACCTGAGTCAAAGGCAGACGCTTAACTGACTGAGCCACCCAGATGCTCCTAAAGGCCAGAAATTTCTAGCTGTCACGTACCCGGATGTGTCCACTTGGTCTGAATGTCATGCTGACAGTCTTCCCTCATCCCTTGCAGATGGCAAAGCTGCGGAGCCTCTTCTCCAGTGCTGAGAACGAGCCCCCAGTGCCCCTGGTGGGGAACTGGCGCCCTCCTCAGCCGATCAAGGGCAGGGTGGTGAGAGCCTCCTTCAAATGAGGCCGCTGGAGCTTGCCCTCTTCAGGAAAGGAAACCTGCCATTGGAGAGCTTGGTTCCTTGTCTCCTCTTGGTGCTCCTTAACGTCCAAGTATATTTCAGCTTTCCACACCGCGCAATGAACACAAGAGTGCAATAACCGAGAAATCAAAGTTACTTTTGACGAGATGTAATATGAAAGCATTTGGCCTTTGTAATAATCATCTTTCCTATAAAAGTAGCATTGTTAGTAAGGTTTCAAAGAAGAAACAAGAGTAAAGATATAGAAAAATGGGTATTGGGCACCATTTTTCTGTCTTCTAGAATTTCACCGAACTTCAGTTTTACTATTTTCGTATTTTGAGTTGTCTACCTTAAAGAAATAATGAGTACTTCTATATGTAGGAGTAGATGTGTATGAAGATCATAGAGCAATTAAACATAAGCCAGAAATTAAAATGACTATGCACACCAAGCAATGAAATGACGCAATTTAACCCTTACATAAAACCAACAAGAGGTCCATTATTTATTACAATTCTAGGTACTGTAGGGATTACCTGGTTTTGATTATCAATGAAAGGAAAACACATTCAACCAGGAGTCTAAAACATTTGATCCAGTATTTGAATTTCTTCTTCATAAGGATGGTTGAATTTATCCTAACATTTTTCTTTACCTGAAGGAGGGCCATTTATTTTTAATTTTACTACTTTTCTCTTTGCATGCTTATTAAAGTAAAAATTGCCTCTGATATCTTTCTAATTTGAGGGTGGAATAATAATTCCTAGAACACGAAGGAGTGAGTGACTGCCCTTGAAGTGAAAACAGTTATACTGATCATCAGAACTAATAAAGATGAGAATGAAAAAAATCGTGTTGTGTTTCTTAGTGAAGACAAGGGTCATGAATGACAGACATGGAGTAAAACTAAGAATGGCAAAGTCTGTAAGTCTGTTTTTATAACTGAAGGGTGATAACAGACTCAGGTTCTGATTTTAATTGGAAGTTACATTCCTCACAGAACGGCTAAGATTCAGTGAGGGGCCTTTGGAGAAAATCACAGACCAGAAGAGGAATGGGTGGCCATGTATTTGAGAGTGTGGACTAGTTCCCAGAAGTCTCGAAGTTGGATTTAGGAGTCTGGGGTCCATACCATGGTTGTTGCTTAGGGGCATGGAATCAAGTCAGACCGTGGCTTTTACGTCTTTATTTTTCTGTATGTGCATTGGGATGACACTAGTCTAATGCTACAAAAGCCCATACATTGAGACCTTCGAAACATTTAATATGTTTAGACATAAAGTCTAATTTTGCAGTTAGTGGCTTTGATATGTCTTTCATCATAAGGCTGGCTAATATGTTAACTTACCTTAGAAAATGACAGCAATGATTTCATCACCCTAAGGAATGAAAACGGTATTGGGTTAGGAGAGTCCTGTGATGCTGGAAGTCAAGTCAGGTGACAAAGCCCTAGGAGACCCAAGTTATTTAATAGATTACCACTTGGGTGAAGTAAAACCAGGTTGGTCAGTGCGAAATGGAGGTGTTAATTAAATCCCTTGAAATTAGGAGGTGTGGAGCTTTCATCAATTAGTGGTAATACACAAGCCGATTCTCTCAGGGTATTTACTTAGTAATGCTTAAAGCACCATAAAAATGCATCCAAAACATTCTGTGTAGGAGAGGAACATATAACTTAATGCCAGCTACGGTGGTCCTTATTCAAGAACGCAGGCTAAACAAGGCTGGAACCGTTTTAAGGGAAAATGTCCAAATCAAGACAGGCTATCTCCCTCGACCATGAGTTCCATGAAGGCACAGATGTGAGTCTTATAAACTGATATTCCCCTTAGTGCCTAGTAGTATGTCTAGCACTTAATAAGCACTCAATAAATATTTTGTGAATAAATGATGTGATGAACACCGATCACCCCAGGACAAATACTCATCTTCTTGAACAACCGATTACCCTACATAGTTAAGACTCATACTGGTTTTTGCTCATCTTATTTAGTTTAGACCTCCTTAGGAAATGTTCTCTTTAGCCTCAGATGACAGCTTTCCTGTTGGAACATATTTCCCCCTGCAGTTTGAGTCATTTTCAAAACTCACAATTATCACCCAACATAAAACTTCCAATTTCTCCCTGCACTCAAAATGCTAAGTTATTATACATGCTCATTAGAACATTGAAACCACACTTATGTACTTATTCAGTGGAGGGATCATCTTCACGGTCACGCATAAGATTCCAGACAATTGCACTTCTGGCATACGCAGCCTACACAGGAGACATGGCCAGGAGCTGTGCTGGACATCTTTCAGCATCTGTCGACTTTTGTTCTTTAGGACGTAATCATAGATATTTTTAAACTTCAACACAGAATAGAAACTAATTTGAATTAAGTATGTCAGAATATTCAGATAACTATATCCTTAAAAGTCTGGGAATGGCACATAATAAGAATTTACTAAATATAGGGTACTGTTAGATTTGAGAGTACAAACATATTATACTCCTACCCCTTTAGTGGGGAGACAATATAGTTATGAAAAAGTAAATATTCATGATCACTGACCCAAAACCCTTCATGCACCATTAGTGAATATTTATGTAGATGAGTGGGAAGTATTCTACATAGGATATGTAGGTTTCAACATCCAACTGTACTCATTTATGTAATCAAATAGATATGGGTGAAATTGATGAGCTATTAACTGGCTTGCATGCGTGTAAAAAGTTGCCACAAATAAAATTGTTCTAAAAGAAATACATAGAGTCCAAAGCCAAATCAGCACATAAATAAATTATATTTTAGTTTCTCTTCTAAGGCCTTCTTATTTGATATTAAAGAGGAATTCGGGAGATGAACAAAAATTATTTTAGTAGAGGAAGAACGAGTGAGAAGAGATAAGAAAAAAATGAAAACTGGGGCGTCTGGGGCACTGTTGGTTAAACGCTGGACTCTTGGTTTCAGCTCAGGTCATGATCTCAGGGTGGTGGGATCAAGCCCTGCAAGGAGCCCCTCATCCGTCTCACCCTGAGCCTGGAATCTGAGCTTCTCTCTCCCTTTTCCCTCTGCTCCTCCCCCCACCCACTCTCTCTCAAATAAAAAAATCTTTAAAAAAAGACTGTAAAAAAACGAGAACTGTAAAAGGTTTTAGATTTACTGTATGAAAATTTAATGATTTTTAAAAACTACCCCTAAGCTAGCTCTTAAAGGTACAAAATGAAAACAAGAAGGCAAAATCAAGTTTGTATTTAATTTTCACTTGGGTCACTAGGTGGCAGCAAAATAATTACAAAATGACGATGAACTGAAAAGCCAGGCTGTTAGTTGCAGAGCAATGAGGGGTTTTGTTTGCTTGTTTTTAAAAAACCTACAACACTCCTTTTCCTTTTCTCAAATGTTTAATATTAACCACTAATATCTATCTACAAAAAGAAGAGATGGTGAGGGATTTTTAGTTTTGAGCATTTTAATAGCCAAAAGTGAGGCCTTTGAGATTAAGGTTTACTAATTGTTGAATCAAAACTTAAATAAATGAGAGGCAAGCATTTTATAGCTCTATTCAGTCTTCTGGAGGCCTGGGTGCAAGTCACCCAGCACTTGCTGGATATGTACTCTTGAGCAAGTTAATTTCCCTGGCCTCAGTCTCCTCATCTGTGAGTAGGAATGATAATGATACTTGCTCAGAGAGGTTTTTTTTAAAGAATTAGATGAGTTAGTACATATAACTTTTTAGAATAGTTATTGTAGCATGTAATAAAACTCTCAATAGGAGTTAATTCTCTCCTAAAAATTAATTTTACTTTAACCAGGAAACACTCCAATAGCTTATTTGATACCTAACACCATGTTTTTTCATTATATATCTATTAGTTATGTCATGAATTCACATCTTAATTCAGATGATGGTAAGGGAGTTACTGTAAAGGGCTCCCCTAATGGATTTCCTCTGTGCTTGGCATTGACAATGACAATAGCTCTTGCCCCACACTATGCTACAGAAAATCAAGATGTGGCCATGACCAGAGAATTTTTCCTGAGGAATATTCTGTTCCAGGACCTCTGTACCTTACCTGAGGAAGTGTACGGTTGGCAAAACATCCAGAAAATAAACCGAAGAGGAGAGGTGGGAAAACCATAGCATTCATTCTGCTTTACTGACTTTCAAATGTTGGCAGGAAAGAGGCCCTTGGAGTGCTGCATGAAGTGGAAAATCTATCCTAATTGTAGATACAGAAAGTCTCCTGCCATGAAATTAATTTGGGTCTTGTCTGGGCATGTCAGAAAGTCAGAATCCTGAATGAGGTGCATAAGTTAACCTGGGAGAAGAGATTATCCATTTGGGGGTGTCTCAACTCCAATTATACAAAAGGAAATAAAGCAGGGTAGGCATAAAATCTAGGATCAAGGGAATAAATGACTGGAGAGCTGATGAACTACTTGATTCAAGGGTGTTTAATGGCAGCCACCTGACAACTTGACCAGGTAGATAATCACAGGTAATCAGCAGGAGTAAGACCGAGTCTAACTGTGCAGTCACAGGGGACCAAGTCTGCTGCAGAGGCATAAAACCCAGTGATTTAAAAGCTAATTTTAGCCCAGTGAGAATCAACCCTGTGCAGTAAACAGATAATCAGATTCTCCCTTGTAGTTAAATCATTTCCAGGTAGAGAAGGCTGGAAACTCAGGGCAAACATTTAGGCCATTAAATGCGAATATTCTCTGTTTCAACATGTCCATACATTTCTATCATACTCACTCAACTTATTTGAAATTTAGATGGTTCCAGACACATTTGTTCAAGAAAAGTCATTCCCCCAAGGACACTTGACTCCCATGAAAGTATATTACAAATGGAAGTGTTTGAAAATACTATGCAACTTTGGCTTGTAAAATTCACACTTCTGCTCCTCTGTGTGATTGGTTTAATGGAGGACCTAAGGCATTCACTGGAGACCCCAACGAGTGAGCCTGGCAAGGGTAGGAAGATGATACAAGCTAAGCAGAGTAGGCATAAGTCAGGGCCCAGCCAGGAGGAAGAACTGAGAACTAAGTGGGAAAAGGGGCAGGCTGGAGGTTAGCGATAAGGAGCCTGCTGCTCAGGGAACATAGAGGGGTCCGGTTCTTGCATCAGGATCCAATCTTAGGAGTAACAATATTTTTACATTCTATCTGTAATGCAGGTATTGTGTGTGTATATGTGTGTGTGAGATAAGCAATGGGGGTGGGGAGGTTTTAAGAGTATAAGAACTTTGTCTTGTTTATACTATTTTTTTTAGATTTTTTTTTTGTATTTTTTAATTTACTTGACAGAGAGAGAGAGAGAGAGGTCACAAGTAGGGAGAGAGCCAGGCAGAGAGAGAGGAGGAAGGAGACTTCCTGCTGAGCAGAGAGCCTGATGTGGGGCTCGATCCCAGGACCCTGAGATCATGACCTGAACCGAAGGCAGAGGCTTTAACCCACTGAGCCACCCAGACACTCCTGTCTTGTTTATAGTATTGAGGCCCCTCCACTAACACGGTATCTGGAACCGTGTCACTGCTCAAAAAGTATTCGTTGGTAGAGGAAGGAATGGACAGATGGATGGACGGATGGATGGATGGATGGATGGGGCGATAAGAATCTTAAAATACTAAATGTCAGTTTAAGATCATGAGTTGATGGGACTTACACTCTCATCCTGGCAATGGCAGAGACCGGCATCTCAAAAAGTTCTTGGAGGAATGCAGGAGCTCCTTTGTTATAACCCGGGCGTCTCTATAAAGAGAGTAATGATGGGAGAAGAGAAGCAGTTTCTCATTGCCTATATTCAAAACTTATCATTTGAAAAATTTAAATTTTAAAAACGAACTTAATGTAGAAGAGACATGTTTTAAGAGATATAAAAGGAGATCCTCTCCCCGGATATTTATCTCTTTTACCACTCATGTTCTAATGGGCAAATCGAGGAGGTAGGTTGGCCATGAGCCTGTGACACTGGCCTCTGGTGATACTGATTGGCATGATTCACACTAGTGCTTGAAGTTTGATGAATTTGCCTTCATTTTCTCACTAGTGACTTCAGTTCCCCATTTCATTCAGCTTTGTGTGAGGATGCTCAAGGTAACTGTATATACATAATAAAGATAACCCTGCCTGACTGAAATCCTTGTGGCATAACCAAATAAAAGCAAAGTGTGATACTTTAAAAAATTCAATAACATTTTCAACTGACACATTCTGCCCTACCCTAATCAGTAGATGGACAACTCAGGTAAATTTCCTGCCCCATACAAACTATATACTTACATACCTATATACAGGTCTGTATACCACACACGTACTCATGTACTTGTAATTACTTCCCAGAACTCACTTCACAGTATAGTTGAAATTCTTTGAGAAAAACATCTACTTACATAGTGAATTTACCAGAAAGCAGACTCAGGGTCTCTTTTGGTTGTTAGTTGTGGTGGGGGGTGGGTGGTATATTGTGGCTCAACTCATAATTTGATATGTAAATTTCTGGCTGCCTATTATAAGTATTTTTTTATTTAAAGTTATTTTCATGCCATTTCATCAGAGAAGGTCTCATTTCTTCCTTCTGATTTGGTTTCTCTAAAAATGGTCCTGTTGTTAAGATTGCGAGGTGTACTAAGCCTCTTGTCCTTAGCAGCTTAATTGGTATGAAACATTGATTAGGCCCTCAGAGGGGTAGAGGAGTTTCAGAGGAATTATGAAATAACCACAAGGAATAAAGAACAAAGTTTGCAACTTGCTAAGAGGGCGGCACTTTTAGCCGGGCAAAAACATTCAGTATCTGATATATCATTTTACGAGTATATGCAAGTGACTAAAGAAACCCTCTTTTTGAAAGGATTTCATGCTTTTCAAAACCGTGTCCAGTTAGAAAGAAAAGTAAGTCAAGGAACCACTGAGAAGCATCAAGGAGAAGAAAAAAAATAGAAAAGAGCAATGTCTAAACATCACTGGAAAGAAACTGTACTAAATGTGGCTGTGACCACAGAAGGGAAGGGCTTATCAGGCATGACCACGGTACCCAGCACACTGGGCACGAAATATATGTTCAATAGCGATATCAGTGCCATTCGAAAGAAGGGGAAGATAGCAGAACCAAGGGTATAGGGTATAGGCAACCCACAAAACAAGACTCAGGGTCACCTGGGCCTCTAGGCCAGCAATGGACTCCATACTCCTTTTGTTTGTTTGTTTTTAACGATTTTATTTATTTACTTGAGAGAGACAGAGACAGAGTGAGTGAGCATGGGCAGGGGAAGGGGCAGAGGGAGATGGAGAGGGAGAAGCAGGCTCCCTGCTGAGCAGGACTCAGGACTCTGGGATCACGACCTGAGCCAAAGGCAGACGCTTAACCAAAAGAGCCACCCAGGTGCCCCCCATACTTCTTTTGGGTGATGCAGGCCACTAGGACATAGTTTTAAGGAACGAACCCCCGTATACAATTTCTAAAAATAAATTATATACATACTATTATGTATATTATAAAATATAAGCAAAGGAGACATTTTTAGAGGGTGAAAAATAACTATAAATAGTAGTGCTCACATTTTCTTCCTGCCAGGGAGTGGCCTCTCATGTGCACCCCCGGGATACAAGCATTGCACCCTGGAGATAGCCGGTTTGGAACCTTCCACGGACAAGATCAGGTTATACAGTTTGTGGCCAGCTGGCACCTCTCTTCTGTTCTATGTTTCCACACAGAGCTGGGCCACGGTTTCATCCACTGTCTCACCAAGTGGGGATTAGCTCAGGTGAATCCTGATGCTTGCCCTTGATCAGGAGGAAAAACTTACTTGTAATGCCTGTAATTCCCCTTGTTTCTCAAAGGAAGTAGAAAATTCCACATACACCATGGTGATGTATAAGCAAAAGAGAAGTTCAATCATGTGACGAAGCTACTATTAACAAAATCAAGCTATCACCATATTGGTAAGAAAACCATCACTGGAAATATGTTGAGGCAAAGTGAATAAATCTCAAGATACAGAGGTGGGATTTTAGTCTTTTCTGCCTAGTCTAACCACCACCACCTGCAACAAAAAAATCAGTGAGGGCATAATATGGGCAAAGCATGATTCCAGGGCTCCTGTTTTGCTGGACACAAAGATAACTCTTTTTCAGACCTTCCACAAAAGCCTAACCTGATAGATACTCTTAAGGCAGGGTTTCATGATGTTGGTACTATTAACATTTTAAATAGAAAAATTCTTTGTTATAAGGGGTTGTTCTGTGCATCGTAAGATGTTTAGCAGCATTCCTGAATGCCAGCATACGCACCTCTAGTTGTGACAATCAAAATGTCTCCAGACATTGTCTGCATCCTCTGTGGGGCAAAACTGCCCCCCCAGCTGAGAACCAATGCTCTAAGATAAGATAGATTTTTATTCTTATTAAACTGAATATTTCTTGGTGCCGCATGTGGTAGTTATCCTGGAATATAAAATATTTAAAATGCAGAATTTACATTGTTTTCCTGTAATTGTCCCACTTAATATTTCCATTCTAGTTCCAGTTGAAACTGAAACTTGGTAGCAATGTTTGAATTCCCCAAAGACTCTTAAAACCTAAACGAATTGAATTACTTATAGGAAAGTTTAAATGCTACTAGTTATCATGAAAAAAAACAAAGACACATTGAGAAACTAGATTTTTTGTCTGAAAAGCAGTTTACTAAGGGAAGTGAACTCATCTGTTCATTAGGTGTAGAGTTAATGCTATTTCCTGCCACTTTAATGGGTAGAGGGAGTTTGGTAGGAAATCCTAAAAATGAGCAGGAGGTTGATATAAATTTTCTGTTTTACGGAGTATTATTGCAGACAAAATCCTAAGGCATTTTTACTACAATGGGAGGAGAAGGAGTCTTTATACACTCCTTAAAGGCACAATGCCTGCCCTCAGTGAGGCTCATCGCTAAGAGCTCAAACTCTGAGGTAGGACTACTTGGTTTCCTACCTGGCCCATCACTTCCTAATGGATACCTGGGGTAAACTGACTTACATCTATGCCTCAGCGTCCCTGGCTATAAAGTAGGCCTGTGCGACACATTTAGAACCATGCTTGAAGTGTAATCAGTTTTCAGTAAGTGTTATTTTTTTTGATAGTAGGAACTCTAAAAATCACGAAGTAAATGTGATTTTTATTTTCATGTAAGTTAGAGAAACAGAAAGGCCAATCTATTATTTTACAATGTGAAGTACTATAATGATAATTATATTATTGTTTCAATTTTTAAAAAGTGCCAGAACCATAAGTGGTATCTTCCAGATATTAGTTCTTATCATAATGATCCACGGCTTGAATTTCCCACCTAATTTACAAATAAGGAAGTGAGATTCAGAGAGATTACTTAGCATGCCTAAGGTGATGCAAGTGAACGTTGAAGTAGAATCTGAACTCAGATCTGTCTTCTTGCAAGGTCCCCATCACGCAATTCTATGTCTCTGCTGCAAGAACAAGAACCCTAATAGAGCAGCTAGTAGCATACCAGGCATCAGGCTGATTTACATGACGAAATCCACTTAACATTTTAACTGCCCAGGGTACCCTTTTTACATTTCAGATGTGGAAACTGAGGCTTGGGGAGATCCTGAAATAAATCATCCAAGGTTATATAGAAGATAAGTCCTGGACGCTGAATCCAAACTCACAAAACCTTAGCCCTTGGCGACTGTGTGATATTCCCTCCCATCCCATGGCAGAAGAATGTCCACAAACTCAGAGGCCAAGAGAAGAAAGCCAGAGCCTGGATTAAAGTGGCTTTATATGTCAGGAATTCGAGTTTGGATTTTTTGGTGAAAGGTCATTGTCAGATGATCAAAGGCAGGAACGTGGGGGAACAGCAAGGAGCATTCCGGGAACTTCTGGCAATTTCTTCATCTATAGAATAAAGAATTGGACCACATAAATCTCTCAAGTCCTTTTCCTTCTGAAACGTTATATTGTTGCAGTTTCCCTTTCTTACAGCTTTCTGGTGGCTTCCCTATGTAATTGGTATCAAATCCTTCCTGGTATCACAGCTGCAAGGCTTTGCAGCCTGCAGCCCCCACTCACTTCCGCCTCTACCTACTTGTCTCTTCATTCACAAAGCTCCAGGCACAAGCTTTTCTGTTCTCGAAATGTCCTCAGTCAGGGCCTTTACACTTACTGTTTCCTCTGCCTGAAATATGTTTCCCTAGATCTTACCTGAAAGGGCACTTCCTTCGCTGGAGTTTCCATGACCACCTTCTGCATCTAAAGTAACATTCCCTCCTTGCCCATAATTTTCTACCTCATTCCTGCTTTATTTTCTTTGCAGTAATTACCACTGTTGGAAGTTCACTTTTTTGTTGCTTATTGATTTATTGTATGCTACCCCCATCCATCTCCATGTAAGTTCCCCAAGGGCAAGGATCCTGTTGATGTGGCTCATGGCTGGACCCCCTGGGCTGATGCCTGGCACATTATAGTACTTGATAGATTTGTTGAATGAATGAATGGATAGATGACTAAAGTTTGTACACCTTAGGTAGTACCTAAAAAAGTTAAGCACGTAATTGGAGTTCAAAAACATGTAGTAGTAATAATGATAACCAATGTTCATCAAGCTCTAATTATTGGCACTGTACTAAATCCTTTAAATGAATTATCGCCTATAGTCTTCACCACACCTCTATGAGGTAAACATCATTAATATCCTAGTTTTACACATGAGGAAACTGAATCTTTGCAAGACCAAGCAATTTGCCCAAGGTCAGAGGACTAGTGAATTAGCCCAGATTCAAAAGCAAGTCTGATTTCAGCACAATGTTATTTGTTAAGTGGCTGATTTATGTAAAGAGAAACTGAGAAGAGACTCCTAATCTCACAAAACAACTGAGGGTGACTGGGGGGTGGGAGGGTAGGGATAGGGTGGATGGGTTATGGACATTGGGAAGGGTTTGTGCTTTGGTGAATGATGATGATTCACAGACCTGTACCCCTGGGGCAAATAATAATTTTAAAAAATGCAAAAAAAAAAAAAAGAGAGAGAGAGAGAGAAACTGAGGTTACCTCCATTTGGATTAGTGACTATGTAATTTCAAAGAAAATTCTAGGGTAGTTACCACTTGTGTCCTGGGGCTCCAGCTTTGCAGAAATTGAGAAAGCAAGGATGCCAGTCTGTCTAATAGCCTGGCTATCATCACAGGACCTTTAGAACTCACTTTACTCAACTCTCAACTCTTAGTACTTTCAACTCTTAGCACTTTACATCACCAGAGCCTAGAGAAGAGTCTCAGAGCAACTGCAAGGCCCTCTCCTTTTGAGTTAAACAAATATCCTGAAATTGTGCAAAGAATCAGAATTATTTCACTGAGCCCCATGAGAGACTATGTAGTTACAGAGGTGCAAATAAAAAGTTTTTCTTAACTATAAACTACATTTTGTGATGGTCCTAGAAACCAAAATAGTTCACTGTTACTCCTGCCTAAGAATTCACTGTGATAACAATGAAAAGAACTTCCGTCCCACAAAACCAGATGTACACAGTTTTTTAGATTCCTTGAACAAGAACAAATATAAACATGAATCATATTTGTTTGTATGGGATTGACTGATATGTAGAGTAAGTAAGGATTTTGAGATCAACATTACAAAAATGTATACTAATATTATAATTTACTCCTTTATCTGTAAAAGTAATATGATGTCAAGGCTGATAGAATTGTGTAAAACTATTCCTGCTTCTTCAATTTTAACTTTAATACCATCTCTCAAAGATCACAGACATTCACAAGACAGAAAATCCTCCTCCCATTTTTGTGGCAAAGTCCCTTGAAGGAAATGAATTCTGTCCCCACCTAAAAACAGTCTTGACTTATTCAGTAAGGACAGTGCTTCAAGCCCACAACTCTTTTTGATGTCAATAGAAATGTTTTCTTTTCAAATCAGAAGGTAAAAAAAAAATACATCAAAGAAAATGTTGAAATACATAATGTTAAAATATTAATCTTCATTTCAATACAACCATAAATATATGTGTGTATGTATAGGAAGAAGGGGGCCCATTTTGCCCCAAAAAGTCCTCTCAGATTTTTAAAAATTATTTCTTACGTATCCCAGATGCCAAGTTTCCTTTTTCAGCTAGGAAGAGTTCTCACCTTTTTGCAAGAAACACTGGCTTTTACCCAATTTCTCTGAGAAAAGTGATTTGTTTTAGAAGTTTTGGGGGACAAGTTTTAAATTAATATGTATTCAGCAAGGAAGTCTCTCTCCCAAAGTAAATTTTTTAAGGAGAAGGAGGACAGTAGGAGGAGATAAGCACTTCATACGGTACTCTGACAGTCCTGACAGCATGCAAGGAAATGCAATCTCCCGTGCTCGCCTCAGCGTCGACTAGGGGCAGAAGAGACTCTGGCTCCTTTTGCTCGCTTTATTCCACGGCCTTCCAGCAGGGGGCGCGTGGCGCTCAGTACCCGAAGCTGCTCGCTCCCCAGAGCCTCAAGGACCGTATCCCTATTTGCCCCAAGGTCATAGCTCCTAACCTAGCTTGCCAGTCCCGGACCGGGGACACCCGGGAGTAAGCCCTCGGGGCTGAAGACCCCGGCGCGAGTGGAGCCATCGGGGTGGGGCGGGAGGGCTCTGAGGCCAGGGATGCGATCACAATGCAGACGACGGATGAACGGCACCAGGGGCCCGGGTCCCGAGCAGTCAGCGCGGCCGCCAGACTCTGCACCCAGGAGGGGGATGGGGTGCTCCTAGACGCTTGCCAGCCCCAGTCCCACCCAGGAGCCCGGGAGCCGCCGCCGCCGCTGCCACCACGCGCGCCGAGATCTTGGAGCCTCGTTGCCAGCCCAGGGACCCGGGGCCCGGGCCGCGGGCCGAGGGGAGCCGGGGCACAGGAGAGGAGGTCCTGAGCCCAGCAGAGCGCCCGCCGAGAGGGCGTTCTCCCCGCCCCCGCTGCCTCGCCCGCCCGACCCGCCCCAAGCACTGGGAGATCACCTCCGCCCGCCACCTCCTCCTCCCCTCATCGAGGTCCACCCGGGGCTCCCTCCCCCGGGCCGCCCCCGAAAAGCGAAGTTGGCGGGAGCCTATAAAAGCCGGTGACGGCGCGACCCGCGGACACACGGTGCAGGCGCCGGAGGAGCAGCCGCCGCTAGCACGGCGCCAACTCCTGCCCTGCCTCGACCAGCGGCACGACCATGGCCCATCACTGGGGATACGGCAAGCACAACGGTGAGTGCAGGCGGAGGGCGGCGCGGCGGCGGCGGCGCCCGGGGCCCCGAGGTCGGCCCCGGCCCCGCGGCGCCCGCACCTGCTGTTTACCGCGGCTAGTCGGAGCACCCGACGCACGGTGTGCCCCCGAGCCTGCCCGCCCGCTGCTCCCCGGCGCGGGGATGCCCCCGTTGCCCCAGCCCCGAGGTCACTGTCGAGGAATCCCCGCGTCCAGCGGTGGCGCCCAGGGCCCGAGGGAGGTGGAGCGCAGCCTCAGCCTCGGGACAGGAGGAGAGCTGCCCCCGGGTCCCGAGCCGGAGACTATCCTAACCGGACCTAGGAGGAAGCGAGGAAGGGTCGTAACGGGAAAATTTTAATTGTTGATTTCAGAAAAATTGGGGGACCCCTCCTTCCCCCTACACATTTCATTCTCAGCACCACCTGTGGCTATGGTGCTCAACACAAACTGTCCCGGGGCATTTTCGTGGTCTGGTTTGACTCCATCGCGGTGATTTCTGAGTTTCCCCATTATCTCTCATCTCCTAATGTTAGGAGGTCACCAGGAATCGGGCTTTATCATGGCTACTGATCTGGGTTCTCTAGAGCCAACCGACGCAAGGGAAAGATGTGTCTGGCGCACCTTGCGCCTCTGGGGTGGCGTGGGGATTCCCGGGTAGTGGGAATCCTGATGACTGCAAGAGAGGTGCCCGGGCCTGAGCAGAGAGGGACTCGGCCTTTACATTAAGCAGGACTCTAGGGAGAAGTCCCAACTGGCTCGAAGGTCTTAAATGAACTCGAATATCCTAAATGCAACCACAAACCTTGACGGTAGTGTCTGCCCAATTTCACTTGCTGAATTCAATAAAATGAGGGTAAAAATAGGTCAAATTTATATGGCACTCACTCTTTGTTCAATGATCTTTCGTGTATTGATTCCAATTCTCACAACGTCTATGATGCCGATGTCATTACCCCCTAATACAAATGATGAAACTGAGGCACAAATTGTTTTCCCAGAGGTATTCGGCTAAGTGGTGCCACCAAAACTGGAACGGAGCACATTGGCTCCAGAATCATTGCCCCTTTCTAGGGCTTTGGGTGTGCCCTTCCCCACACTGGGGGATTAACAGGTCTCTTCTGACCGCTAGGACCCGAGCACTGGCATAAGGACTTCCCCATTGCCAAGGGACAGCGCCAGTCCCCTGTTGACATAGACACCAAAGCAGCCGTTCATGACCCTGCCCTGAAGTCTTTGAGTCCTTCCTATGAGCAAGCGGTTTCTCGGAGGATCGTCAATAACGGTCACTCTTTCAACGTGGAATTTGATGACTCCCAGGACAGAGCAGGTAAGTGTTTAAAAAATAACTTGTGCCTTTTACCCAATAGCTATCTTCCTAGCTTAATGAGAGGAATCAGGAGCAGTGGCTTAATACTACCATTTGTTTCAGTGCTCGAAGATGCCACTTTGCTAATCTTCATTAGGTCCCAGGCTCTGAGAAGTAGGCTAATTACTTTGAAGTGGCCCTGGGGCTGTTGCTCCTCTGTAAAATTCCTGGTTTCTGTGTAGGGCATTGAATAACTGTGATCTGCTTGTGAAAAGTTGCAGAAGGCAAAGTCGCCGGGAAGTGAAGATCAGCAAGGATGAGATTTGCAAAAACTGAACTTTTAAGATTCTTTCTAAAATATTTATTTTCCAGAATTGATCCTATCCAATAAAAAGTACCTCTTAGTGCTCTCTTCAAGGCAGCAGAGGGAGGAGTGATGAAAACCTCACTATTTAAAATAGTCAAATTTGGGCACCTGGGTGGCTCAGAGGGTTAAGCCTCTGCCTTCAGCTCAGGTCATGATCTCAGGGTCCTGGGATCGAGCCCCACATCAGGCTGCCTGCTCATCGGGGAGCCTGCTTCTCCCTCTCTCTCTGCCTGCCTACTTGTGATTGCTCTCTCTCTCTGTCAAATGTATAAATAAAATCTTAAAAAAAATAAAATAGTCAAATTTTTTGAAACCTTGTATTTACGGATACAAATGTGATAAGAGGAGACAGTATATTTTGGTACGCACCCAGAAATTCATTCCACAAATGAAGATATTTTAGAGTTGGTAGGCATTGGCCCACCTGGCCCATTGCTGACAAAATCAATTACCGTAATTTATCTGTAGTGGAGCTGTTTACAGGATGCCCATTGAATGCTTCTTTTTTTCTTATTTAGAAACAGGAGAACAATCCCATTCAGACATGGTAACAGCTTTCTTTGCCCACTGGTTGGTTTAATTGCCAGTGCCCTATTTTCCTGAGTGCTTTCCTCTGAAGGTCGTTGCAAACACATCATGAGTGGTAGTGGAATGAGAGCAGGGAGAGCACAGGGCAAAAAGAGAACACAGAGAAACAGGGACACATTCAACAATGCTGTCAAAATTTTGGAGTAATGACTGATAGTACTAATATATAAATGTGATTATAATCACTGTAGCCAAGTTGATCATTCTTTTTTAGTAGTTCTCTCATGTATTCAGTCCAGTTTGGAAAAAAACCCCTTCTCCCCCCCCTTCAAAATTTTTTCGACACTTGGATTTCTGAACTTGTGATTCTGGAAGACAGTTTGATGGAGGATGATGTGGAGATCATCTGAGAAGTGTTTTCAACCTACCTGTGCTCTGGGTGCACCCCTGCCCCCCGCCCCCAGTACACACACAAGCACATACACACGTTCTGGCATAGTATAATGAGAAATTAGACTTTGATGATTAGATTTAGTAGAGGATGTTCACTGAAGATATTCCTTCAATCAGTCTGCTCCACTGCTTTCCCAAATAAGCCTCCCACTCCAAAGAAACAAAACACAAGTGATTAGGCTAAATATAAGGGAAACAAGTTTTTTTCCTTCCTGTTAAGGATACTGTATATTTTGATTATAATAGGACATGCCATAGGTCTTGGTGGTATTGTACATATGGAAAATATGCTATAAAATTTCATGTTTAGTTATTCAAAGACCAAAAAAGTGAGCTATTTGAGTTTTTTTTTCTATCAACTTGTACAGAAAGAAATGCAATGAATATATGTTTCAGTGTTGCCAGTAAGATCATTGTTTTTAATGAGTGTTATATACCTCATTTGATGCTACTTAGAAATTGGATACTTTTTTGGGAGCAATGAGGAAACAAATATCTAACAAATAGAACCAGATGAGAGAATTCCCTATATTCCTTACAAAGCTGGTCATGAAATAATTGTTCCAGTAGTGTATTATTACTGGAAAGTAGATTTCAGCATTTAGTGTAGCAACTATGAGCATGGAATGGGGTCAGATAGCCATGGGATCAAGTTCCAGCTCTGCCACTAACTAGCTCAGTGGCCCTGGGAACAATAGCAACTTAATCTTTCTAATTTTTAGTTTCCTAAACTGTAAAATTAGGGTCAGAGTGGTATCTACCACAGAGGAAGGATTAAATGGGACAATAGATATAAAACACCTAGCCCAGCACTTGGTGCATAATAATTCCACAGTAAGTGACCATTGCTATTTCCATATATTCACATCATTTGACTGCTTTTATTAGGTAATTGCTCTAGGGATTATACTGTGATAAGATTTCTGAAGAAAGTTTCTAAGAAGCTGTAAGTTTACCTGCCGTCACTTGGTGGGATTTAAAAATTTTATTTTTATATGTTCCTGAACATCCCATTTATCATATTAAAGTGTGTACTGATTTGTATATGATGTTATTATATAGTTATATGTTTTAGCATGAATATGTTGAGTTCTGATGGATTTCTACACAAGCAGTAACTGATTAGAGCTAGCCACACTTTTCTAACTACTTCTCCTGGTGAGTAACACATACATTATTAAAGCCATGTTTAGATTGTGAAAAAAGAAGTTCCAATAGGGTCTCAAACCCATGTCTTAGAGACACGTGTCATTCACTCAGTTCTTATAAAAAAAAACAACACAATAACAAAAAAACAATCACCACAGGAAAACCCTTCCTAACACCAACCAAATGCAAGATCAGTTAGGTACCATGAAGGCAGGATAGAGGCCTGGTCTCTTTCCTGTATCCCTCGAACTCATGCTGGGCAAACGTCAGGTGGAAAGGCAGAGAAATAACAGATGCTGACAGTGACTTTGGCAAGCCCAACAAGGACATACATTGTTCCATTCCAAGGAACAATGGAAGCAGGAAAGAGACTTAGGAGTCATCCTGTGTAAGTCAGGAAAGGCTTTCCAGGGTGTATAAAACTTGCGCAGAGGCTTGAAGGATTTTGGTGTCTTGGAGGAGACTCCAGGCCAAGAGAAGTAGGAAAGACCCAGGGATTTGAGAGAGTGCAGTATTTACTCTGGCAGACAAGGAAGAGTTAATGCTAGAATGACCTGCTCTCCTTTACGTATGAAAGATCCCTTTGTAACTTTGCCCAAACCTCTTCAACATGGTCAGTTGTTTTGGTTAAACAAGGAAGCATTTTTTTTTTTTTGGATGCAGACTATATTAAAATGTTGGCATTAAGGAAAAACACATCTATAGAATAAAACAAACAATCATACCATTCCAAGAAACACCCTTTAGGGTTTTCTTTTTTTTCCTAAAGAATCCTAGACTCTCAAGTTAGAAGAAATGATGGAGATATTCCATACAAATTCACATAACATAAATATGAGGAAACAGAATGCAAGGAGTTTAAATAAGTTGCTGGCATCTCCTTTCTAGTTTGTCAGCGTGAAACTCGGTCCCCATCACTTAAAAATAGAAGTCGAATAAGAATCTTTGAATGATAACCATAGTTAATATTTAATATGTACATACCATGTTCTTAGAAATTAATATGATTTTCTATACTCTTAAGTCTAAAAATAATTTATTCATTTTGGTCACTCGATATTTTAGATCAACAACTTAACATCTCTTTTTGTTGGGAGTTATTTCTATGGCATTAACATTTTTAGATATCTTTTTTGTCTTGTTTTCTACACTGAAGTACTTCAGTTCATTTTAATTGATTTATTGATTTTTATTTTTTGTGAGATTTCAGCCTTCTAGAACTTCTCATAGATTTAAGTTTTCAAATATATCCTAAATATTATCTTAGACTCAAACTTAAGTACTAAGTTATCAGGAACTGAGCTGGTTGCATTTATTAGTATATTTAAGCTTGAGAGAATTCTTTTTAAGTGTGGAGTTAATAAAAAAATTACAGGGTTAATAGACTTTAACAGCAAGCTCTGATCAACCTTCTAAATTCCTTAAAAAAAACACCTTTAATAAATGAAAAATTGCTAATCCTGTTAGGCTTTCAAAAAATTATTAAAAAATAACTCTCTCTGCTTGAGTTCTTTCATTACTAGCTTCATCTAGGAGAAAAGAATACTAGTCAAATTATTAACTTCTGCTAACTCATTAACTTTTATTAATGAGTTTAAAACTCTCCTGCTTTATTGCAATGTTAGATGCAAATATTGAAAAACCAATGCCTGAAATTATTGAGCCAATCCATATACAACTCTCATATCATTTCTGTTCTTTAGAAATGGAAATATTTTTATCTGTTTATATTATTTCAAGAAAAGAGGAAGGAAACAGGCAGTTTACCTGTGCTCATTTCAAGCAGACCACTGTCTGTATGACATCATAGAACTTCATCCATGAGTCTTGCTTGATTTTCAAGGACTTGCATTTGAAACTTTAAAACTATCCTTCCAAGAATAATTTTAAGTTAAAAGGAAACATAATAGAACAAGTGAAACAGTTTGTCGTGCATACTATTAATGTTGTAAGCAGAAACCTATTTATAAAACTGACCAAAGCATTCTAAGTACTGTGTTTAATTATGTTCATGTCCAAAGAGTTTCTTTTTTTAAATTTCATATAATTTCCATATACCTGAAAGTAAAAATTTCTGTTCTCTTGATTTTTAATTGTTGTTTACCCTAGTGACAGCTAAACATCTCACTATTGAAAAGAAATGGATTGTGGACATTGTGTCTTCATCCACTTTCTTGAATTTAGTATGTCAACCCTAGGGTTATTGACTACTGCTAAAAAAACAAAACAGCGATGCATAATTTAATAATTTTCAAATTGTTCATAAAAGAGGATTGTTTACCTGCTGGGAAATGCCGCAGTTTTAGTAGACTTAGTCCTCTACTTCATTAATAAGAAATCCCTCAAATTTGAACTTTAAACTAAAGATCATTGGAAATGGCTTATTTGTATTTTGAATTTGAGAGAGATTATCGATATTCATTAAGGTCTTTAGTTTGTTATTTGGATACATTTTATGTTAAATAAAAAAGTGATTAGGAAGGAAAAATGTAAAAATGTTAAATTTTCAGTTTTTAATTTGTATAGATAGTCTTATTACTGGAGTGAATGTCTTAATTTTCACAAATAACATAATTTACATAAATTCCCTAAGTAATATGTATAGGAAGACAGATTATAATATGATTAGTGCTTATTTTCTGTGTTATGTATGTATTATGTATAACTGATGGCAGATCATCGAAATTAAAATTAGCTGGAGCTCTTGGTGTTGAGTTTTGGATTTAAATTAGGTTTGGGGAATCTTGAAAAAGATATCATGGTAGAAAACCCCATTTATATTTCTCCATCCCTGTGGAACACATTTCTGTGATACAATAAATCATTGACTCTTCAGAACCCCTACCAGCAGGGCTGGATTTTAAAGAGGAAAAGCATACTTAGTCTGCAGTTTCTGCTATTTTTTCAAATTATTTTTGCATCAGAACAACAGACTTCATTTTAAACTGGAACAGTTTAGAAATGGCATGTAGCAATCCAAATAAGTAAATAAATAAGTAGATCTGGAAAAAGTGCAAGCTCCCTATCTTTCAACCAAATGTCTTTCTTATTTTGCAAATAAAAAAATATATATGCTACCTTTATTAGGGTTTGTGGTGATTTATTATTATAATGATGTTTTGGGGTGGGCTTCATTGACTAAACTCCATGCTAAGAATTTGCCGAGAAATAACTAACTAGCTGAAGAAGAGGAGAAATGCTTCTTTTTGTAGCAACTAAATTTCAAGAATTTAATAACCTCTTCAAGGTACGATGGGCTTCTAATCTACATAGCAACATAGTTTTATTTTAACAGGAGCTAAAACAGGTGTCTGGTAATAATAGATTAGCACTGAGTGAGTTTAATCATTGAACAGAGAGCATTTTTTTTATATTAGCAAAGCTTATTTAAGAAAAGCTCATGGGCGCCTGGGTGGCTCAGTGGGTTAAAGCCCCTGCCTTCGGCTCAGGTCATGATCTCAGGGTCCTGGGATCGAGGCCCGCATCGGGCTCTCTGCTCCGCAGGGAGCCTGCTTCCTCCTCTCTCTCTGCCTGCCTCTCTGCCTACTTGTAATCTCTCTNACAGAGAGCATTTTTTTTTTATATTAGCAAAGCTTATTTAAGAAAAGCTCATATACATTCTTACCTAATTCTAAATGTTCTCTGAAATAAGTAAATTAGGCTGGAACCTTAAGATCTTCAAGGGAGTGAATAAGAATAGGAAACAGCCAGTAAGCTTTATTATTTTTAAAATTTAAGATTCTGATATGATTCTTTATAGGGGAAAGGAGATGCATTTAGAAAGATAAGTTATCTTGGATGCTTAATACAGTTTTATTTCATTTATTTTGCCACTTGGTAGAATTAATGATGTTAGGATATTTGCTTTTAGGACCAGCCAAGTAGTAGCTTTAAAGTTATTATAAAGGAATTGTTTCAGTGCCAATTTATTTCATAAATATATATTGTTTTGAGGGTATATCATTATGAAAAATGGGAATTCTCCTATTTTTAAAAAAGCCTAGAGGAGGGGGCAGATAAGGCTAATTCTTTCGCTGTAGAATTACTAGATCAAAAAAAAAAAAACTTTTACAATAATTTGTTTTTAAGTTTCAAAAGATGTGATTTTATCAGAATATACCCAAATTGATGTTTCTCAGCAGATCTATAATATAACACCAGNCATTTTTAAAAAAGCCTAGAGGAGGGGGCAGATAAGGCTAATTCTTTTGTTGTAGAATTACTAGATCAAAAAAAAAACTTTTACAATAATTTGTTTTTAAGTTTCAAAAGATGTGATTTTATCAGAATATACCCAAATTGATGTTTCTCAGCAGATCTATAATATAACACCAGTTCTGATTGGTTCTTTCTCTTTTTCTTTCTTTCTTTCTTTTTTTTTTTATTCCTTCTTTTTTTCTCCTGGCCTATTGTAAGGCAGAGTTGGCAGCGAGAGATTGTATCAAGAGCTGTAAGAAAGGCCTAAACGTCTTCCAGCCAGCTCTGTTTTTTTTTCTTTAGGTAGATGAATGGTTGTTGCTACCATTTATGTGTATTTCGGTGAAGTTAAGCAAACTTGATTATACAGACTTTGTCGCTTTGTTTTGCAAAGCCAAAGTAAGTTTGGGCTCACTATTTTATAGAATTATAACCCAAAGCTAATAAAATACACTTATAAAAGCAGATTGTAGAACTAAACTAATTTTAAAAGCTTTTAAATATATTGGTAAAATTTCATTAATACATATAACTTAAATACGTTTTATGGAGACGATGGGGGAAACTGATTTCATACTATTTTAATTCTCTGTAACACACAACTCATTAATTATCTGCAAATAGACTGTGGTCTAAGAAGATGACATCTAGTCACATTCTTCTGTCTCATGTTTTTCTTTAACCAAGTTATATTAATACCAGAGTAGTAGAATCACTAGGCAATTATTAAAGTTAGAATTTTAAGTTTTTGGAGACAGAGTACTGAATATGTTAGATGATCAATAAATTCTTAGTGAAGTAATAAAGAATTGAATGTATCCACTTTACAGATGAGGATATTAAGGTTAGAAATGTTCAGTAACAAATTTTAATGGGAGGGGTGCATGGGTGGCTCAGTAGGTTAGGCAGCTGACTTTTAGTTTCAGCTCAGGTCATGATCTCAGGATCTTGGGATGGAGCCAGTGTCAGGCTCCAACGGAGCCTGCTTGAGATTCTCTGTCCCTCTGCCTCTGCCCCTCCCCCGACTCATGCACCCACTCTCTCTCTCAAATAAATAAATAAATCTTTAAAAAAAATTTTTTTAATGGACAAAGCTAGTTAGTACCAGTGACAATCCAAATTTTTCAGCATTTGGCCGGGACAAGGAGAATTGGATTTTCTACTAAGAGCAATAGAATGCTTATGGTTTCACAAACTCCGGTGTGTAAGAACTGGCCTCAGAGGTTAGCAAAGCAGGTGATAGGACAGCCACTGGGCCGTGTAGAGCAGAGGCTCCCACATTGCTCAGCGTGTGCCCTAGACCCCACTTGCCAGCAGCTGCATGGGCACTTCCTCGGTGAGTTACAGAGGACTTCAGAATTCCACCTAAAATTTCCTCTCTCTCAACCAGCACCTATGACTCCAAATGGAACCCAGAAGAGAAGTATCACTGTGCTCAGAAAACAGATGGGAAAAGCACCCTTCCTTCAAGCCAACACAAGTGAGGAGAGAAGCTAGCTGAAATGATTTCGTTCAGCACTATAGACTAAACTTGAGTCTGGATTTAATTTTCACAGAGTGAAAATGTTGCTACAGGCATAAGTTTAGAACTATGAAATAGGATTAAATTAGATTGTAATATTTAATACTGTGTGTGTTTCCTGTGCATATGTATGTATATGTGTGTATACACGTGATCGTGTATATGTATATACATTCATATATACATTCATACACACATATGCACATATATACTATACATATACATATATTATATATATATTTTTTTTAAATTTTAGTGCTGAAAGGAGGACCCCTCACTGGCACTTACAGATTGATTCAGTTTCACTTTCACTGGGGTTCATCTGATGGGCAAGGTTCTGAGCACACTGTGGATAAAAAGAAATATGCTGCAGAGGTAAGAGACGCTTTTTTGCTTCCCAGGGAAAGATGTAAATTGATATTCAGCATTAATTTCAAAACCTTAATTTTGTAAATTTGACTCAATCTAAGTGAACCATTTTTTTTTTACAAAGGACCTTCACATTTGCTTCTTGTAACTTTTATTTGTGATATTACAATGAATGCTGCAAAATGTTCTCTACTACTTCCAAGGACATCATTTGCAAAAAATAAAATGAATTCCAATTGGAGGATCCAGTTTTAATATAAATCTGGAAATAGACTTTGTGTCCTCCCGCAAGAACATGTAACTCTTAGAGTTGATGAAGTCACTGCTGTTATGCCAAATAGTGGATAATTAGAATTAAAATGAAAGTTTAATATTTAAATTATCCACGCATTGACTTTCTTTAGTAATCTGTAGCTATGAGGAAAAGATCACTGGATAAAACCTGTAGGATTTATTTTATTTATTTTTTTTTAAGATTTTATTTATTTATTTGACAGAGAGAGAGAGAGAGAGAGAGATCAGATCACAAGTAGGCAGAGAGGCAGGNTATAAATCTGGAAATAGACTTTGTGTCCTCCCGCAAGAACATGTAACTCTTAGAGTTGATGAAGTCACTGCTGTTATGCCAAATAGTGGATAATTAGAATTAAAATGAAAGTTTAATATTTAAATTATCCACGCATTGACTTTCTTTAGTAATCTGTAGCTATGAGGAAAAGATCACTGGATAAAACCTGTAGGATTTATAACCTGTAAATAAATACAGTATCGTTCACTGTGGTTTTGTCTCCCGCTGCTTTAGCTTCACTTGGTCCATTGGAACACCAAATATGGGGATTTTGGAAAAGCTGTGCAGCAACCTGACGGACTGGCTGTTTTGGGTATTTTTTTGAAGGTTAGTTGATGGCCCAATTCTTTTTTTCCCTGTTTTTGAGAAAGATTAACCAAACGGAACATTCAGAGTAAACAGGACATCATACAAAGAGCCTCAGAAATGCCTTTGGCCCCGCAATATTTTCAGGTACCTGTCCCCCTCAAGATCTGCTAATAGCAGTAGAGAAACAATCTGAGAGGTATTCATGAAGTGCTATTTATATGTAACTGTGAAGGGTGTATACATGGGAAATGTGAAAGGAAAAAGAGGTATACTTCAGGAGACTATGGGTTTTCGTTTTAAAATTCATCCTTAACTAGATAGTACTGTTTCATGACAGATTGCTAAATTAAGATCAAGTTTTGGAAGACTCAAGGGCAGTGGCTCAGTGCTGGAGAATTTCAGGCAACAGTGGGACGTAGAGGTTGAGCTGCCTTCCAGACAGTTATAAAGCAAGTGGAGAAAGGTCTGGGCTGGAGATTCATGGGGCCTGACATCATATGTCAAGGTGGGAGCTACACGTGAATATGACATCATCCAAGGAAAGCCTGAAGCGGGAGATATAAAGCTGCTGAGCATGCAGTCCCAAGAAAATGCAAAATATAAGACATTTAAGGCAGTGGGAAAGATGCTAATGAAGTGACTAAAGGAATACAGGAGTCAAGGGAGATTGCCGAGGCTGGAGGGCAGAACAAAAGTCAAAGGAGGAGAGAATTTCAAAAAGGAGAGAAGTCAATAGTATAAAATCCTGCAAAACGAAGGTAAGCATTTGAACAGTGATATCTGTTTTGGCAGTTGGAGGTCGCTGGTGATTTTGAGGGGGTAGTTCAGGAAAACTACGAGGTGGGGTGGGGGGACAAAACTCGGAGGGAAGTTGTCAGTGAAAGTGGGAAGTTCATGTGGTGAAAGTGGGAAGTTCGTGTTCAAGTGGCGCCAACGTAATCAGAATAAGATGGCTGGGTGGCACATAGCAAGTGGGAGACTTTGGTGCACTATTTGGAAACCTTTTATGGTAGAGCTGCTCAAATCAAAACTGATGTAGTACCAACAGGATCACAGTACCTTGTATGTTGTGTCTTCCTATAGATTGGTGATGCCAGACCAGGCCTACAAAAAGTCCTCGATGCCCTGGATTCCATAAAGACAAAGGTACAGTTGAATTTTTTGCCACTTCAGTAGAGTACCTATTTTTTTTATATTCCACTGGTTTTAGGAAATTTTTTGGATCAAAATGAATAGTCTTGGTTTGACATCTGGTGTTTCAATGAGGAGTTAGTAGAGGTAAAATGTTGCTTATATATTCATTTAACTTTTCTTTATCCGAAAGTTGATCCTAACGTCAGTGTAATTTTAAGACTGGCATTTATTTGTCTTTCTTCCCCACCATTTGAACACTCATATTACAAGAGTCAGAGAATTCTCATGACTCCAAGGAAACTGAAAGATCATCTGGTCAAATTATTCACTCATTCATGCAGCAGATATTTGTTGAGTACTTACTCTGTGCCAGTCACTTGGTTAACGTAGGACAGACAATGGTGAGCATGAAGAATAATCCATCCCGTGTTTGAATTCTCTGTATGGCAGAGCCACATTTAGGTCATTGAACATCTGCTAAATACAATAACCAAGGGCAGCCCTGGCTTTATAAAGCTCATCCTCAAACTGAAGCCATATTTATCTTCTGAAAGGCTCACTCATTACTCTTAGATGACCCCTTTGGATTATGTGGAATAAACCTGATTCAAAACACTAATTTAAAAGATATATGTACCTTCATGTTCATTGCAGCATTATTTACAATAGCCAAGACCCAGAAATACTCTAACTCTCCAAACATGGATGAATGAATAAAGAAATGTGCTATATATAACTATATATAATATATAAATAATATAATAATATATAATTATATATAATATATTATTGAATATAGAATATTGTCCAGTCATAAAAAAAGAAGGAAATCTTGCCATTGATTACAATGTTGGTGGACCTTGAAGGCATTAGGCTAAGTGACATAAGTCAGACAGAAAAAGACAAATACCATATGATCTCACTTATACGTGGAATCTGAAAAACAGGCAACAAAAACAAAAACACAAAAATGTGAGCTCATAGATACAGAAAACAGATTGGTGGTTATCAGAGGTGGGGGAGGTAGGTGAAGGGGGTCAAAATGTACAAACTTCCAGTTATAAAATAAATAAATCAGGCGCCGTGGTGGCTCAGTCGGTTAAGCTCTACCTTCAGCTCAGGCCATGATCCTGGAGTCCCAGGATCGAGTCCCACAGCGTCTTCCTGCTCTGTGGGGAGTCTGCTTCATTCTCTATCCCTAACCCCTCTCGTGCTTTCTCTCTCTCACTTTCTTTATATAAATAAATACAATCTTTAAAAATGATAATAATAAATAAATGAGTCATGGGGATATAATGTAAAGCATGGTGACCATTAATAACATTGCATTGCATATTTGAAAGTTGCTAAGAGTAGAGTTCTCTTCATAAGGGAATAAAATATTAGTAACGGGGCTGTAACCTAGTAACAAACTGTTACATGTTAACAAGCAGACTCATTGTGGTGATCGTTTTGCAATATATGCAAATATCAGATCATTATGTTGGACGCCTGAAGGTAATATAATATTATGTGTTAATTACACCTCAGGAAAACAGAACAAAGCAAAGTAAAAAACGTGATCCTTCTTTCTTTTGACCCCATTCTCTAACAGCATTTTATTTACCTTCAGGCTAGTTATCTTTAGTGCCCTTTAACTATTCCCATACAGAAATTTTCTCCCTTTGTAA
The DNA here is from genome assembly GCA_002007465.1 of Ailurus styani. Lineage (NCBI taxonomy): Eukaryota > Metazoa > Chordata > Mammalia > Carnivora > Ailuridae > Ailurus > Ailurus styani. The sequence continues at coordinate 1,252,546 of LNAC01000095.1, forward strand.
CAACCGTGTCACTCTACTTGTAACTCATTGCCATTTGCATCTATTGCTTTAAGAGTGTGGTGTCCAGAAAGGAAAAGGGTTCTTTAGTCCTGATCTAGGGATCAGATAGAATAGCAAGACAATTACCTCCTTATCAAAGATACTATATTTTTGTTATATAATAATAATAATTGCATTATTTTAGTGGCAGCAGTTTCATTTTAAATACTGGATGTGATCAGTTAATAACAATGGAAATTATAAGGGATGATTTGAGAGGATAAGATGAGAATTAGATAGGGGAAGATTACAGAGTCAGTCTCTTTTGCCCATATGTGGTCATCTATATTTATTTCCAACTCAACTGTCTCTGTTAATTTCTTTTTTTTTTTTTTTTTACTTTGTTTTCTGGTCAACATGGAACCTATTAAAAAAAAAAAAGTTCTGGCAACCAGAGGGGAATATTTGTTCCCTAATCTCTTGCCTTCCTCCTGCTCTGATCATGTGGCTTTTGTAACCTGTGTGTTTGCCTTGTTCCAGGGTAAGAGGGCTGACTTCACTAACTTTGACCCTTCTGGCCTCCTTCCTGAAAGTTTGGACTACTGGACCTACCCAGGCTCACTGACCACTCCTCCCCTTCTGGAATGCGTGACCTGGATTGTGCTCAAGGAGCCCATAAGCGTTAGCAGTGAGCAGGTCGGTTTTCTCAAGTGAGGTAGAACCCTTGGTCCAGGCAGACGAGCTTGGCTTTTGGATTCGGACAGACAAGGGGTTGAATCCTCCTGCTGCTGCTTCTAGATGTGGAACTAGTGTCCATAACAGTGCTTAGCAGATAAACAGCATTCAAGCAATATTTGCTGGGATTAGCCATAACTTTAGGCAGTTTGTTTGAGGATTAAGTGAGAAAGGTGTCTGTCACCTAATAAATGCTTTTATGTAAGCTACAAGGAAACTGAGGCCCAGGACAATGAGATTTCATATTCAAGTTTCCATAGATATCAGTGGTAACTCACAGCCAATGGCTCACTCACATGAGAGCTTACACAGTTGTATCTCTATCAGAACACATTTTTGAATTCTGACAAAAGGAAAAGCCATCCTTTGGAGAAAAAGTATCTATCAAAACTCACTCCAACTTGCTCTAACAGCCCAGACCACAGACTCTTAACTTTCCCATACAATATAGTTTATGAGGTTCAAGTTATTAATGCAGCTTCTAGGTCACTGACAGTACCCACAGACTGTCTCTATTCCCCCCACAGTCGAAATGTAGAAAATGGACAGTGCTCTGGAGGGTCCACAAGAACATGGATCCTCGATAATTTAACTAATGTTAGAGTAACTTACTGACATTGAAGTTGACTCCCAGGGGTGAAACTGAGAGAATATTACTGGTCCAAAGAGATCAGGATAAAGGCTATTGATTTGTGGGTTGCTTTATTACTGCCCAAACCACCCTTCTTCACTTAGAGCATGACGTGTGAAGGAAAGGAAAGTACCACTTTGCAAAAACAACCTCAGAGAAGTAGACTGGTTGAGGGCCATCTTTGTCACATCATTGGGCCAGGAAAATAAAGCGAAGTTAAAAGGGAATAAAAATCACCGAATGTCAAGGATTCAAAATCCCAGTTTGGGCAAATTCATTTATGTGTTTCTGTACATTGAATCAGAGATGCCCACCAATCACTCACCCCCTGGGGCTTGTGGATCCTGGACCACTTTATCCAATAGTACAGATGTTGTAGTTTATCTTCCTAGGGCAGAAAACAAAACTCTATAATTTGGATCTAGAATTTTTATTATTATTTTACATCTCAGAAGGTTTTATAGGCTTTTGATGATTGATTTTAAAATTAAGAGAGAAAAAAAATAAGCCCACTGAAAATTTCCTTCTAAAAGACACCAACAATCGGGTGCCTGGGTGGCTCAGTGGGTTAAAGCCTCTGCTTTTGGCTCAGGTCATGATCTCAGGGTCCTGGGATCAAGGCCCGCATCAGGCTCCCTGCTCGGCGGGGAGCCTGCTTCCCCCTCTCTCTCTCTGCCTGCCTCTCTGCCTACTTGTGATCTCTCTCCCTCTGTGAAATAAATAAATAAAATCTTTTAAATAAATAAATAAATAAATAAATAAAAGGCACCAACAATCTTGTGCGTACTTTCCACCAATTGATTTGTTATCTAAAAGCATACATATATAATGTTTATGTGATTGTATATTTATTGGGAACCAAAGTGAACTTTGAACATAGATACATACATAGTATGGTGATTATTGTTAAATGTGAGAGAATAAGCACATAAGTGAATACTATTGGGAAACTTGTCTTTTTAAATTTTTTATCTTTTATTTTGCCTTTTAGATGCTGAAATTCCGTAAGCTTAATTTCAATAAGGAGGGTGAGCCTGAAGAACTGATGGTGGACAATTGGCGTCCAGCTCAGCCACTGCACAGCAGACAGATTAACGCCTCCTTCAAATAGGATGGCCCCAGAGCCCACATCCAAATAGTGGATATTCGGGCTTCCCCTTAGTTAAGCACAAATCTACCTTGGTGAATCGGACCTTGGCTGCTTTGCCTCTGGTTTTCTAGATCCTTTATCTCTCACCTGTTGTGCTCATTAGTTAAATGTGAAGAACTTGACCAGCTGTCATGCTTGACTGAATTGCTGTGCCTGGTGTTTTGCTTCTGGTAATAGCCTTTCTGTACTAGAGAATATTATATAAGGAATAGGAGAAAAAAGCATCTTGACTTGTTCGTAGCACATGGTTTGATGAGCACTGACAATTGTTCACAAAAATGCTATCTTTAAAACATAGGAAAGTAGAATGATTGAGTGCAAATCCATGCCACGAGATAAATTGAGATGTGTGATGTAAATCAGGTGAAATAGTCATGATTCTATGTAATGTAAATCAGATGAAATAAATGTTCATGATTCTGAGATGTTATATTCAAGAATAAAAATTTTAAATTCTTATATATTTATAGCCATGTTATCTTGAAAATGAATTATGTTGTAATTTAGTGACTTTTGAATTACAGAGTTGTAAATGAAGTATTATCTGTAAAAATTGTTATAACTATAGTTGTGATACAGAGTATATTTCCATTCAAATAATATATCATAACATAATAAATATTGTATTTTAGATATATTCTCTAATAAAATTTGGACTTCTGTTTGGGCTTATTTTACTCTCTGCTGGCTGGGCATGGGGTCATAATGAGAGAACAAAATGTGTTCTTTTATAACTCCTATTAACCCATTATTAATAATAAGTCATCATAATGGGTACCTACAATTGTAAGAGTTTCTGTAAAAGGAAAAACCCTGAAGGTCATGTACTATTTGCTAAGAGCTGTTTTAAGTGCTTTCTGAGCAATCACTCATGTGACCTTCATGAGAACCCTACAAGAATGAATCCTGCAAGAGAGAGAGGAACTTCTTAGACTAAAAGCAGCAAGGCAGAGAAAGGTGTATATGCAGAATCAATATATACTCCTTGGAAATAAAACAAATAAAAGTCAGTTTTATTTAAAGAAGGGAATTCAAGTGGTACCCACAAGTAAAAGAGTAATTTGAGTTTTAGAAAGATAAATTATACCCTTTACAGATGGGAAGAAAAATGAATACATGAAATCAAAATCTCCCACTATTATGGCTGTTCTGGATTTAGCTGTGTGCCTGGACCATGGAATGAATTTTTGGCTGACAAGTTATTCTGGAAAGCCAAGTTTAACACATAACTCAAGTTCTACCCTTCATAGAATAAAACCTCTTTGTTTCTGGAGATAAAAAAAAGTCTCTAAACTCAAGACAGTTAGGTGGCTCAGTTGGTTAAGCATTGGACTCTTGATTTCAGCTCAGGTCATGATCTCAGGGTCATGGGATGGAGTCTTGAATCAGGATCTGCATTGCGTGTGGAGCTGCTTAAGATTCTCTCCCTCTGCCCTACTCACTTTCTCTCTCTCTCTCTAAAAAACAAAACAAAACAAAAAAAGTCCCTAAGCTCATTTATACCCCTCACTTGCTTTACCAAAGAGCTATGCTGAGTTTTGTGTAACAGAAAGATCACAAGCTTTGGAGCTTGATTTGTTTTGAAAACCAGGTCTTCTCAACATCTCTGATTCTGGCCATAAAAGGAGGCTAACAGCCATGAAAGTGGTAATTATATGAGGTCATGCCTGGTGTATAGGAGGGGGTCAAAAATACTTTTTAAACTTTGTGTGTGTGTTATTCTGTTAACAGTACCATCAGTTTTTCTTAGTTTCCTGGAATGAGGCTTCTCCTCTAATTCCCTGGTTATTGCTTTGGGTAAGGAACCCATATAGCCAACCTTAACTAGAATTGTTTGTAAACTAAAAGTAAACCATGGGCGCCTGGGTGGCTCAGTGGGTTAAAGCCTCTGCCTTCGGCTCAGGTCATGATCTCAGGGTCCTGGGATCGAGGCCCATATCGGGCTCTCTGCTCGGCGGAGAGCCTGCTTCCTCCTCTCTCTCTCTGCCTGCCTCTCTGCCTACTTGTGATCTCTCTCGCTCTGTCAAAATAAATAAATTAAAAAAAACAAACAAAAAAAAATAAAAAAATAAAAAAATAAAAGTAAACCTACTTCAGGTGAATTGCTGAGGACCTCTTCTAAACATAAAATGAAGAGTTTAATTTGTGCACCTTTTTACATATTGATTTTCAGTTATATACTGAACCAGAAATTTATCAACAACTTAATTCTATATATAGATGAATTATTATGTGCTTAGCACATAACAGATGATCTCCAAATATTGCAATGAAAACATTTCACTTTTGGCTAAAATTAAATTTAACCAGGAGATACTATTTTTTAACTTTTTTGAGCCACATCCAATGTGCCACACTGAGCCATTCAATGTGCCACAAACTATTCTAATTTATTTAAGTGCTTTTCAAATGTTCCATCAAACTATTCCTTAAGACATAGAAATAGTCTTAGTACTCAGGCACAGTTCAAAACAAACCATTGCTTCTTTAACGTCTCATTTTTTTTTTTACTAAATATTTTCAAATTTTACCTTCTCTATATTATAGCCACATTCATCTTTAATTCAAAATGTTTCAACTGGCTTATTATAATTACTGAAATTGGCACTCTGGGAATGTCTATCCTGCAACTTATTATCTCTGGTCACTGGGTGTACCTCCTGAGACCCTGGAAGTCCCAGTTTGAGAAGTGTAACCTAATATTAAATATTAAGGATTGTGATTATATCTGTTCCTGAAGGACAATCATTTGCTTTAAATAAAGTGTGTACCTCCTTTATGGATTTCATAACTGGTATTAGCATGTTTAGCAAATATATTTGAGGGATACCTGGGTGACTCAGTTGGTTAAGTGTCTGCCTTCAGCTCAGGTCATGATCCCAGGGACCTGGGATTGAGCCCCATGTCGGGATCCCTGCTCAGTGGGGAGCCTCCTTCTCCCTCTCCCTCTGCTACTCCTCCTGCTTGTGCTTTCTCTCTCTGATAAATAAATAAATAAATAAAATCTTTTAAAAAATTGTATTTGAATTCCTCTTTTGAATTTCACTGAAAGGATTCCATGTCAGTTATTCATACTCAGTTAGAAGGGAGGAGACCTAAATGATACTGCAGTAGACAGAATGATGGCCTTCCAGAGATGCCTACATCCTTGTCCCTGGAACTTGGGACTACGTTACCTTACCTGGTAAAAGGGACATTCCAGATGTGATTCAGTTAAAGATCTTGAGATGAGATTATCCTGTGGATCCAAGGTAATTATAAGGGTTCTTAGAAGAGGGAAGAAGAAGGTCAAAAGCAGAAGGAGATGGGACAAGAGAAGCAGAGACTAGAGTGATGTGGCCATGAGCAAGGAATAGAAGCTGGGAGAGGCAAAACCCAGACTCTCCTCTGGAGCTTCTAGAAAGAACCAGCCTCACTGATACCTTAATTTTATTTATTTTATTTTATTTTATTTTATTTTATTTTATTTTATTTTATTTTTTAAAGATTTTATTTATTTATTTGACAGAGTGAGAGAGATTACAAGTAGGCAGAGAGGCAGGCAGAGAGACAGGGAGAGGAGGAAGCAGGCTCCCTGCTGAGCAGAGAGCCTGATGCAGGCCTCGATCCCAGGACGCTGAGATCATGACCTGAGCCGAAAGCAGAGGCTTTAACCCACTGAGCCACCCAGGCGCCCTGATACCTTAATTTTAGTCTCAGAAGACTCCTTTTGGACTTCTGACCTCTAGAAAGGTAACACAATTAACCTGTATTATTTAAAGCCCCTAAGTTTGTGGTCAGTTTGTTATAGCAGCAATGAAACAGTAGTAGAGGGATTGGGTTAACAAGAGAAATCCATATGAGAATAAACTGTGGGTAGCCGGAAGTTTACCAGCCCAGCCTCTGGGCCTCAGTGGCAATAATTCCCTTTGCCCAGAGTGTCTTTTCTCTCCATCCCTAATTGTGAAATCTTAACCATCCCTGGATGCCGAGCTTGAATATCAACTCTTACCACTGACCCCAATGTCTCTCACTCAGGAGAGTTTGTGCTTTTGTGGCTTCTGACATCAATGACCTCCTTGGCTTGGTGCTCTAATTTTGATGGTGGTTGTTTCCCTAATGGTCCTGGGAGCTCCTGAAAGGCAGCTTGTTAACCACAGGGCACTGCGTACATAGCTGGTGTTCGGTACCTGTGGGTTGGGTGGAATTAGTCAGGAAAAGCCTTCTGAGGGGAGTAAACTTTGTCTTAGCTCTGAAATAAGTGGAGTGGGTGAAGGGGGGGAAGCAGCTTGTTTCACACACGCCCTCCATGCTTCGTGGGTAAAGACAATGTAGTTCTCCTCACTACAGCTCCTCTTCCTAGTATCACCCTCACTTCCAATCCTACATGTAGTGGGGGCAGGATGATTGAAAACTCAAACCTGTCACTAAATGGCATCTCAGTACACTCTGGTTTAAGCAGGTTTTTTAGATTTTGTTTTTTAAGATTTTATTTATTTCAGTGAGAGAGAGAGAACATGAGTAGGATGGAAGGGAGGGACAGAGGGAGAAGGAGAAGCAGACGGCCGAACTGAGCCATCCAGGCACCCCGAAGATTTCTTTACTCCCTCACCAGCCCACACAGATGGTGCCTAGGTGACAGGGGAGCAGGCCTGGATGGGTAAGTTGTCTCCAGATACTTGATGACCTCTGCCGTGGAGTGGCTGGCCTAGGCTGGCCCGGTACCAATCTGCTTCTGCTGACATGTTTCACTGGGTCTTTGGAGACGCCTCCAGCTGAACTGCTGCCCACCATTGCCTCGGGTTGCACAATCATGAACTCCCCTATCCACAGGGACAGCCTACTTCTTCTGATCCGAGGTCCTAGGTTCTACTGTCCCTCAGCGCCCAGATTTGGCCCTGAAAGACAGTACGCATGGAGGGGGTGGGGAATGACAACATCAGCACCTGACTTCTTCACTTCCTCTCCCCTCACCACTTAACGCTGGCTCAGAAGAGGCAGTGTCCCTTCTTCCTGCATGACAGGAGTCTCTCTTACACTCTACTTCCTTCTGGAGACCACATGAAACTGGACCCTGCGCTAGGGTCACAACAGCAGGCAAACAGCACAGAAAGAAAATTAGTGTCGTGCTAGGGGAAGTTCCGTCAGAAAATATTTTAAAATTCCTATGTACATTACACCTGGTAATATATTGCTCCTGAAGGCTTCAGAGAGTTTCTTTAGTCTGTTTCATAAAATCTAGTAGAAAGGAAGACAGTTAATTTGTATGTTTCTTCCCCTTTTTTCCTCATCCTCTCTCGGCCTCTGATCCCTACCTTCATTACAAGGAAATACAGTGCTTAAATATGTTGACAGAGGTAGTATCATTACCTCTCAACTAGTCTTTTTAACAGTTTGGTGGAATGAACCGAAGAAAACCCTGAAGGCTCTGATACTGAAAACTTCATGTCCCACAAAAAGAGAATTATTCGATTTCCTTTATCTGTGTGAAACTCTAGGGTCAGGATGGTGCTTCTGTGGGATTTGGGCGGAGAAGCACACCATATGGGCTTGAGACCACATCCAGCACCTCTGATGGAATTGTATTCTGCAGAGCGGCATGATGGGCTCATTATCAAGGACTTGTTTTATAAGTAGAGATGCCTGGAAAAGGTTTAGGAACAAACTTTCAGCCCTCAGGTGACAAGGGCCTGCAGTTGCCGTTGGAGAGAGTGGGCCCAATGCACCCTGGGCCCCTGCACATTCACCTATATGGTGGCTGGAATTGCCCGCCTCTGCAGTCCAAAATTGTGGCCCCAGGCGTCTTGAAGGTTTTCTCCACACACCTTGTCTTTGGGAAGAGAAATGTCTCTGATGTTTTTAGAGAAGGTACTGTTCCTGGTCCTCCTCTTAGAAGGATGTTTCTGGCTGGTTCGCCAGGTCAGCACGCTCCCCAGGGAAGGTCTCCCCAGTGCTCAGTCACTAGTCCTTTCTCTCCCTCCCTTCACTCCACCTGGGTTTCCATTTTCTAGAAGGTTTCAAGTGTGCAGGCTTTGTCTGGTGTTTATTTCCAGAGAGTTCTGGCAGGAAGAATGATGCTTTCAGCTCGGAGATCTCTGCATGTGACACATGTATGTAGAGCTCTGAAACAATTTTCACACAAACACACACACACACACACACACACACACACACACGCTGGCTGGCAATGTGTGTGTTTATAATGTAAAAGATACTTTATTTATAGCTTTTTTAGTGAGCCACCTGGTTCTTTCAGGAGCCAAAAATGCAGTAGAATTTAGTGCTATAATTTTCATCACTCGCCTGGCCTAGGACCTCAAAAATAAAGAGAAAATTCAAGTATTGCTGAGCAATGTGGACTGAAGTTATCATAGAGAGAACAGAAGTGAAGTTTTTTATCATATAGTGCATAGTAAGAAAAAAAGGACTCAACTCTATCCTCTTTCCCCTTAAGGACTCTGTCTCCCGGGACTGTGGTCCCTGTTCCTGGAGCTTCCCTGGGGCCTCATTTTCTTCTTGCTCTCTAACTGAGTAATTTAGTTTCCATCTTCCCTTCCTCCTCCTTCCTAATACGCACATGTGCACACTCATATGTGTTTGCACACACGCACGCACACTTGCACACACACGCACGCATATCCATCCCTCGATACTATCCTACACTTAAGCATGTTAGAGGTCAGCAAAGGAAGGTACCTCCAGTTTTAAGATCTCCTTTTCATAAAGGTGGCAGGAGAATTATAAATATTTATTTATGTATTTATGTATTTACTCATTTATTTTTATTTTTACTTTTTTAAAGATTTTATTTGTTTGACAGAGAGAGAGATCACAAGTAGGCAGAGAGGCAGGCAGAGAGGGAGAGGGGGAAGCAGGCTCCCCACTGAGCAGAGAGCCTGATGCACCCTGATCCCAGGACCCTGAGATCATAACCCGAGCCGAAGGCAGAGGCTTTAACCCACTGAGCCACCCAGCCTCCCCTTACTCATTTATTTTTAAAGATTTATTTATTTGAGAGATTGAGTGTGTGCGCGAGCAGGGGAGGGGCAGAGGGAGAGGGAAAGGGAGGGAAAACCTCGTGTCCACTCCCCACTGAATGTGGAGCCTGACTTGGGGCTCCATGTCACAACCATGAGATCATGACCTGAGCTGAAACCAAGCTGGACGCTCAGCCAACTGAGCCACCCAGGCGCCTGTATAAATATTTATTTTTCTGGTCAGTGGTATTTTTAATTCTTCTACCATACCTGTATTATTTTTCATGTTCTCAACAGAATAAAGTAAAAGTTACTTCCATTTTGCAAATGAAGCCTTGGGGCTAGGACACATATCTAAGTCCCCACAGCAAATGTGGCAAAAAGGGGGTGCAAATACCAGTTTTGTGTTCCCGCTCTCCACTGTACAATGTGAAGGATGATCCCTGATGGTGCATGGCCTGCTCTCCAACCGTCCAACTCCCCAGCCCCAGCCCTATGCTTTCTCCGAACTGCTGGGTTTGGGGGCCCAAACCCCAACGAACAGAACCCACCAGGCTGGGCCGATCAGACTTGGGGGAGAATCTGAGAATGCAGAGTGGGCCAAGCTTTGTCCAGCACAGTGCCAGGTGCCCAACAGAAGCTCAGCTACACTTTGAACAGATATTACCAAATGAATGAATAAATGTATTTTTAAATCCTATGTCATGAAGAGTTCTAGAGATGGATGCTGGTGACAGGTACACAAGAACGTGAATGTGCTTAATAGCCCTGAACGGTAAATTTAAAAATTATTAAAATGGTAAATTTTATCACATTTTTTTTAAAAAAGAGGTTAAATGTAAATTACTTTCGTATTGCCCATAATTCTGTTACTCACTTCCTCCCTGTCAGTTTCACACACACGCACACATATCCAGGGTTTGCACAAAATAGATACTATCCTACACTTAAGCATGCTAAAGGCCAGCAAACTTACAAATCCCACTTAAAAGTTGGACAGGGCCTTACACAACCCTGTGGCACCAGCACGAGCCAGATAGAAGGGGTAGCAAATGCTGCGGTTGATCGTAACAGGGTGTGGAATGAGGTTGTCAGCATTCAATGCCTGGCTTCTTGTCTCTTAGCTGCATGAACTGGGGCATTTAATCTCTTTATTTAATCTCTTTAAATCTCCATTTCCTCCTCTATAAAATGAGGATTATAATGCCAGCCATCACAGAAGATTCTTGTGAGCTAATCCATGTCAAACAAATACTACCATGCTTAGAAAGCACCCAAAAAATATTGGCTATGACTACTGAGACGACCCCAAAAGAGACTAAAAATGAAAAGTCTTCTGTATGAGTCTAATTTAGATCAGGCTGCTGCTCTCAAACAGCTGTGACTGACTTCATCTATCACTTTTCCTCTCTTTCTGATCCTTGGGGCCTGGGGTACCATCTATAGTACATTCTTGGATAATGCCCCCAAGAATTTATACTGTGATCCTTCTGTGAAGTCTTCTAAAGGGCAGAAACCAATAAAGACTGGACGGGTAAAGAACAAGCATTTTCCCCATTTGCTTCAAAGTCTAGAAAAACACTTATGTAACCAGAAAATAAAATCCAATTGCTTTCTTTTTACAGTGCCTTCTGCAAAATATGGTGAAAGTTATATTTTAAAAGAGGTTATTGGTCAAGTAAGGCACACTTGAGTTTCTCTCATTGGAACCAGCAGAATGACTCCATGGTTCCTAGGTAAGATTGTATCAGAGAAGCTCCAAACATTCAGGATTTCTTCTCCTTTTCTCTCATTTTTGCCTTCATTTTGATTTTTTTGAAAGGGAGAGAATGACTCTGTTTCAGACTGACATTTTTTACTTGGTTTACTTATTGACCATTCTGAGGGAAATTACTACTGAGAGCACTTTCTTAGCTTATCTTAGTCTTGATGTGACTTGAAAATATAAATACAGGCTGTGAGGAAAAGGGTATTTCATATACCTCATTACTACCAGCAGGGATTAACAGGTAATGTATCAAATAAAATTTAAAATTTTTGTATAAAAGAAGGACCTTTAGAGCAGGGAGTATATATAGCCTTCAGAGTTGGACTGAGAGACTTATGGTCCAACTGTGTGACTCTGAAAAAGTAGCTTAGGTCATGCTGCAAGCCCAGTGGAATGTCTGATTTTTCTAGGTGTAACTTAAGGAGCACCTACAGTGACATCTCCAAGATGGACACCATGCAGCAGATAAATGGCCCATCACCTGTGGAATGACAGTCCTGGAATGAGTTTGTGAAGACATAAGCATCTGACGTTTCCTTCTGTAGATACAGAGCTGTCAGAGTCCGACAGGCTCACCATTTTTTGTTTTTTTACACCTGATCCCAATAGAGCTCAAGCAACACTGTTTGGGCAGCATTCTCAAGCACTTCCATAGCCTTTTCCATGACGCCAGTGAACAAGCCTTCAGTGTATTTGCTTAGCTTTCATTCGCCTGCCTTTCAGGTAAATTTACTGAGCAATTACAGAAGAGTTGCTATAGCCATTTGGTTACAACACATTTTTTTTTAAATGCCACTGTCCTTGAAGTAATTAATTTTATATCTGTATAAAAGACAATAGATTGACTTTAAATATATACGAATGAAAATGCTATATTCAAATTTGTATACAAATCAGGAAACATATATATATATTAACATTGAAATTTGTGATGTTCCCATCTCACCCATCAGAATTGTGGAAAGTTTGGTTTGAGATAGATTCTTTCTCTCCAAGTGTTTCTTCAGATCAGAGGAGTATGTAAATTTATTTTTTAAAAAAACTTTCCGGACGCCTGGGTGGCTCAGTGGGTTAAAGCCTCCGCCTTCAGCTCAGGTCATAATCTCAACGTCCTGGGATCGAGGCCTGCATTGGGCTCCCTGCTCAGCGGGGAGCCTTCTTCCTCCTCTGTCTCTGCCTGCCTCTCTGCCTACTTGTGATCTCTCTCTCTCTCTCTCTCTCTCTCTGTCAAATAAATAAATAATCTTAAAAAAATAAAAAAATTTAAACATGCTAAAAAAAATAATAAAAAAAATTAAAAAAAAAAACTTTCCTGAGGCATAATTTGCTATTTTTGCTTGCTGATGGAGAAGAAACCAGACATCCCTTGCGGGCAAACTCCACAGGTAATGGACCCCTGGGGTTTCGGACTCTGTGTCTCTCTATCATGCTGCTACCAGTGAGGAAACAGGAGAACCACCATTGCAGCTGGGGCTGGGAAGCCACTCACATACCTGGAGTCTTGTTAACCTTGTCAGGGCTTTCAGCTTAAGCTCTGATAGTTGCATGGCCTTAGCATGGGCCTTCTTTAACTCACACAGGTTGTGATGCTCTCGGGGGAAAAAGGGGTGGGGTGACCACTTTTTCTTACATATTATACTTCCTTGGGGTATCCCACCCACCCAAGAGTTTCTGTGCTCCAAAATGCTGAAAAACACAGTTTTTTTCACCACACACACACACACACACACACACACACACACACACACACACACACACACACTTCTAGAATGCTTCCTCAGCATTGGGACCATCTGGCTTTCAAGCTATGGGCTGCTCAGGTTCCAGACTCTCTTTCACCTTGTGGTACCTTCACTTTCCTGGTTCAGTCTGGTGTTAGTCATGTGCCATTCACTTTACAAGTGTTTATAGACTTGAATCCCAATGGAGTCAGTGTTCCTATGTCTTTCTCAACAGCAGGTTTTCGGCTCTTACATAAACTAATTCATGTTAACAGACAGGTGGGTATTGTCTAGTTCTGCTCCTCCAGCGCATGCAAGCTTAACACTCCTAATGTTCTTTGAATGTAACGCAGCACCACCAACTGAGTGGCTTAAACAACATTTTGTTGCCTCACAGTTCCAGAGGTCGGAGGTCCAAGGTCAAGGTGTTGTTTTGGCCTCTGAAGGAGCTAGCGAAGGATCTATTCCAGGACCTCTCCTAGCTTTCAGTAGTTCCTTGGTTGGTACTGGTATAACTCCAGCTTCCACAGGGAGTCCTTCCTGTGTGTCCATGTCCAAATTTCCCTTCTTTATGAGGACATCAGTCATATCAGATTAGGGGCCCACACTACTCCAGTATGACCTCATCTTAACTAATTATAGCTGTACCTACCCTATTTCCAAATAAGGTCACATTGCGAGGAGTGGAGGGTTAAGACTCCAACATATCTTTTTTTGAGGGAGAAGGACACAGTTCAACCCATAACACCATTCAAATATCCTTTTATATATGATTTGTGTTACATGGCAAAACAAAATTATATTCTTCATAAATTCCTGAATATCTCCTTATTTATTATTACTTCCTGCTAAAGGATTTTATGGAATATATATGACAAGTTTTCATCAATTTAAAAGAAGGGAGAAAATGTACAATCTACATTCCCCATGTGTTTATATTGTATATAAATCTTTGATAAGAAGCAGAAATTTTTACAGCATATTTGTGTAGATGACAAACTGAAAAAAAAAACCCGTTATCAAGCTATACTCATATCCCTGATGTCTTAAAATGTATTTTATTAATAGCTTCATTTTTGGGGGGAAAATGAATTTCTTGCCTATATTCTGTGTTTCACCAGCGTGTTTGTTATTCTAGAGTCTTAATTACAAGACATAATCTTTTACCATGAGGGCAAAACTACTTCTATACATCTCAGAATATGACCTACTACCACCAGGGTATCAAATTTTTGTAATCTTTTTTTTTTTTTTAAAGAGAGAATGAGAGAGAGAGAGCATGCATGCAAGTGCAGGCATGGATTGGGGGAGAGAGAGAATCTTAAGCAGGCTCCATGCCTGGGACAGAGCCTGCCTGACATGGGGCTCGATCCCACAACCCTGAGGTCATGACCTAAGCCAAAATCAAAAGTCAGGTATTTAACCAACTGAGCCACCCAGACACCCCTGTAATCTTTAGGTAAAAATAAAGCTCTAACGGCTTTATTATTAGTTGTCAAAAGTACTTGTTATATAAAGTAAGTAGTGCATGAATTTGGTTTTGTGTCAACTCTAATCTTTGAAGAGAAACAATTCGCTTTTTTTTTTAACAATTCACTTTTCAATGTCTTTCTTTTTTTAAACTTAAGTATAGTTGACATACAACATTTTAGTAGCTGCCAGTATACCACATAGTGATCCAACAACTCTATCCATTCTGAAATGCCCACCACAATAAATGTAGTTACCATCTATCATTGTGCAAAGTTAATGCAATATTATTGACTATATTCCCTGTGCTATAATTTGTATCCCTCTGACTTACTCATTTTGTGACTAGAAGTTTGTACCTCTTAATTCCTTCCATCTACTTCACCCACCCCTTCACCCCCCACCATCTGGCAACCACCAGTGGGTTCTCTGTATGTATGAGTCTATTTTTGTTCTGCTTGTTATGTTTTTTAGATTCCACATACAGGTGAAATCTATGGTATTTGTCTTTTTCTGACTTATTTCACTTAACATTATACTTTCTAGGTCCATACATGTTGCAAATGGCAAGATTTCGTTCTTTTTTATGACTGAGTGATATTGCATTGTATATATACCACACTTTCTTTATCCATTCATTGATGGATACTTAGGTTGCTTCCTATATGTCTTGGCTATACCCTATGTATCTAAGTTACTGTAAATAGTGCTGCAATAAATATAGGGTGCACTTATCTCAGAAACTGATTTATCTGTGAATGTTTATTGAGCCCCTCTCAGTAGGTGCTGACTTCTCAGCTAAAAGCCTCCAGTCTTCCAGGAGGGCACAGGAGAAACCTCTAATGTGCTGTGCTTTTTTAAAAATATAAATAAGGGACCATTTAAATGCGTCTCTTCCATGAATATAGGAGCAAAACTATGTAGTTATGGTTTTTGTATTTCTAAAAGACTTTGTGAATGGATTACAAATGCAGTTTGAATGAGAGATGCAGGGATTTCTTCCTTCATGCGTCATGCTCACATGAATGACATGAGACACACAGTATCAGCTAAGATGGAATAGTACTGTATTTAGTAGAATTCTAAGAATTCCCACACCATGCTATTGATTTTCTTCTTCAAAATAAACTTAAGTAAGAAATAAAGTGATACATTATAGTTCTGTGATGAAGTTTTTATTAGAATATCCATTCTAATACTATAGAATACTATCCATTCTGATACTATGTTTGATTGCAGGAGCTGGAATTTGGTTAGACTATTCATTGGTTCCCTGATATGTTATATTAGAGAACTAACTTCCCTAAGCCTCAATTTTTCTGCAACCTTGAAAAATGTAGATAATAACTTTAAGAGACCTTATGTGAGAATCAAAAAAGATTATGCATTTTAAAGTACTTAGCATAGTGCTTAGCACATGACTGATCAATAATTGCTCATTTCTTTGGTTTCCTCCCTCCCTTTCCTTCTTCCTTTCCAATTCTTATTACCAATAAAACCACATACGGTCTGAAAAAGCCTGCTTTTAAATTTTGACTCAAGAACCACATTCCCAAACTTAAATGACAACATATTTTATTATTCTGAGTCAGTCCTACTTCATGTGATATTCATTTCCTATATTGTATATGTTGGCTGACCTTAAATACGAACCAAAGAGAAATCATTTTCTTGGTGTGTCATAGATAAGCTTTCAGATGAAGCCATGATGAAATCACTTTTAGCTCTACTCTTTCTACACAATAATGCAGTTGGGAAATAGGAAATACTTCTCCTCTAAAATGGGGCCCCAAAGAGATATGGATCTCTTCAGTGATAAAATCTGTGCCCCATTTCAGCATCTTTGGGGCCCTGCCAGCTATCTAGTATTCTTATATCTCTTATCTAAGAATTGGCTCTCACAGCATCTCAGTATTAAGCCACCATCGAATTGACTGTAGCAACATTTAGTTAAAAATGAAAATTAAAAAAAACAGTTAAGAAAATACTTCTAGGGGTGCCTGGCTGGCTCAGTCAGAAGAACATGCGACTCTTGATCTTGGGGTTGTAAGTTCGAGCCCCACGTGGGTGTAGACATTACTTAAAAAAAAAAAAAGACAAAACCAGAATAACACAAAACAAAAAACTTTTAAAAAGGCATCACTTAAAAAAAAAGAAGAAAATACTTTTAAAAAATATTCTTTAGGTAAAAATTAAGACATAGTCTGGGCGCCTGGGTGGCTCAGTGGGTTAAAGCCTCTGCTTCGGCTCAGGTCATGATCTCAGGGTGCTGGGATCGAGGCCCACATCGGGCTCTCTGCTCAGCGGGGAGCCTGCTTCCTCCTCTCTCTCTGCCTGCCTCTCTGCCTACTTGTAATCTCTCTCTGTCAAATAAATAAATTAAATCTTTTTTAAAAAAATTAAGACATAGTGTATTTGGTTAAGAGGTTGTCCTATTTGGGGTCAGAATATCTCAGGTTCAAAGCAAGGATCTGATTGCTTACTATCTGTGCACGCTTGGACAAGTTATGTCAACCAGATCAGCTATAAATCTGTGTCTTCGTTCACAACAAATCTCTTCAAAGGTTGTCTGTACTTGTTGCCTCTACTTCCTCATTCCTTTCTCTCCTTGGTGGTCTCCAATCGGCTTTCTGTCTCCACTGAATCATTGAAATGACACTGTTTAAGACCACAGAGACATGATATAAACAAAGCAAACTCTCCCTTTTCTGTTCTTATCTTGCTTGGCAACTTGTTACAGTTGATGTAATTAATTGCTCCTCCTTTTTGTTGTTTTTTGTTTTGCTGGATTTAATGCTTAGTTCAGTTGGCTGCAAGGATATCACACTCCGTTTTCCTCCCAGTTCGCTGCCTATCCCATGTTTGTCTCATCTGCTGGCGAATTTTTCTCTACCAGACCTGCTACTGAGTCCACAACAGATCTAATCATTGTCCACTTCTCCTCTAGCTATACTTTCTACCTATGTGATTTCATTCAGGATTTCAGCTTTAAAGACTACCCACATGATAAAGAACCCAATTTTTTTTTTATCCCCACTCCAGACCTCTATCCTGAGGCACAGCCTCTCTTGTCTATTCAGCTTTGCCACTTGGCTGTCCAAGACGTGCCTTACACTTTAATATGATCAACAAGACCAGTTGAGCTTGTCCCTTCAAACTTCTCTGTTCTTAGCTGCCTCTAGATCAGCAAATGGCATCACCTCTCACCCAGATGGTCAAACCAAACACTTAGATATCTCATCTGATTCCTCTTTTTTCCCAATACTTTCCATACACCCTTGTCAGAGCCATTATTTCATCTTTCCTGAAGTACTGCAATAACATCTCCACCTGTCTCTCTGCCTCTGTTCTGGCTATTCTGCTGTTTACTGTCCACATGGACACCAGAGTTCTCAATCTAAAGCATAAATCAGGTTCAGTTGGTTGAGCATCTGACTCTTGATTTCAGCTCAGGTCATGATCTCAGGGTCCTGGGATCAAGCCCCATGTTGGGCTCCCTTCCTCAGCAGGGAGTCTGCTTAAGGATTCTCTCTCCCTTTGCCTCTGCCCCTGCTCACTCACTCTCTCTTCTTCCCTCTCTAAAATAAATAAATAAATCCTTAAAAAAATAAAAAATAAATAAAGTATAAATCAGGTCATATTACTCCCCTCCCTGAAACCATCAAATGGCTTCCCATAGAATTGACAAGGAAATCCAAATTCTTTACCCTGTTCTCAAGGCCCTTTTGTAGTCTGGTTTCAGCCTTCCCTTTTGAACTCATTGCCCTCTTTTTCCATTTTCCTTTTTGTCATTCCAGCACACTTCCCTTTTTGTGTATGCTTCAAGGACTTTACACTTGCTATTCCATACTCTTGGAATGCTTTTCTCTGAGATTTTCAGATGGCTATTTCCTCTCATTTGAGGTCTCAGCTATAATGATGTCATTTTATAAAGACCTAGCCTTACTATCCTAGTTAAAACAGTTCCTGCAATACCCTGTGATAGCTCACCATTCATTTCTTCTATCGACTTTGTGATCCATGGAAAGAAACCACAAATTATTTAATTGATTTCTAAGGTCCAATCCATCCTAACATTCTGAAAATCTATAACTTTATGAGTAGATGGATTAAAAGCATATAACATCTAATACAATAGAAATTTATCCAGGACCAATCCAGAAGGATAAGAATTCCAAATATCTATTGCAAAACTGTAACCTCACATAAGAATACTGCATAATTATTACATAGTTGTCATCCAAACTCCAGAAAATACAGTTTTATATTAAAAAGTAAAATTAAAGTTATTCTGGTTGTAATGGGACACCACTTTTTATTTTTTAACAACACACTCCAGTATCACACTTCTTTATATTCTAACAGTTTTTGATTCAAGTTGGTAGCCTTAGAAAGGGGTGATTTATATTTGTGCAGGATTCAGCAAGGTTCTTTTCCAATGGTACATAAATGTCCTCATTCTGGAGGGAAATAAAATGATAGACCCCTTCAGAAGCATTTTCAGCCGTAGAGTTTAGAAATGTGTCCTCCAAATCCTTTGGTGGGTAAGGTATTCATTGAAAACCACAAAAGAACTCCAAAAGCAAAATTTGAGCAAGTCTTCATTGTTTTTGCCTGAATATATTTAGCACACAACTTTCTGGGAAGATAGCCAGGGTAGGAGTGGCCGTAACTAACAACACATTTCCTTTAAATATAAAAGTGGAAGTGATTGCAACAACTATTTGTAAGGCTCCATAGATATGGAGGATATTGCTACATAATGCATTTATCCTATGGAATTTAAAAACTTTTCTGATATGATCTCATTATTTTGTTCATCAATTAAAGTTTAGAACTTCACTCTGATCAACTTCAAAATGTGCTTTTTTGATACTAATTAACACATTTATTCATGGTAAATGGAAGAACAGTGTCTATTTAACATGTTAGTCATGTATTGGTTCTTATATGATTTTTCTCATCATGTTACTGTTTTGATGTCATCAGGGCAGGATTTCTCTCAATTAAAGAGAAAACCTTAGCAATCTGCAGAGATCTTAGGGAAAACTGTGGAGATCTAAAGAACTGCAGGGAGAGGCTGGTTCAAGAACTGCTGTACCTTCAACTATGTAGAACTTCCTTGAAAAGCTGCGAGTGTAGATGAAGACGGTCCAAAGACAGTTGTCTTGTATTAAAGCAGTGGAATGTTGGAAAATGTTACACTGTGAATTAGACTTTGTTTTCATTAAATGATCTATTAGAATGGTTTGTCTCCAGCATATCTACCTCACAAAGAAGCACCAGCACCAGGAGTTAAGGCTGCAAAGATTTACCGATTAAGTATAAGTACCAATAGAGATTTAACCATGTTTATATTTGTATTAGGATTGTTAATTGCTCATTAGGGCTCTGGTTATGACGTTCCACAGCTTTTAAATTATCTGCCCCTATCCTATTCTTCCCATAAGCTCTCTTATTTTTGGTCTGCTATTTTGCAGAAAGTGAACATGTGTTATAATAGAAACACCTAAATCATTTCCATTTTACAAACAGGAGAAAATCTAAATTAAAACCAAGATTAATGGAGATTAATCAAATGCAGATGCTGAGTAAAAATTAGGATTTATGGTTATTAATTTTTATAAGACAGTTTTAAGTAGTAGTTATTCATTTATCCATACCATTGGAGATACACGGTTGCTTAAAAAATTAAGACTTTTCAATTACTTTGATTTCCCTTTTATTTTATGTATTTGTTTATTTTCAGAAAGATTGATATATCGCTGTGGAGGGACTCAATGCTAAATGACTTCTCAGGGTGTCCATGTTACACATTTTTAAATAAAACCGATGCAGTTGGAAAATACAGCACAGCGTTACGATTGTATTCTAAACATAAATGCCAATATTCCAAAGACTTCCTATTGAGTAGAGACATACATTTAGCATCAGATAGCAAGCTGGGCTGCTAGTGGGTGGTGCCTTCATGGTGGGTGAGGATGTGGAGGGTGGTGGTGGAAACCACTGTCTTATAGAACACAGTGACATATGGCCAGGCAGCAGGTGCATGAGATACCAAAAATCAGTTCTTAGGCCATTTTGCCATGCCTGTATAGGTTGTTGAGTATCTTTGCATGTGATGTTTCTCTACGTTAATTAATATATTTGATCCAAGAAACATATATTTTACATCCACTTTATTCTAAGAACTTGGCTCAGCAGGAGGGAAAGAGATGAAAGACTCAAGGACTCTGCTCTCAGGCAAGTCCACAGCCAATTACAGTCCAGCATGGTAATGAGTATCTGATACTGTGGGAGCAGAAGAGGCACTTTCAACTTGGACTGTGGCTGGGAAAGGCTTAGAAATGTGAAGATAATGCTTGAGTTTAGACTCCTAGAAGACCTGGGAACCTACTACGTAAATACACAGGAGCAGGGGATTTTCAGGCGAGAGTGTGAAGTTATAAAGTCATGAAATAAAGAATAATATTGGAGTTTGTGGAAAGCACAAATGAGTGTGGCTGGAGCATGGGGGGTGTATATGTTTGTATGTGTGTGAGTGTGTGTGTGTGTATACTCAGTATATGGACAGTGGGAGTGGAGGGGAAGAAAAAGGAGGTTGGGAGTTAAAATTAAAGGCAAAGAAGCAGACAAAATAGAAATCATAAGTGATCTTTATCAAGAGAGACCATCAGCTCATTCAATCTAAGTTGACTCCATTATCTGTTCTCCCCCACAGCATTGTCAAAACTTTACTAGTCATTTGGCTTCGTGAGTGTAGTGGTCATGAAGTTCTCTCACAGTGGTGTCTCTGCTGATAAGCACAAAAGCTGACACATGGGGTTCTGCCACATTATAGGCAGAATGAATGAAGAAATTTCTCTCTCTTCTCAAGCTTTTGGCTCCATGCTAACTCCTTCCTCCCAGAATGTGACTTGAACTTTTCTTTTCTTTTTTAAAGATTTTATTTATTTATTTGTCAGAGAAAGAGAGAGAGAGAGAGAGAGAGCACAAGCAGGCAGAGGCAGAGAGAGAAGCAGGCTCCCTGCTGAGCAAGGAGCTGGATGAGGGACTTGATCCCAGGACGTTGGGATCATGACCTGAGCCGAAGGCAACTGCTTAACCAACTGAGCCAGCAGGTGCCCCTGAACTTCATCTTAATGGAGGAAATAATTATAAGCATTACTTTAGTTTTCTAGAGCTGCCATAATAAAATACCACAAACTGAGTGACTTAAACCAAAAGAAATGTATTGTTTCATAGTTCTGGAGACTAGAAGTCCAAAATTAAGGTGTCAGTAGAGCTGATTCCTTCTCAGGGTTGTGGGAGACAATCTGTTCCATGCCTCACTCCTAGCTTCTAGTGCTTTGCTGGCCATCTTTGGTATTCCTTGCTATATAGAAGCTTCTCTTCATCCTCTGCCTTCACGTGGTGGTCCTTCTCCCCAGGTGTGTCTCTTTCTAAACTCCCCCTTTTTATAAGGACACCAGTCATATTGGATTTGGGCCCATGCTAATGACTTCATTTTAACTTGATAACCTCTGCAAAGACCCTATTTCCAAGGACTTAACGTCCTGATTTTTCTTTCCCCCGGGGGAGGTATGGTCCCACCTATATCAGGAATAAACTTCAAGAACTATTTTTATCACTTAATAATTTGCTCTGTGAATAGAATTCACTGTTACTGTCTTAAAAAAGAAGAAAACTGAGGTTTAGGGTTGTTGTATGATTAAGTCAAATTTCCACAGCAAGCAAGTGATGGAGTTTGAATGTTGTCCTAACTAGCCATATTGAATCAACCCAAAGAAACATTTCACGGAAGAATTTACTTATTTGTTATGTGTGTGGCATTCAAAGTGGAAATTGTTTGTCTATTATTTCATTGATCTGATGTTTATTGAATATTTCTGATGTACGAGGCACTATCTACTGGGGGAAAATGATTATATATTTCCCCCAATATACGATCCTTTCAAATACATTTAAGAATTTGTCTAAAGAGTTGTAATTCAAGCTATAATTTATTTTTACTCCCAGGTTTTGGGGGAAAATGATTAGGAAAACATAAAACTTGACTTTAAAGCCATTTGTCATTTGCAAA
The DNA here is from genome assembly GCA_002007465.1 of Ailurus styani. NCBI lineage: Eukaryota > Metazoa > Chordata > Mammalia > Carnivora > Ailuridae > Ailurus > Ailurus styani. The sequence goes on from LNAC01000095.1 coordinate 1,275,039, forward strand.
GCCCAAATTTCAATGTTAGTACATATAAGCATCGATTAACCACAGGAGATGGTTTTCTAGATTGACTAAAAAAATCTCAAACTACTTCCAACTGAAAAAAATTTTGTCTTAGATGCTTCAATAATAGTAAAGGAGAGAAATGAGTTAAGCTAATAATATAATATAATTTGAGAAGCTTGGCCTCAGCCATGCTTAGAGAGTTCTAAAAAACGGCAGGCAGTTCAATATTCTGTTCAGATAAAAGAACAGATTACTTACAAAAATAAATACGTAAATAATCCAAAATGCTTGCCAAGCCTCATGTTTACTCATTTAGTATGGTAGGATCTAAGAATGCTGAAAAGATACAGTATTTGTCTTAAAAGGCAGTATTGTTTCAAGGTTCAGCAAGCATTTACTGAATGTTTACCATGTATCAAACTGTTTAGAGACATTTTCCATTCTGTTTGTGTAATAATAAGTAATTCACTCAATCTCCATGGGTCTCAGTTGCCCATCTGTGAAACGAAGTTGCTAACAATATTTTCTTCCCTATATTGCTATAGAGATCAAATGAGATATCATGAGAAAGTACATGATAAAGCATCATGATAAGGCACTTGGCATAATGGTTGGCATATAATAGCATTTCAATAAATGTTTGTTGAATCTGAATCTGAATCACATAATTTTCCCTATTATTTTTAAATGAGACTGGAGGAGCTTTGCAAAATCTTATGTGCTTTAAAGTTGGAAGTACTTCTATAACCTCATTAAAAATACATATTATAAGAGACAGACACAAGCTTTTTTTTTGGCAGAAGAATCAATATTTAAAAAATGACAGCAAAAAGCTGGGAGTAAAAATAAATTATAGCTTGAATTACAACCCTTTAGACAAATTATTCTTAAATTCTTAAATGTATTTGAAAGGATCGTATATTCCCTAGACACTTAAAAGGGGAATAATTTTTCATTTCTCTTCTCTATTATACACTGCGTTAAGATCAGAGCTATTTAAATGGAACAGTCAGGCACATTCTCCATAAGGTAATAAGGTTTAAATTCATCCTATAGGTAACACAATCAATTATTTCATTTCATAAAGACAAAACAAATATACCAATATATTATTTAGCATAAGTATTGAAAGCTCTGTAGTTATGTATAGATTAAATTGTACTTTTATTTTATATAGATTAAATTGTACTTTTATTTATTTTAAATTTATATTCCATCTTTTTCTGAAGGACTTGAGCGTACTGAACACAAATGGCTTAAAGTTGCAATAAGACACTGAAACATAACACAAATCAATAAATCCCATCAAAAACCTAAGCAACCTGTGTGTATCAGTTTCTAGGGGAATATCTACTTGTTTTCTTGAGGGGAAAAATAAACTCAACTTCTTCTCATCTATTCTTATTCCCTTGGAATCTCTTAGGGAACATAAAGCTGATATCCAGGTTGCTGCTAATAAAGTATAGTAACCCATGTGGGGTGGGAAGGTGGAAGACCCACATTTTGCTCACAATGAAAATGTACCATTGAAACCCCACTGAGGTGTATTGTAATGTGAATTTGTTAACAATGAATAATACTCTTTTAAGATTACATATCTAGAATACATTTACTTAAGAAAATAGATTTAAAAATTAAGAATATAAGAAGAATATTAATATGCTTATGCAAATAGCTCTAGAATTTTATACTTGACTAGAAGTAATTTTCTATCATGGTTTATTATAGCAAATTACACTCCAAATGATGATTCTTTTATTTTTTTTTCCTGGCAGAATCATTTTGCTAAAAAACAGAAAAACAGAATTGTATATTTTTCATTCACTCGCTCAGCCATTTCTAGAACGAACACTTCTTAAACACTTAGTATGTGCTGAGCAATGGGAAACACACAAGGATGCAGCTGATGAACAAAGCATGGTCACTGGCCTCAGGGAATTTTTGTCTAGTCGGGAAATGAAGAGGTCGGCAAACTACAACATCCCCTGGTTAGTGCTATGGGAGCAAGGGAGGAGCACTTCACACAGATGAAGTTCAGGACTCTAAATGAGAGGACAATTTGAAGAATAAATAGATGGTGTGAAGTTTAGTATTCACCAGGAAGAGACACCTTGGCCAGTCATCCTAGTTCAGACAACAAGTTCAAAATACTGTGGTGGCAAAGAGGTAAGCTGGAGTCAGGTTTAAAAAGTTCTCCTGAGTTCTCATACTAAATAAAGAGAGCCTTATCCTGAAGTCAGTGAGGAACCACTGGAGAATTCCAACATGTTCCTATTTGAGTTTTAGAAATATTTTCCTGACTGCAGGTGGATAAAGTGGGAAATGTACTGGAGTTAGGAGAATTGAGAAGAGGCAGTCACAGAAATGTATGGGGGAAATAAAAACCCTAAATAGAAGAATGGCTGTAACTATGGAGATTGGTAAGACTGGATTCTACCGTACGGGAAACAAATCTAAGATTATTCATTAGGCACAAGCCATGAGAATTTTATTCTTTTACAGTGATTCCTAGACCCTGAGATTCCTCCTCTATCATTAACATCATTCAGTCTAAACTCATCAAGTATCATCAGGCAATAAAGTAGTTCCTGTATTGTCCTTATCAGCATTATCTTACTCTTTTGCTCATTTGCCACATGCCACCCCCACCCCCAACCTCTTACCCCTACGGTTCTGAAATAGAAAGTCTGGAAACATCAAAACAGCTATTACTTAACTCTTATTGAATTCCCACAAGGCACTCAAAGATGTGATGGTGCGAAAAAAATATGGTAAATTCTTACTTAAATTGACCTAAATTTTTACTTAAGAAATCTAGATCTAATATTTGTGATAAAAATAAGAAAACTATAAAAAGGTAAATAGTGTTAGAAATGAGAGGGATCTTACAGTTAACATTAAAATAACTACCAGTTTACACATGTAATTTTTTTCAGCTCTTAAAACTGTCTGAAGTAGGGCTGGAGAATAAAGGAAATGGACGAAATGCTAATAATTATTGAAGCTGAGTGGTGTGTATATGGGGGTTCACTGTCTTATTTTCTCTAATTTTGAGTATGTTTGAGGCTTCCATAATATAAAGTTTATTCAAAGTTATGGTAGTATCATATGATGCTTAACCCACTGAGCCCACCAGGCACCCCCGGGGTGGTGTGAAGATTAAGAATGTCATCGAGGGGGCGCCTGGGTGGCTCAGTGGGTTAAAGCCGCTGCCTTCGGCTCAGGTCATGATCCCAGGGTCCTGGGATCGAGGCCCGCGTCGGGCTCTCTGCTCAGCGGGGAGCCTGCTTCCTCCTCTCTCCTCTCTCTCTGCCTGCCTCTCTGCCTACTTGTAATCTCTCTCTGTGTCAAATGAATAAANATTGAGGCTGACTGACTGGGGAGATGGTAGCGAGCTCTTGGACAGAGTTTGCTCTCCTCATTTTGCCTCTGCCTTTTTCTCTCCTTCATTCTCATTAAACAGGAGAGAAGCCGGCTACTGGCATTACTGGCCAGAGGAAGATAAATCTTCTTCCCTTTTTCCTTATCTCCCCTTACCCCTTTTTCCCCCTTTTACCTTATCCTGTCCTTCTTCTATTTCTCTCTTCCTTCTCCCCACTCACCTCCCCTAATTTCCTCCATTCCTCACTCCCTTTTCTTGCAGCCTTCAGTTGGTACTGCTGGTTGTAATGCTGGAAACTCAGACTGCACCAAGCACTATGTCTGGCATGCAGTAAGTGAACAAAGAATGCTTGTTGACTGACTGAATTAATGAATTGACAGATTCCATTCTCCAGCCAGTGGAACTTTAGAAGTGGATTGTTACAGTATATGCCAAGTAGGACAAAGTCTAAAACTTTGCCTAAGTGAAAACAGATTAATTCTCTTTCTCTAGACACTAACAGACTTGTCATTTGGCTACTGAAAGGACTTTGATTAGTTGGGTGTGATGATTTTTTTGTGAAGCTGACAGGATTTATTGAAGACTCAATTTTAAGAGACTTAAAATGAAAAATTTCAAGTAGAAAACATGGTAAATTCAGTTTTAAAAGAATAACTCCTCACACTAACAGGTAATGACCACTATTCCTAAATTTCTAAATTGACTAGTTTGGTTAAGTTAAGACATCTTATTCCTTTTAGGAGAATTCCTTCACTAGATGTTTACGTAGTATTTCACTCTTTTCTAACAATCATTGAAAGAAGGAAAATTCAGTGATAAAGTTTAATGGTACTGTTGATTTTGTTTCTGTATCAGAAATAATCTGCCTGCATAGACTCATGAGACCAGACTTACTCATTTATTCATATGCATTCTTCAATGTATCTGTTTCTATTTTCTAGCACCATGCAAAACAAGGAGCTGCTGGTTTAGCAGGGCTCTTTGTCTCCCTGCCCGTGACAAGGATGTATTACCTGACTCTGTGCCAGGGAGAAGACTCTAGCTCACTTAGCAGCTTCTTTTCCTTTGGATTCTCACACAGTGACATCACTGAGAAGCAGCTGCCTCAGGGAAGATGTGAGGCATGTGCGAAACCTCATGCCTGCTGAGTTTTCTAGAATAATGGGAAGCCTAAGGGCCAGTTGCAATAAATTCTTGTGTGCAAAATTTCTGTTGAAAACAGTGGGAAAATATTGGGGTGCCTAGGAGGCTCTGTTGTTTAAGCTTCGGACTCATGATTTAGGCCCAGATCATGATCTCGGCCCAGGTCATGATTTCACAGTTGTCAAGATGTAGCTGAATCAGGCTCCATGCTCAGCGCTCAGCAGGGAGCCTGCTTGAGATTCTCTCTCTCCCTCTCCCTCTGCCCCTCCCCCCTCATGCTCTCTCTCTCTCTAAGTAAATAAACAAATAGATTCTTTAAAAAAATGAGAAAATACTATGAAAAGCCACATTTACTTTGATCTAGAATTAAAGCATATTGCAGTGTTTCATACTTGGGTAAAGTCTCATAAATTGCAAATTGGGAGTCATCAATTTTTAGGCTTCTATCTACAACAGTTTTTAAAAACTGCTTTTGTGTATGTTTGGGCTTCATATTATGCCCCCATCCTTCCCCTGTGAATAAAAGAACAAAAGAACTCTGAAAGTGATCACCTGGGTGTCACCCCAGCATCCCTTCTCCTCCTGCTTGGTCCATCCAGGGGCCTGTGCTGTCGGTGGGATTTCTCCTCCCACCAGGCCCGTGGGGAGCCCTGATTGGTCAGGGTCAGTCAAGTCAGTTCCACCCTCTGGCCACAATGATTGGCTAAGGTACCCAGGCATAGGCCAATCAGGGCATGACATTTCTGTGTCCACAGGGACTGATTCCCTAATTCAAGGGCCTAATTCAATCTTATAACAGTTCTTGTTAAGGAGGGGCTTGCTTGCTTTTCAGAGGGTAAATTAAAATTTAAAAAAATATCTCTTCCTGAATATCGCATTCACCAATAAGACATCTGGAATGTATGAACCATTTTGCCTCTATGAAGGGAGCCATATGGAGATAAAGCCAAAATCTGGGGACACAACATGGAATGGAAATGGTGAAGTCACCAGCACCTGGTGATTGATTCAACCTCCTGTTGCTATTTAAGCCACTTTGGGAAGGGTTGTCTATGACTCACAACAGAAAGCACTCTAAATCTCGTATATATAAACTGTGATTATAGTACTTCTTTTAATTTTCATTTGTCATTAACATTGATCAGAGTTGCACAAGTGATTCATGCAAGGAAATACTTTGGTTTGAAAGGTCAAATCTACCTTGAGTAGAACTTAAGCAGGGTCATAATTTAATATTTGATGACTGACACAGAATTCTGCACATCGGTAAAAATATATTTTTTAAAGATTTATTTATTTGAAAGAGAGAGAGAGAGAGTACACAGTATGGAAGGGCAGAGGAAAACCCAAGCAGACTCCAAGCTGAGCGCAGAGCCAGTGAGGGGCTCCATCTCACGACCCTGAGATCATGACCTGACTTGAAACCAAGAGAGCACATACAACCTAGTGTGCCACCCAAGTGACCCTCAGTAAAAAGATTTTTAATTGAGTTTTTTTTGTAAGTATATCTCAGGTTTCTTCTTAATATAAATATGTAGTTCATCTTGATTTTAAAATCATTACATCAGGCAACCAGAGATACAGTCAAAACATTTAAAAAATGGTTGAGTATATGTTCAAAGAGCAACAATTCAGGACCTTTCAGGAACTTTGCTTTGCCTTGACAGAATCAAGTATCAAATTTCTTTGGAAATAACTATAAAAAATCAATAAGCATATTAGTTGGAAGGGTCTCTATTAATAGAAAAATAGTGGATAATAGTTGCTGTAGTGTAAAAAAAAGACATTAAAAGACATGTTTTACAAGCCAATAGTCAAGTTTAAAACATCTATCTGTTCTTTGAGTAGGAAATTAAAGTTAGATGGGAAAATGAATCCTAAACTGCTAATTTAGCTGAAATATAGTCAATAATTGAAATCAATTGAAGCTTTAATTGCATCTTATTCTGTGAATGCATTTGCTTGCATCATTACTCTTGGGGTGGAAAGAAAAAGCTGACTTAAGTAGCTTTACAGAAATTGCTTAATAATTAATTCACCTTCTCAACAGTGGCCAGAGCACTCAGTGAGTGAGATAAACTCAGAGTATAACAAAACTGAATTAAACATGTCTGTTATGGGTAATCCCGACTAATCTCCTTGTTTGTTTCTTCTTTTCTCTGTGGAATTGGATTAGTAGTCCTAACAGGCAACTCTGGCTTGCATTTGGGTTCTGTTATTGCATTTCATTTTTGTCTAATGAAAAGGGTTATATAAAGTATAATTCATTCCCCTTCTCAGACCTAAAAGGCTGGCATATTAATCAGATGAGAAAAAAAATAGTTTTGAGGGTTAATTAATATCTCTAATGATGTTGAAGGAACTGCTGGTGCTTTGCACTACTGTGGCTGTGTTTGTGAATATGTTTTGGTTGTAACTGACATACATACCTCATGCATTAAACTATTCAAACTGATGATATTCAACATAGTTAAAAGATAGATTAAAAGACCATTAAGTATTACAGTAAAAGAAAGCAGAATACCAGAATCAATATGTTCCTGTGAGTCTTAGTTTTCTATTTTTGGCTAGATACTGCTTGAATAAGAAGTAGAATAAGAAGTTATATTTCAAACACCAGGGTAATATATGATTATGTTATTGTTTTTATTTCAAATGTTTCAGTAAATATGTTGTACCTATACTAGTTCTGGTAATGCAATATGCACTTAATAGATTCTTGCCAAATAAATTAGCTAGAATCACAATGAATATATTGCATTTAATATACTCTATTTTCATCAAGGATTTGAGAAGATTTAAAAAATACATACAATAATAATACACTGTATGTTAATTCATTGAATTTAAATTAAAAAATACATACAATAAAAGTAACTAAGATAAGTAAATGAGGGAAATTAGGGCAAAGGGAAAATACAGGCAGGAAAATAATGGATCTATGGTAAGATTGGTGTACAGAAATATATATGCATCATTGCTAGAGGTTGATGACAATTGCCTTGGTGCTCCCTAGTGACCAAAGCAAAGAAGGAAATAGAATTTGGTGTTCTTGAGAGAAAACAAAATCAGTTATTCAAAGGAATCTCAGGGTTTTTTGACCAAGAGCCCTCGGGGTAATTTTCGATGGGTCCTCATTGATGTATTAATCATCATCAACATTGCCAGTTTTGCATTTAAGTAAATATAATTCATTAAAGGTCCAAAACAATTTTAGCATTTGGTTTTTTTATAAAGAACACTTTACTGGGGCACCTGGGTGGCTCAGTGGGTTGAGCCGCTGCCTTCAGCTCAGGTCATGATCTCAAGGTCCTGGGATCGAGCCCCGCATCAGGCTCTCTGCTCGGCAGAGAGCCTGTTTCCTCCTCTCTCTCTGCCTGCCTCTCTGCCTACTTGTGATCTCTCTCTCTGTCAAATAAATAAATAAAATCTTAAAAAAAAAAAGACCACTTTATTATGAGGATAAAGGGAAGTCACTTTGGGATCAGATACATTGATATGAATACTAGTTCAAATCCTAGCTACGTCTCTTCTGTAAAATGATGATAGTTAATAACTGCTTACGATACCACTATAAACACACAGGTAAATGTCTTAGCACAGTGACTTGGAATAAGCGCTCAAGAATTGGTTGTTTTTATTTTTATTTTCTATTTTAGTCTGGAGAAAACATTTCAAATAACTGCAGAATTGAATATATGTCTGTCAGGCATTTCTTCTTAAGTACCAGCTTTTGTAATGAGGCTTTTATTGAGGAGCTATACAGAGAAAGGTGGAGTTGTCATTTCTGCCAAGAACCTGAAGTACAGATAGGTCATTGATTATTGAGCAAGAGGCAAACCGTGGGGGAAAAGTTCACTTACTAAGAGAAAGGCCTGACAGGAATGGGCATCCCACAGAAACTTAGCAGAAAGGTGGGCAACAGAAGCACCCACCAACAGGAAGCAGTGTCAAATCCTCCTCAGAAAACAGCTCTCCCTCTGCTCGAAGGTGTAGATCAGCAGCGATGGAGTCCCCAGAGCTCTGGGCCATACGTTATGACTGCTAACAATTTGTCCTAGACCCTTCTCAAAGCAAAAGTTTTATCATCGTTCATGTGGCCACAGAAATACTTCACAAAAAGTCACCCATAGCACCTAAAATTTTAAACAATGTAGCTAAATAGTGAAGCCTCTCAGATAAGAGATGGGCTGGATAAAAAGTCAGTATTCATTCTTTTGTTAATTTTTGTCCTTATTGTCAGCCACAGAAGGCTTGAATATAGAGGCACTTATTAAGGAAGGAGAAGTGGCAAAAATATATATATATATATATATTTTTTGTTCTGCTTTCAGTTAATTCTACCCACATGTCCAGGCAATTGTTGGAATAAAACTTGAGACCTCTGGAGAAGGAGCCCTTTGACCTTCTTCCTGGGGCCAAGTGTTTCCTAGGCCCTGGCTCCCTTGTGCCAATCACTTCAAGACCGTGACTCTTTGCTCTTCTGGGGAAAACTGACATTTTGAACTGGGGTATAGGTTTCAGATCTCAGCTTTCATCCTGACTTGGATAGATGAATGTAAGCAGTGTGTCATATACAGTTTCACGAAGTCTAAATGCTAGGGACAGAGCGGACAATTCTTTCATAGTGAAATTTCTGAAGATAAGGTGGAAGAAAACTCACTGAGTCCAAAATGTTTCAGTAGGAATAAAGCAAGTACAAACCTGACTCAGAGGGAGAATCAATTTTAATGAATGTGGAGACAGTCTCAGAACAGAACACATCTGAGTTACTTGCAATTAATTGACTTTAAAAATCACAAAGATTAAAGCCCATCCAATGACCTTTAAATATCAAGTCAGTGACTTAGAAAATACTATATTTTACATGGTACAGGTAACCTGGTTTTCCAAATGGAGGGGTCTCTCAGGGAGATTTATTATCCTTTGAGAAACAAGTGAAATTTCATGTGGGATGCAGACCTGCTCACAGATCTTGCAGTATTCTCTGAAAGGTATTTAGCATAGCTCATCAGAAGAAAGCAAGCGATTATACCCCATTCCTCTGCATCACTGAAATATTTATTAGAGCTGTAAGAAAACGCAGGGCCAAGAAGCAACACATTGCTTCAGTTACTTTACAAGATCTTTTAAGAAGAGATGTTTGGGGTAAAAAGGCAATTTTGTATAAAGAAGACTTTCTTACTATCACATTGCAGAATATTTTGTTCCCTTTCAGCCACGTCTAAAGACTCCTATCATTAGGGGTTTGTGGAACAAAGATATATTGAATGGAGAAAGGATTTGGGCTCCAAGATAATAGCGACCCAAAAAAAGTTCTAGAGAGTTTCTAGGTGAGAATGGAACAGAAAATGAAATTTTAACTTTCTGCATAGTGACAAATCCCAGGAGAACCAAGAGGGGGGCTCTGGATCGAGATAATTAGATCCAGACTGTCATTTTGTTTTTAATCAGGATTAAAACACAAACTAAGTTTTGCTTAGCATTCTATTAAACCTCAAAGAATTAGTTCTCAGGTTGTTTTAGATCACTCAAAAAATAAAAAAAGAGAATTTAAAAATAGAAGTTCTATTCCAAGTAATTCTGTAACACTAAAATACATTTCTACTTTGAAATATGTCAGCTAATAAATAAAGTCTGACCTTGGGATACTTTTCAGGGAGTCTGATTAAAATGTCATCTTAAATATTTGAATGATAATATTTCCTTTTTTCTCTAAGGTTTTATTATTTTTTGTTTAGGAGAGAGAGAGAGAGAGAGAGAGAGAGAGCACCCCAGAGCAGGGGTAGGTTCAGGGGTAGATAGGGGAAAGAGGGGAAAGAATCTCAAACAGACTTTCCGCCAAGCTCAGAGCCTGGGAGTCAGGAGTCTGGAGCCTGGATTCTGAGCCTGGAACCCCAGTGCAGAGCTTCATGAGGGGCTCGATCTCATGACTCCGACATCACGACCTGAGTTAAAACCAAGAGTCAGACACTTAACTGACCGAGTCACCCAGGCACCCTGATAATATTTCCTTTTTAAAAAGAAACTGGTGCTCAGTTAGCCAGTTAATTATGGAGAATGAGTATATGAATCAATAGATCTTCAAAGAGTCATTGGAAAAAGTGGTTATCTTTAGGTTAAAATGAAACTTTACATTTAAGTGTGTTTTGAGTGTAGCATAAGTTGTGGTTTGCAAACATAAATCTCAGATTTTGTGTTCCTTTGAAGGATGGAAATGTTTAATGAGTTTTGGATTGATTTCAGAAACTTAAAAAGTGTTGGAGTAAATAATAGTGTACAGACACCTTAAAAAGAAAACCAGTAGCCTTGGATGTTGGTGTTTGGTTTCAGGCAGAAGCTTCTCAATTAAAAAAAATGAAGAAGAAATTATTTCCAGAGGCTGACAGGTGGCCACATGCAGGATTCTGGAACATCGGAACTTCCTACATGATTCTGATCTTTGCACAGTAACAATCACAAAAGTTTGAAGCCGCCCCTTAATGACTGCAGTACTTATCAACTTTCTCCCTTGGAAAAGCTGGAACAACACTTGACATACTTTGTGTGATCCAGCATTGTTTTTGTTTGGATCACATTCCAGCGGGGAAACAGCCACTTAGCCAAATTTACATCAACACTTCCTATGGTAGCTATTGGAAACTAAGCACAGGCAAGAATGTTGCTATCTATTGCAGTTCTTGTCGCCTATAAAAAAGAAAGAGATGTATTTTGACTCTTCCTTTCCACACTTTTCCCTATGTTTAAAAATATTTTGAGGAAATGATGAAGTGTTGGCATTTGCTCATCCTTAAGAATCAACTAAGTAAAAGACATTGTATTGAGCTGATTCCTAGGGCTGCCGTAGCAAAGTACCACACGCTGGGTGGCTTAAAACAACAACAAAGTATTGTCTCATAGCTTTGGATGTCTGTCTGAAATCAAGGCGCCAGCAGGGCCATGCTCCCTCTGACAATGTTGGGGAGAAGGCTTCCTTGCTTTTCTTTGCTTTGCGGGTCCACCAGAGATCCTTGGTGCTCCTCGGGCAGGTAGGTCCCTCCATCACCCTAACCTCTGTCTTTGCATAGTACTCCCCAGCGTGTCTTCAGGCAATCTCTCCTCTGTAGGTCTACTTCTGCGTCCAAATTCCCCCTTTTTGCAATTACACCAGTCATATTTGACTAGGGTTTACACAATGACCTCATTTAAATGTGGTTGCCTGTGTAAAGATCCTATTTCCCCAGTAAGGCCATAGAGAAAGGTTACCACTTCAACATATTGTTTGGGAGAACACAAAAGACAACCCATGACACATACCAGCTAAAAATCTTTCTGAATAATCGTGACGTGCAATATACTATTCTCAGATTAAGGAATACATATAACCTTTGGTTTGTAGCTTCAAGATGTTCTGTACTTATGGAAGCAGGTTGTAGGGCTTGAATAGGAAGAGGATGGATGGTTGTAGAGCTGCCCCCTATGATGCCAAACAAAAGTCTTCCAGTTGATGACATCAGTAATGGTCCATCCATCAGTTCTTAGTCCCTCTAGACCTCTTCTCTTGCAGTGCTCCTGACTGCCCTCCTGTCAGCCAATAATCCTCAAATCTCATTATTCCTGTCAAGAATATGAGCTGAGCCTTTAAGTTACTGGTGGTTTGAGGCTAGGAGAAACTATTTGAGGTAGGGAAAATGGCTTGAGCATAAATACGTGCAGACCTGTATATATTCCGAGCATAAGAGAGACAGTACCTGGGCCAGGCTGGCTGAGGTCTATATGCAGAGCGTTTGCATGCTGGAAATACACTACCTTCTTTATTTGCCACTTTCACCCCTATATGGTCAATGTGTATCGTCTTTTGTATAAAGTTATAACACCTTCCACACCTCTTTGAATGCCTGCAAATTAAGCTGGAAAACTCAGATTTCCTTGTATAAATCATTACTGTACAATATTTTGGCAGGGGTAGGACCATCGGGTTTAATATCAAGGAGAACTGAGTCTTCATCTCTCCCTGTGGAAGGAAACTGAAACAGTTCTAAGTATTATCTTTCTGCATTGAAGACCTAGAGTATTTTATTGTCTATAACAGTCCTTTGAAAATTATGTAAGTCACTTACTTGTCACTATCTTATTATATGTCTGTGTCTTATCTCCAAATTATAATACATGGGCCTTTGGAAGACAGGAATGAAGGCTTGTTATTGCATTTCATCCATTCTAAGATGTAATTTTTGCCTTTATATTTTAACATCGCTGAAAGCATCCTGTCTTACAATCGACAGGTTGTTACCATCGCTGTTGTGACAGAGTTGTCATTGGTGAACTTGGGTTCACATGGGTGAACTTGGTTGTAGCTCCTGATGATATTATCACATCAGCTGAGTTATGGACATGATTAATAACACACACATTTAATTTAACTGTCACTTAAAATGTCTATAGAAAGATTACATTGTAGTTCAGCAATAAAATACAAATTATAGGTAGAAATGCACAGAAGTAAAGAGGTAGGGTATAAGTTCAATGGTAGCGAAATAGATATTAGGGACTGGAGTGATGACTACAATTTCGTATTTTCTTGCAGAGCAGTAATTAAGCCTTTTGAATGGCCTAGGAAAGGAAGAGGGTGACAAGTGGTTGAAGCTTTGTTATATTTTGTACTAAAATGTGGGCCAAAGAACTGCTTATCATATGACAAGCAAGGCAATCAGATAAGGAGACATTGCCAATTTCCTCCCAAGATATGAAAGAAAATTCAATGCAATGAGAATTGACCAACTCGTGCATTCATGCAATCAGTACAGCATTGTTTCTTTGGTTATTTGGAAGTGTTTCTCCTTTCTCAGTTGACATAAAATTATAATGTTCTTTATAACTGAGACCATCACGGAGTCATTGGAATGGTATTTCTTTGCTATCTCCATGAGTTCTAGTCCTTAAACTTCTTGGGAAGACAGAACATATTTATTGATTAATTGCCTGGGTTTTATCGATTAACTAGAAAAGTCACCCCATTATTGTGGCTGGAAGGTTGGAGGCTTCCTCCACATGTAAGGGAACAGGATAGTACTGTCCTCGTCTGCTTGGTTGTACTTATCTTGGAAGAAAAGCTAAGCACGGAAATGGAATAGAGGGAGTGGAGGGGGTAAGAGAACACTGAGGCATGGGAATGCACAGGTTGACAATCACCATCCTTCCAGCACGTTGTCACCCTCCAGACCCTCAGCGACAGCACAGGGAAAGCCTTGTCATGATTATTTCTCTTTCTATTCAAACCCAGATTAAAAGCCTCTACTTTTAGCTAAATCGTGTACATACGCACATGCATCGGTTCAGTTCAATAGATAATTCTATCCCGTTCACAAAATGACTTTTTCTTAATATGTTTATTGCATCTTGGGTTAGTATTATATTTCTAAGACTATCTCCTTGGCCACCCCTCTTTTTCATTTGCTGGGCCCCTTTTCACACTCTTGCTTTGTATTGAGGGAGGATGTCTTCCCCACCCTCCAGGTGTACATCTTGAAGCATCAAGGCTGATAGTCTTTATATCGTTATTCCCATCATTCAGCATGCATAACTTTGACATCACTAATGTCCATTAAACACTTGCTCTTAAAGTTGTTATTAAATATCTAGACCATAACCTCAAATTTCCTAAGAAATTGTAAAAAATAGTTCCATTTTGCTTGCTTTTAATAAAATGCCTATTAATTTCTTCTTGTCCTCCCATCTGTAGAATTCACCAAAAAATTCCATACACTCTAATCTTTATATTTCCTCTCCTTTAAAGTAAATACTAAGCACTTATATTTGCATAAATGGGTAACGGAATTAATATTTATTTTAATATATGTATTAGATACCAGTACCATATGTTCTGGGGCCCTTAAATGCTTCTTTTCATTTAATCCTGAGGATATATGAATCACACATAGGTATTGTGAGTTATAAGATTCTGAGTTACATTTAAAATTTTAAATATGAGAAAACCGAGACACAAAATATTTACATAGCTATATTTGGTAGATGTAGGACACTCTAACCCTAAAAGTCAATTTCTTTATTTAAACTTGTGTTAAACCTTATTACAGTGTGAATCAGCCAGTAAATATCCTAGAACACTAGAGTTCTAGATTATTAGGTTCCAAAATGAGTCTTTATGATAACAGAATTGATTGTGACAATTAAAATTCACTGAGTGCTTTTTTTGTGCAGGGTAAGGTTGTAAGTTTTTTATGTATATTTAATGAACAAAACAGCTTTGGGCTAAAGCTCACTGACTTCTTCACATTACATGCAAAGAAACCGAGGCCCAGACAGTGGCGTAACTGGTCTCAGTTTACAGAACTCACAAACGGTTCGGATCCAGACAGTTAATCTCTGAGCCTTCACACTTCATCACTCCAAGTCCCACCTTTTTTTATTTCACAACTTAAGAAACAAAAACCCAGAGGAAAGGTCTTTGGTTAAAAGTTGCCAAGGAGGGCGCCTGGGTGCCTTAGTGGGTTAAAGCCTCTGCCTTCAGCTCAGGTCATGATCTCAGGGTCCTGGGATCGAGGCCCACATTGGGCTCTCTGCTCAGCAGGGAGCCTGTTTCCTCCTCTCCCTCTCTGCCTGCCTCTCTGCCTACTTGTAACCTCTCTCTCTCTCTCTCTGTTAAATAAATAAATAAAATCTTTTAAAAAAAAAAGTTGCCAAGGATTTGGGGCAGTGTTGTTCTTTATTTTCAGCCTTTGGGAAATTGGTACATCTTTGTACATCTCAGGATTTCTGATCAGTAAATAGAAGTAAATGGCAGCTGTGAATGGATTCCTCTATTCCATACTTTTATGTTCTGCTCCCTGATGACATCATGAACCAACTTCAGTAACCATCGCACACACACATCCCCACACACCTACATGAACACACCCAGACACACGCACACTCACATCCCCACACTCACCCATACTGGCACACACATACGCACACGCACATAAGAGTTTTCTTCTTCAAAGTCTTTGCTCATGATGTCTCACTATCTGGAATACCCCCCATCAAGTCCTATTCTAGTATTCTCACCTCATTCTGGTTCCTCACACACATCCTACCAGAATCAACTAAGGAGTAACCTCCCCAAGTTTCCTCAGAAAGTTAAAAATAGAGCTACCCTATGACTCAGCAATTGCACTACTGGGTATTTACCCCAAAGATACAGATGTAGTGGAAAGAAGGGCCATATACACCCCAATGTTCATAGCAGCAACGTCCACAATAGCCAAACTGTGGAAGGAGCCCAGATGCCCTTCAACAGACAAATGGATAAAGAAGGTGTGGTCCATATATACAATGGAATATTACTCTGACACCAGAAAAGATGAATACCCAATATTTGCATCAATATGGATGGAAGTGGAGAAGGTTATGCTAAGTGAAATAAATCAAACAGAGAAAGACAATTATACGGTTTCACTTATTTGTGGAACGTAAGGAATAGCATGGAGGACATTAGGAGAAGGAAGGGGGAAATCAGAGGGGGAGACTAACCATAAGAGACTATGGACTCCAAGAAACAAACTGAGAGTTTTAGAGGGGAGGGGGGTGTGGGAATGGGTGAGCCTGGTGATGAGTATTAAGGAGGGCACTTATTGCATGGAGCATTGGGTGTTATACGCAATCAATCATGGAACACTACATCAAAAACTAATGATGAACTCTATGGTGACTAACATAACATAATAAAAAAATTATTAAAAAAAAAGGAGTAACCTCCCCAGGAAGCTTCCCTTTGTCCAGCAACCCCTCCGCCTCCCGCCTCAGGCTGGGGTACAGGAAACTCGGCTGTGCCCCCACAGTACTGCACGGGCATTATTACTGGATTGATCAGCCTGCTTTTATAAACCTTCTCTTGGTCAGCTCCTTGAGGACAGGCAGGAAGTATAATCATCCTAGTGCGTGTGTGCTTGGCACACAGCTGTCTCTTAAATAATGTGTGTTTGAGGGGAACAGGTGGAAGAGGCGATGGGGATTAAGGAGGGCGCTTGTCATGAGGAGCCCTGGGGGATGTATGGAACTGTTGAAGCCCTAGATTGTACACCTGAAATTAGTACAATACAGTATATTAACCACACTGGAATTTAAAATTTAAAAAGCATGTGTCGCATAAATGAATGAGTGAATAAATGAATGAAAATGGAAAATGGGATGAAGCTGGAAAAGGACTTTGTCACTAAGCCACCTCATCCCATCTAGATTTTATAACATGGGTCAGAAGTGCTTAGGCATTTATTTTGAGGGCATTTTTTTCAGTAGGTTCACCCAAGAGACTTCTTGCATGAGGAGTGGTAGAGGGGCTGAAGCAGGGGCGGAGGAGCAGGGGCGGGCATGAGAGAAGTTGCCCTGTCAGAAATGTTCCCCTTTCTGATGGCAGCATCCTGAGTCAGGTGAAAAGGCCACTTAACCTGACATGCCAGGCCTCCTGCTACCTGGGGAGCTACTCAGCAGTTTGATGTGTCTTCTGGGGAAAAATTCATCTGCATGGGTGTTAAAAGTGATCAAACAAGAGAAAAAAATATGTGATGGTGTTTGAAGCTGTGAAGTAGAATGTTCTGAACTGTGGGAAGAAAGCTCATATAACCTTCGAGCCAGCCTCCTCTCTACAGCTTGGCAGTGTTAAAGACATTTTTTTCTTTTCCAAGGACTTTTACAAGTGGATTGATGTTTGACTAAAGCAGACTCCGGACTGTGCTGCCAGTTTTCACTGCCTACTCACTGTGGGGGCTGTGGAGCGATTCTAACAAAAAAGACTGTCTACTAAAAAGTAACGTTACCAAAAATGTTATGAAAAATTGATAATACATTAGAAAAAACCTGAGTACAATGATTTTTCACTAAAGAGGGGAGAAATGTCTCCCTATTCGTCTAGTGAAAGGAAAAGAGCTCTGGACATGGAATCAGAGCTCTGGACCCCAATGTAAGCGCTCCCTTCTACTGGTCCTTGAGCAAGTTTTTCAACGGCCCTGAATGTTGGTTTCCTAATCAACAAAATGGTAAAATAATGCCTACATCACAGGGTTATGATGAACAAGTGAATTAATATAAGAAAAAAAATAAACTGATGTCTGAGAACAACTCAGTAACATTCGTATCTTTTGTTATTTAGTAGAAATTAATAATTTAACTCTTCCAATTGCTTAAAAAGCTACAGTATTTACCAAAACATGTTTTTTTTTCAGTCAATAATCTCAACCACAGTTTTAATCAAGAGCAAAATTCAATATTAGGTTCCTAATACCTTTTTGATACAGTATTTGAAATTTTTTCAGGGTGCCTGGGTGGCTCAGATGGTTAAGTGCCTGCCTTTGGCTCAGATCGTGATCCCAGGGTCCTGCTATCGAGTCCCACATTGGGCTCCCTGACGGGGAGCCTACTTCTTCTCCCTCGACTGCTTTCCCCGTTTGTGCTCTTTTGCTCTGTCTGTCAAATAAATAAATAAAATCTTTAAAAAAATAAAATAAATTTTTTTTCAACATTTACTAATCCTCAGCAGAAGGGACTCAGTGTGGTTGGTTGGGAATCCTTGCACCAGGAAAGGGCAAGATTATAAACACAATCCAGGACAGGGTCAGTGGCCAGATGATCTCACAGCGTGGCCTCGTTTTCCCTGACATTCCTCAAAAAATAGGCGAGGGAAAAGAGAATAATGCAACTGAGTGGTGTAGAACTCTTTTAAATCAGTGACTCCCAGGTTAAGAAGAAGAAAACCAACACAACAAAGCCTCAGATGCGAACTCCTTGGTCCCACTTCAGTTCTGAAGAATCAGACTCTCTGGGAGTAAGGCCAGGATGCATGTATTTTTAAAAGGCTCCCTGATGATTCTTATGATCCCTTGGGGAGGCACTGTCCGAAGTCAGACCCTGAGGAGGCAGCGTCGTAATACTTGGAGATTTATAAGTAGTTTTTTCTGACGTCATAAATCATGATTCTAAAGCCCAAGGTGTAGCAAAAGATATTTGTCGAGTATGTAAAATTTTGCTAGAGCTAACCTGTGAAGAATATTCATCACTTATGTAAGATGTCATTCTTATCTTTCACTTACTAACATGTGATCTCCTTCTGAATCTTAATAGACCTTAGTAATGGAATATCAGAATTCCTTTTATGTTGAGGTACTGCCTTCTTCATTCAAGAAATAGGTTTTGAGTTAGGCTTTCTCATTAAATTGTTTCCTATGTATCAGGCACTGCTGAAGCTCTCTACTTCTGCCATTCTGTCGAGCTCTGTGAAGCAGGTACTATTATTATCCCTGAGCGAACGGGTACAAGAGATTAATGATTTACCCATAGTCACACAGCAAGCACCAGTGCCAAGATTTGAGCCCAGATAGTCTGGTTTTCAAGCTTCTTCACTATTACTATCATTAGAAGGAAAATTGTTCATTCAAAAATGTTTGTTGCTCATGTATTACATGGCCGGCGATGTGCTAGCTCTGGGAATATAACTGTGATTAAAACATATTCATGCCTTCACGTTGCTTGCAGTCTGGCATGAGAGATAGGCATTGAAACAGGCAGCCACAGTGCAGAGTTAAAAGTGCAACCATGGGGGAATCCCTGGGAATTAAAAGGAAGGGCATGCAGCAAGGCCTATAACCTGGACTAGGATTAATCACACCCTTGTCGGGCATTAGCCTTGGAACTAGGCTACCTGTATTTTGTTTTATTTTTTATTTTATTTCTTTTTAAGATTTTTTAATTTATGTATTTGGCAGAGTGAGAGATTACAAGTAAGCAGAGAGGCAGGCAGAGAGAGAGGAGGAAGCAGGCTCCCCAATGAGCAGAGAGCCCAATGCGGGGCTCGATCCCAGGACCCTGACTGAGATCATGACCTGAGCCGAAGCAGAGGCTTTAATCCACTGAGCCACCCAGGTGCCCTAGGTTACCTGTATTTTGATTCCATACATACAGTATAACAGCTAAGGGCATGTGACTTTAGCACATCATGCCTCAATTTTCCCAACTCTAAAATGGGATTCATATTGGTGTCCAAGTCAATGTTGTTATGAGAATTGAATATGATAGCACATGTAAGTTACACAACACGTAGTGAGTGCTCAATACACAAAATACAAAAGTTATTGAAGTCATCAAAACTGAGAACTGAAGATTGTCTAAAAACGAACCCTGTGAACAGAAGGGATCATCTAGGTCTATTCAATCTGATAAGGTGTTGCATTTTTAATACCCTTTTGCAATGCTAAGAGCCTCTCTCACTGGAAACACATAATACAAACGCAGAAAATAAATTAAATTACTAGTCTGGCAGGGAACTATAATATACTCATCCTCTGTTGATTAGTCAATTGACAAAGTGAAATAAATAAGAATGAAAAACATTTTAAGTTTTCATACAGACTTCTTGCATTTTTTTCTCTGAGACTATGTGTACAAAACCTTTGCTATACTTACTGATTTAAAGAAACAGAACATAAAACACTTTGTAATCATAAGAGTCTCAAGAACAGCCTTGAGGATACTTTTATGATCTATTTTTCCCTCCCACCTCTTTTTCCTCCAAGATTTATCTATCCCATAATCATATTTAGTTCAAAGTTTAAAACTCAGACTCATCGAAAAAGTTATCTAGATTTTTAATATTCCTTAGAGAAAAATCCTAGTCTGCATTTTCCTTGTTTTGTTACAGTTGTTTGTTCAAGACGTTTAAGGCTCAAGTTCTACTTGGTAGTGCTATTTCATGACTGAGAGAACGACACGCCTCCCTTCCCCAGGACTGGCCTGGATTGAAAACGAAGGGAAATCTGAACAGTTCAATGACAACATCACGGTATTATTGAACTCCTACTGACACCTAATAATTAAGTAAATTTATACATCACGCAGGATTAGGTAGAGCATTTATCAGGTGAATTTACTTTACTTGGACTGACAGATGCGCAAACTAAAACGAGAATAGAGAATAAATGATACTGGCAGATGAAGTCTCTGTCAAATAACTGAAGTTCTGTAAGGATGAACCATGTCACCTCTTATCTCAGGCAAGGTGAAATGGGAGATTACATCCTTGGTGTGCCTCCTTATTTCTCTAAATCTCAATTAAAATGGATGGTATCTGTTCCTGCCAATCCCTGTTTAAATTATCAGTGGTGACTGCTGCCCAATGTATTGATGGTGACGAGTGGGGGAGACCCATGGGTTACCCACTGAGGGCATTTATTAGAAGCCAAACCTGCAGCAATTCTGCTGTAAGAAAAATTGCTGTTTCATTGGTGACGGACTGGACTGTATATTCTTGAGCAGGGATTCCTGACCGGCTTCCTACTCCAAGTCCTACTCAGACTTCCTTAGCTGGCTCGTGAGACTGCTGTGGCATGAGTTTTATTCAAGAAATAGGAAACTGTCCTGAGAGAAAATGGTTCATAAAATTATCTCAGAGATAAGCATTGCAAGAGAGCATAGAGTTATTTGATACCTATACCTAAATGCAAATTATTTGTTCAACAAGTATTTGTTGTGCAAAAGAAACACACACGACAAATAAAACCCCTGCCTTCAAGTGGTTCACATTCTAGTGACGTGATAAAGTTTTAGGTGAATGGTTGAGTGGGACAGGTCCTTGTTGAAAAGCACAAAGAATTTATTGCATTTTTACTTCTAGGTATCTTTTTTAAAGAAATAAACATGTGTACAAATAAGCCTGGGTAAGTTGTCATTGCAGCATAATTTCTACAGTGAGAAATTGGAAGCAATTTAAGTACCTATTGATAAGGGAATAGTTATATAGTGGGTATGATTTTTGCAAACCAAGACCCCAGATAGGAAAATAAAATTGGTAACATTCTGTATTTTTCTAACACTCAGGATAAATGTTACCCATTGAACTCCCATTTAGTCTGATGACAGAAAACCTAATCTGGTCACTTCCAGACAAACTTGGTCAATTCAGGACCTTTTCTTCCTCTTTCCTTCCCCCTGTAATGCCATATAAACTCCCAGGTACTAAGAGAGCTTCAGATTTGGGGTGGGGGACCCATGACTTGCTGTCTGCCACACTAGCATCTGCTGCAGGGTATGATACCATCCTCAAGGCATGCATCTCTGCCACACCTGCTTCTCAAACTTCAGTCCTTTCCCACCCCCGCCCCCAGCACACTAACCTTCCCGAAGATGGCTGTGACCTTATCTTATCTGCTTCTAGCTTAAGGGTGGCGCTGCCTTCCTGTAGAGGAAGCTATTCCCTCTCCAGCCAAGATGCCCCTTTATAACATAAAGGCTATTCTGCATCTGTGCTCTCTCCCTCTTAGCATACTTTCCCATCTTTTGAGGAGCTTATGAAAATTCAGCTCTTTCAACTCCCCACTACAGGCAACAGGAGGCCTGAATAGTGCCCTCTCTCTTCCTGGAACTACACTAGCTATCTTTAACCCAACTGCTACTGCATTTGCTGTGATAAGGAAGAGAGCCAAGAGGGGCTTACTGCCTTTCAGTTCCCAAACAGGAAGTGGGAAGCAAGTTCTCTCTACTCGCAGATGAAACAAAACTTATCCAAGGGTCTACAGCTCTGTTGTTCTCCCCTGTGTCAGCCTGCATTTTCAAAAGATAACCACTGGCCTTATCTCCCAACTCACAGGCTCTTCTTATGGGGCTTGGACATTCCTCTCACTAATCAGTCAGGTGGGTCTGTGTCCTCCCGGCTTGAGCTTGGACAAGACTTTGGAACCACCGTAACCAGTAGAATGTGGTGGAAATGATGCCATGTGACTTCCGAGGTAGGAAGTCACCTGAGCTGCTGTGGAAGGCAGCTGATTGACCTGGGGCCACTGTGCTATGAGGAAGCCCAAACTAGCATGTACAGAGTAGAGACCTGTACAGGGAAGCCCCCAGA
Organism: Ailurus styani; assembly: GCA_002007465.1. Classification (NCBI taxonomy): domain Eukaryota; kingdom Metazoa; phylum Chordata; class Mammalia; order Carnivora; family Ailuridae; genus Ailurus; species Ailurus styani. The sequence goes on from LNAC01000095.1 coordinate 1,297,430, forward strand.
TGGTGTGAAGAAAGGCAGATGCCAGGCTAGCCCCAACTGCCACCACTGCCATTCCACTCAAGCCATTGTCTAATGGCAACTACACGGGAGGCTCCTGAGCCAGGGGCACTCATCCAAACCCTTCTTGAATTCCAGATTTGCAGAAACTGTGAGAGACAACAATGATTGGTTTTAAGCCATTGAAGTTTCATGATAATTTGTTATGAGATAATAGGGGGTGAGGGGTAACTGGTGGTGGACATTTGATGGAAGTGCATTTGATGTAATGAGCACTGGGTATTACATGCAACTGATGAATCACTAAACTCTACCTCTGAATCTAATAATACAATATATGTTAATTAAATTGAATTTAAATTAAAAAAATTTCAAAATCTAGCCACATCATTATTTATTAATTAAATAAATGTATAGTTAGTGAGTGGCTACCATGAGCCAGGAACAGAAATTGGGCATATTTTAGAATAGGGTTGATCTCTACCCCTGTGGAATTTTGAGTCAAGTGGAAAAGGCAATGATTACTTATAATCGCACAAATAAGCATATAATTACAAATGTATTAAGTGTTTCAAATCAGTGACTTGCAATCTCAGTCAAAGGTGATATTGTTCCCCCCGCAGACTTGGAAATGTCTGGAGACATTTTTGGTTATCACAAATGATCAGAGTTGGGGACAGGGTGGTGCTATTGGCATCTCGTGGGTAGAGACCAAAGATGCTGCTTAGCTTATAGGACAGCACTGTCTCCCACAGTGAAGAATCATCCAGTCCAACTTGTCAATAATGCCACCGTTGCAAAATCCTACTACAAAGGAAAAATATAGTGTATTTAGGAGCAAATAATGGTGGAGAATTGATAATTTAGGTAAGGTCTCTCTGCCATCCAATGTAGAAGTTCACAGAAAGGTAAGTTACTCACCAAAGACAAAGGGCATCCATGTTTTGCCCTTACTTTTTTGCTTGCCAACATACACAGAAGTAGACTTCAAATAGGGAAGACTGCATTCCCTTTTCTAACGAGGAAATCAGAAAATGAAAGGGTGCTTGGTGAACCCCAACTTGAGAAATGAAAGCAGAGATGAAACTAGCAACCATTTCAGTAATATAATCAACCCCACAGGGTAAGGACCATGATTATTAAAAAACTCAACTTTGTTCCTTATTTGTTATTTCGATTGTCCCCAACTTTCTGAAGATTAAAAGCAGAAACAAAAAAACAAAACAAGACAAATAAAAACAAAACCAAAACCCAGACAAAGCAAAAGACCTATGTGGTTGACAAATGCAACATGGCAGAGGGGAACCAGGCTGACTGAACTCCATTCTGCAGGCCGCCCTGGGGAAGAGCACTATGGAAAGGAGCTATAGCTCCATACAGCCGTGCCAGCTGACCAACGCTAGGGGTTTCTGGAAAAGGAGAAAAGACATGAGAACTGATCCAGGGTTAATAACATAACGATCCACCTAGGATTTAGCCATGGTAAGCAGTGATCCTAATGAAATTACCAGCTGTGCCTATCAGCCTCATCTCTACTAGCTAGTTGGTGAGATTACAGCGGTTAATGGTTGAGTTCACCAATTCCTTTATGTAAGATGTTTCAGGTACTTTTCTGAAATTTTCCATCTGTACAGGAGAAATGTGGATGAATAGAATCAAAAGAACAGTCCTAACAGGGTAATATGGTATAAAACTATAAGTAACTATAAGGTCATCACCAGTCCAGACATGAAATGACAAGGAGTTTATTTCTCTGCATATAGTAAAAATGAAGGCCAGTGGGGTTTTGTAATTCTTGCCATATTCTCGCCTGGACAAGTCTTCTCCAAGTTCTTTCAGTAAAAGGAAAATGTAGCCTCCCCCCACCACCTTTCTTTATACATGTGATTCAGCACCTCTTAGATTTTCCACACATGGCCTGTAAGCCAAAGGTATTAATATCCCTAGCAAATGAGAAAGAAGCTAATTTAGCATAAAAATCAAATGGTGATTCTTTTTCATTGTGTTGAAAAATTTTCTACCTATCTGTGTTACATGGCAGCAATTTTTCATGAAAACTATCTTGGTCCACATTTGAGTTAAAATTGGTTACCAACGTATTTTCTTCTTAATTTGACTTTGTAAAAATGATATATAGTGTAGGCTTGTTTCTTTTCACAAAAATAACATATAAATACTACAGAAAATTTAGAAATTCTAAATAACACAAAGAGGAAAATAAAAACTCCTTTAACTTCATTCCAAGGCAATACGCATTGTTAATGTTATAATTCTATCTTATCTCTATCTTTTGTTTATGGATATGTTAACATACATTTTAAAATGAGGTGAAATGGATATAAAGAATTCATGTTCCAAAAATATATGTAGGATTTCATTTTTAAAAGTTACAGGTTACCCTGACATAGTTCTTATGCCCTAATGCATAAATAAACAAAGAAGGTTGAGAATGAACACAGAATAAAGAAGAGTGAAAATATCAGTCATATGACTTCCAAGGTGCTAAAATATGGTCAAAACCATTTCTTCTGTGATTAATTTGGGGCCCAGAGTTTTAATATTTAGCATTTCTATAAAAGGACTATATAGAAATAGAGAATTCTGTCCCTTTTCCAAGGAGAATTATTTATTGATTAGCTCTAGCTTTGCAACTAAGCACTTAGTGCTTATTTACAAATGAGTCACTTAATAGGACCACCTACACATAATTCAGTTCTCTTTGTTTTCTGGGGAGAAAAATCAGTGAAAATTGCATTTATGCTCAACTGTAACCTATTACTTGAAATTTGTTGTGAGTCTAAAAATATTAGTGAATAGAATAGCATTCTATTTCTTAACTGTTTCATTTCCTGACACTAGGTGACTTAGCCTCTGGTACCTAAATTCATCCTGGCTAATGTCATCTCTGATTTCAGCCATGGCTGTTGTAGACAGGTCTATAGAAGCTTCTACTCACAGAGGGAGGGAGAAGCCCCTGACCCAAAGGCTTTATGTGTGTGCTTCCTGTGCGCTCCACAGGCCCCAACTACTGGCAGAATTTTGCTTGGTTAGTACATATATACAACTCAAAACCTTGGGGCAGTTAATATCTCTGAGGGCAGCTCTCAACCAATGGGGCCAGAAGCTGATGGAAAATTTCCTCTGCCTTCCATCGGTCAGGTAGTAATTCTAGGAGGTATCCAGAAAGTACACTTTTCTTGGGAGAATTGAACCCTGTTGTCATAGCACTGACGTTGTTAACACATACTTTTATGGGCTACTCTTCCTGTGCCTCATGCTCCTCCTCACTCCTGCTCCCTGGGCTCACTTCCCAAATACATTGCTTACCCACAAGTCCTTCATCAGACTCTGGAGAACCAGAGAAGGTAATAGGAGAACCCAACGAAGTTAACAGGGAGGCATGGTCTAATAAAATTTATATACATTAATATTCTAATGAAATTGAAACATGTTCTATATATGAATCAGAAGTATGTTAAATGGAATCTTAGAATGCATGCCCTTTTGAGGAAAAATAAATTCGAACTTCTACACTTGAATTACACTTCTGAATACTTTATTCAAACCTCTAAAGTGAATTCAGATCGAACACCACCAATTCCTGGCTGTATGACCCAAATCAGAGTTTTCTACAGCACAGCAACTAAATTAAGATCAAATTAGATCATCTGTAGATTAAAGGTAATAATATCAACCTCAGTGGATAATATATACCTCAGAATGGAATTCAAAGGGGTACGCTGTAAAAGGTAAGAGATCATGAAGTACCTTGCAAATCATGATAAGAAACCTGGATGATATCTTGAAGCAATGGAGAGTAGTGAAAGTTTAAAGCCAAAGAATAATTGATCAGAATCATGTGCTAGAATGACTGGCGATAGAATAGAGGATGGATATGAGGGAGTCAAGAATGGGAAACCTGATAAAAGACTGTCACTAAGCAAGAGAGAAATGTCACCTGAATCAGAAATGCTGGAGTAGGGATGGTGAGAAGTAGACAAATTTGGCCAAGAAACTTGGTCACCAAATAGGTCTGGGAATAGGAATAGCAAAACGAAAGATGGCACCTGTGTTTCTGTCTGGGGTCACTGCAAGGATATGGAGCCCTTCACTGAGCTGGGAACACAGAAGTATGATGAGTGGGGTTTGGTGGACTGTGGTGGGCTTGGGTCTGTGCACATTGAGTTTGAACTACCTATGACACTTTATAGCACAGAAATACAGTTGAAAGAAGATGGAGCCAGAAAGATTTCCTGTAGGAAGTGATAGCCAAGGTGAGACCTGGGAGAGAGTGGAGGTTATCCAGCTGAAGATGGGAGCAGATGTAGAAATTAAAAAGGAAAGCTCTGGTAATGACAACAGGAGAACATGTACAGTGAATAAGGAAGTGGCTCACTGCAATGCAGAAGGACTAAAAGACTGGCTGACTTCCAGAACTGCCAAGAAATATCTTTCATTTTTAATACTGAGACAAAAGACGTATCTTTGTAATGTTACTTGTATCTTTTGACTTAGTTATAAACAAACTCTTTTTCCTCAGGTCCAGCCAATTTTTTTTCCACCACAGCTTCTTTAAAAATATTCTTTGCTCCCCAAATGCTGGCATTGTAGTCCTCACTTCATAGCAATAAGTGCCGTTAAGCTGTCACATAGAGGCTGCCAAGCGGAAAAGGCATGCAGAGCATTTTCCAGAGGCAAAGATAGCGATGTCCTTCACTTAGACATTTCATTAGGAATTATGTACCAACAAGAGTATAGTGTGGAGCACTGAGCAGCACCCTCTGGATTAAAACTGCTTTGGTTGTGAAATGGCTCTCTTGTTTAAAAACCACTTCCTTTCTGAAGGACTCAGAGAAAGCCAAAAGCTTCAACCATTTTCCTCACAAATTTAAATATTTATAGCACATTCTTTTACTTGGATCTCTTTTATTATGCCGCCTACAGAATTGAAACCTCCAGTAGATTTTAAAACATGTTTGACCCTTGGTTACATGATGAATCATGTAATAATGACAGTGCAGTTAAGTTACCAGAACAAATGCAATCAGACCCTCGGAGAGAAGGAAAAAGAAATGTCTTAGGTGGCAAATCTAAATAATGAGCTAAGGGATAGTTGCCTGGAAAAGATTTGCTGATAAGGAAAGGCCTCCAACACACCCATTAGTAATAAGAATTCTTATTTCCCTTTGCCTTGATTCAGCTACAAGTGCCGTGGATGCTTAAGTACTCTGACATGCGATCTTCCCAGCTGGAAAGTATGACTATGCTAAGGCTTGGGAGTCTGGATTTAATTCTGCCCTAAAGGAGCATGAATTTAACTTTTTCCCCACTGCTTTTGTAGTTAAAGATACTTCAAACATTATACATATGTATAGATACACGTAAATATACACACATGAACACGTATGTACATATATTCATACATACACACATATGTACACATACACAGATGTGTAAATATACATATGTATAATGTCATGGCTTCCAGGCAAATACTGGAAGTGGCCTTAACATATTTAAATAATGCAGAGAATTTTCATGTTAAATAGCTTTAAGGTATGTTTGTGAAAGCACTAGTAGCTGATTTCTGGTCTGTGGTGATTTCTTAGGAATGTCATAAAACAGTTTTTCAGAAGACCAAAGGAAGGATGGGCTTTCTTAAGACATTTTTAAAAAGGTATTGTCATTTCTGTTTGATAGGGATTTAGTCAAGGTATAAACAAACCTGGTTTGATTGACTTAAATATGTGGTATGATCCTTAGAGTTTCTTATTTGCTTGTGCTTTCTAGATTTTGAGTTCTTTGATTTTTGTCAACCTTGGCCCACTCTGAAAGGTCATCCTGTTACATTAGAGGTTTCATTAGTGCTTAAACTTGCTCTTAGGAAAACATTTCCACCTCGTAAAGATTTTTAGATGGACACATTTTCTATCCCTTTTGTGATACTTCCACATATTCTGAAATAATAAAGAATCGTGTGTTTGTCCTAGGGTTTGACTAAACCTCACAGGGTTACCAATTTTTGTTATTGTTTTTATTTTGGTGATCACAAAAATGATTAGTTAAATAAAGTAAGCTTCACAAAGATGCTTGTTTTTACTCAGCCCTTGGTCCTCGCTATCTTCCAGGGTCATAAGTGATTCTGAAGAGTGAATGTTTCATTTTTGTGGGTATATTTTCATCCACGGTTTTCATTTCTGAAGAACAAGATCTGATCCTCCAGGATGTCCCAGTCTCTCTACCTCTTTCCCCCTTTAGGAAATTACTCTGTGAGGCATTTTTAACAAATCAGGCAGAACTGAAGGAAGGGTAATGGCAGTCATCTGAAATTGTTGGTGTGTGTCTCGAGGGACAAAGATGTTGTCCAAGAAATATTGAAGGGGGCGCCTGGGTGGCTCAGTTGTTAAGCATCTGCCTTTGGCTCAGGTCATGATCCTGGGGTCCTGGGATCAAGTCCCACATCAGGCTCCCTGCTCAGTGGGAACCTGCTTCTCCCTCTCCCACTCCCCCTGCTTGTGTTCCCTTCCTCATTGTCTCTCTCCCTCTGTCTCTCTCTCTCTCTGTCAAATGAATAAATAAAATCTTAAAAGAAAGAAAGAAAGAAAGAAAGAAAGAAAGAAAGAAAGAAAGAAAGAAAGAAAGAAAGAAAAAGGAAGGAAGGAAGGAAGGAAGGAAATACTGGAGGAATACCAAGAAAAAGAGACATGAAATAAAATAAGTCAGAAAATGAGATGCATGAGATTTTTAAACACCAAAAGATTTTTAAAAATTGGAATTCATTCACGCAAAAAAATGTATGTTAGTATCTTCAGACATAAATCCCTGCCCTCTTAGTATGGTTAGGTTATTTTAGTGATATGATTCAGGCAGGACTATGCTTTTCTTTTCTTGAACCAGTTATAGGGCAATGTCATTATATTCTGTATGTTTTTCATCTGCTGTAGCCAACATAAGTCAGTAAAAGGAAATTTGTCCTGGCGGAAGGGATCACAGTTTTGGAATCTAAAATTCCTGATTAGACTGGTGAACCATGCAAAGAAGCACATGCATTTATAAGAGGATCAGTGGCTTTACCTGGGAATCATTTTAAATAAACAGAGTCCCTCTCCTAGATCCAGATTTTATCATTTGTTATTAATAAGAATAAATAATTGAGTGGGCATGTTCATTTGCATATCTGATGAGGTTAGTGACTAACACTTAAGTCTAGCAGTTTGATTTGGTTGTTGATTGGATTGCACACACATGCTTAAATGACTCTATGTACCTTATAGCCTCTAAAAGTCTGGCCCCCCGGCAAGATTGGACATCCATGATTTCTAGAATGACATTCAGCTCAGTACCCCATTAATAAAAGAAATTGTTTGTGCACTTTGGGCCTTCTCCCATCCCACCAGACCTATCTACCTAGCAGATTCCAGACTCCGCTGATATAAAATACGTTACATTTTAGGTAAGATTTGTTCCAGAACAGGGATTATTGGAAATACATTACTTTTTGCATGTCCTATATCTGTGTAATTCTTAGTTACGATTTTTAATAATTCTTTGTTGTAATATAAAAGTAAGTACATTTTCTCCTGTTAAATCTCATGTGTAGAGTTGATCATGCCCTCACTTGATGGCATCCCAACATTCTGATGCAATCAAGACCTTTCTCTTGTCCCCTTTTCTATATAATCCTTTTTTGTGACTCCCAAGCACATTCTTTTCTCTGATAGACATCTATTTTTTGCATATGAATGTACTCTTCTAAAACATAATATCTGTAAGAGTTTTAAATGTGTCTAAGTGGCATTTTGTTGTAGACACTTAAAATGCCTCCAATTTCCAGGAGACACAAATAATGCTGCAATGACTATCCTCACAAATGTCACATAATGGATTTTGAGAGCATTTCTTTGAGATTTACAGCCAAGAGTGAGAATGCTGGGTATATTGGCTTTTTGCATCATGAGTTTCACTAAGTGCTGTCAGATTGTTTTTCAGAGTGACTAGAATCTTTTGCTTGCTTTAATAATCCATGGTGCCTGGGTGGCTCAGTGGGTTAAAGCCTCTGCCTTCGGCTCAGGTTATGATCTCAGTGTCCTGGGATCGAGCCCAGCTCTCTGTTCAGTGGGGAGCCTGCTTCCTCCTCTCTCTCTGCCTGCTTCTTTGCCTGCTTGTGATATCTCTCTCTTTCTGTCAAATAAATAAACAAAATCTTAAAAAAAAAATCCATGGGGGCTTTGAGTTCATGCACATTCTCATCAGTATTGAGTAGTATCCAAGTTTTTAAAATTTTCTAATTTGATGGCTTTAGAGTGATGTTTCATTGCTGTTGAATCCACATTTCTTTGGTTACTGATGAGTCTGAGGATTTCTTATCCATTCAATTTTCTTTTTTTGTGGGACTCATTCTGGCACTTGTCCCTTTCCTTTTTCTTTTGATTTGCAAGAGTTTCCTATTGTTAAGATATTAATCCCTTGGCAGTTTTAGATATTATTGTTATCTTCTACCATTCTGTCATGTGTTAAGTTTGCCCATACTATTCCTGTGAAGGACAGATTCCTAATTTTGATATAAATTTGTCAATTTGATAAACCTAGCTTATAACCTTTAAGTACATATTTTTTCTGCCACAAGGTCACAAAGATCTCTGCATTTGTTATACTGACTTCATAATTTTTCATTTTAATGTTCATCTTTATGTATTATATAAAGATCCAGTTTATTTTTCTGTATATACTGAGTGAGATTTCCAAACATAATCTACTGAACAGTGTTCCCCATTGGTTTTGATGCTCCTTTGATCATATATTAAGTTTATATACATGTGAAATTCTACATATATATATATACTATATGTAATATAAATGTGTGCATATTAGCTCTCTTTAAAGTTTCATTGATTTACTTATTGTCCACTAGTATCATTTTATTTTTATGACTAAGGTTTTGTAGCTTTATTATCTAGTAAAAAAAAAAAAGCATCTCTCTTTGTTCTTATTTTTGCCTTACTGGACTATTCATGGATTTTATAGTTCATATAAATTCTAGAATAAGTATTTATTTTTATTTTATTTATTTATTTGAGAGACAGGGAGCGTACACTAGTTGGGGTGGGGAGAGGCGCTCAGGGACAGGGAGAGGGAGAAGCATACTCTCTGCCGAGTGGGGACTACTAGGCAGGCTGGTCCCTGGACTCTGAGATCATGACCTGACCTAAAGGCAGGTGCTTAACCAACTGAGACACCCAGGTGCTGCTAGAATAAGTATTTTTTTATTTTTTTAAAAATGTTGCTAAAATTTCTATTTGAATTATAATAAATTCATACATGAATCAGGGGAATATTGACATCTATACAATGAAAGTTGCCTATTTGTCAACATGGAATATTTCTCTATTTATTCAGATCTTTCAAAATATCATTGTTAAGACCTTTAAATGTTCGCTGTAAAGGTATTATACTGCATTATTTAAGTTAATTCCTAAATACTTTATTGTTTTTGTCACTAGTGTGACAGGTGAATACCTGTATTCAGGAATTAATTTAATCATTTTAAAAATAGAAAAATCATTTTCTATTCCCTTTTCTGGTTGGTAATTGGTGATGTAGAATAGGGTTTGGCAAACTATGATGCAGGAGCCAAATCTGGCCCACTACCAGTTTTCCTAAGTAAAATTTTACTGGAACTTGACCATGTCCATTCATTTACATACATCTATGACTGCTTTCATGCTCTTATTTTACTTATTTTACAATTATTACCTGGTTAAGGTATGAAATCACACTTAACACATAAAATGGGTCACAGTTTTTCTTCATTTCCTTCATTTTTTGTAAAAACCTTGATAAAATAGGTGTTATCTAGGTCTTAAAAATTAGTAAAACTTATCTGTAAAGCTACATTGCCCTAAAACTCTTTTTAAGGAGACTTTGTTTGAAATTTCCATTTATTTAATTTTTTGCGTTAGGCTTTCTTCTCTCTTCTGGCCCCAATTTTGTCATTTCCAAATTTTTCCAAAGTATCTAAAAATGTATCCATTTTTCTTGGATATTCTAATGTATTAGTGTATAATTATTCATAACTTAAAGAAATTTTTATTCTATTGTATTTCTAGCTATTCCCTCTTTTCATATTTTGATACAATGCCTCCCTCCTTTTTATTATTGATCTGTCCTGCAAGAGGCTTACCTATCTTTTTGATATTTTCTTTTTTTTCTTCCAAAATTTTATTTAAATTTAAGTTAGTTAATATATAGTATAGTATTAGTTTCAGGAGTAGAATTTAGTGATTCATGACTTACATATAAATCCCAGTGCTCATCACAAGTGCCGTCCTTATTTTTGATATTTTCAGAGAACAGTGTTTAGTTTTGTTAATTTTTTTCCTTTTCTGTTCTCTATTTTATTTCATAGAATTCTGCATTTGCTTTTTTTACCTTCATCTCATACTTAATTTTGTATCTCTTTTTCATTTATCATACCATAAATATTTTTTATTTCACTGCATACTATTCATCATAATTTTGAAAGACTACTTAACATTATTTCTAACTGCTGATCCTGATGATGTTACAGTTATTACACATTTAGATGATTTTCAGTTTGTTATTATACCTCATGAAGTACCAAACACCTGCATCATTTTATTTCTCTGCACTTTTTCTTCATATTAAATCCATAGGAGTAAACTAATGGGCTGAAAATAGAAACAAACAAATAAACAGACATATATGGCTCTTGTTAGGAATTGCGAACTTTCATTTTAAAAGAGCAGATTTGTATTATTGCCCTAACTCTATGTAACAGCATCCCTGCATCATCCCTACAAACTCAACAGCAATGGATAATAAACATTGACATTTGGGGACAAAATCTGCAGTTTTATGTCTTTACATATCATGTGTATATTGAAAACACCTGTCTCATGTGTTCATTGAGAACACCTCTATTGGCACACAGATCGCTGCCCTGAGCTCCAGACTGGCATATCTTCCTGCCTACTTAACATCTCCACTTGGACATCTGGTTGTGCACCAGAATAGCATGTCCATCAAGAAGTTCCTAATTTCTTTCTAACATTTTCCACCTCCTTACCCGCTTCAATTCTTGAAACTTGCTCCTACGACCCTTTTCTTTCCCCTCTCGGAAGTGGCAATGCTGTTTTTCCCCTTGCTTGAATGTAAATATCCGTTCATCCTGAATTCTCTCTGCAACAATTCATATCTAATCTATCAGCAAAGCCTGACATTTAAAATATCCATAGAATTAAAATATATGTATATGGCCATAGAATTGATTACTCCCCATCCCCACTATCTTCATTGTGGTGCACCTTCATCTCTCTGTTGATTTATCAAAACTGGTCTCTCTTCTCCTGCTTCTACTTTTGTTCACTTGTAGTCTATTCCCCAGTCTTGCATCCTACATTGTACTGTACATGCAAACACACAAATTTAAAACAAAGTCGCATCAAGTCACCCCAGTGTTGAAAAGCTCAAATGATTTTCCATCTCAGAGTGAGGCTGATGTTACAAGGGCTTGCAATATCCTCTAACGTCAGTATCTTACCTTCTCATCCCTCTTTTCTTCTACCCCTTTTCTCAAGGCATTTGTACTTGTTTTTCCCTCTGCATGGAGCACTCTCTTTCTCCAACATGCATGTGACTTCCAGGTCCCTCAGGACTCTGCTCAAATGCCTTAGTGCGAGGCCTTCCATGACTGACTGTTCCCCGTACCTCCCTTTGTGCCCCCAGGCACTGCTTTCTCGGCACTTCTCGTCCGACACAGTGTACTCACATGTTCGTATGTTCATTACCTACTCCAAAATGGAATATAAAAAATAGAATATATAAATTCCATAAGAGCAGCTGTTTGCTTTTGTTTTGCATAATTGTATATCCCTAGAACCTTGATGAATTCCTTACACAAAATGAATGTTTCTATAAATATTGAATGAGGGGATTTAAGCAACATAAAATATTTTCTGTGATTTTTTCATTTACTTGACTAATAGGATTCTATATGCTTGCTACTAACTTTTTAAATATGGATTGTCTGCTTATATTCTTTTATGTTTGGTATTTGGATTATTCTTTATAATATAAATCTAAACATCTTGATATATTTTCTTCAAAATTTTCAAATTCTATTTTCTTCTTTTATTTTGTTTGCAATATTTTCTACATATTTTAAATTTGTTTTTGTTGTAGCTGTCCTTTCCTTTGTAATTTATTTTATTATATCATTTCTATTTTCTACTACTTTATCTTTCTTCCCTACAAATATGATGTTTTAACCTATTTGCAATTTATTTTTATGTATGGTGAAAAAGATGGAAGACCTAAAAATATTCAATTTTCCTACCTTCTTGAACAGTTATCTTAACACTGTTTATCAAATGACCTTTCCTTTGTCCGTTGTTTGAAGTTGACTACATTCTTAATTATAACTTAATATAGAAGTTTTGCTTTCATGTGAATCTAAGTTTCTGTATTTGCAATAGCACATTCCATTATTATTTGTCTTATTTTTCAGAATATTTTTTGATATTCTATATTTATAAATTTTAGAATAATTTCAGAATCATTTTTTGGATTTCATGTTCCTCTTTTTTTTTTAAATTAGATTTTGACTGGGATTATGTTAACTCTACGTATCCAATATAGAAGTCATTAGGTGCATGCAGCTATTGAGGACTTGAAAAGTGGCTAGTACAAACTGAGATGTGCTGTAAATGTAAACTACAAGCCTAAAATCAAACATTTAGTACAAAAATAAGAAAATAAAATACCTCAACATTTTATAATATTATGTTGATAATACTTGAGATATATTGACTTGAATAAAATATATTGTTAAAAATAATTTCACTTGTCTCTGCCCTTTTTCTTTTTTCCACTTATTTGATCACTTATTTTCATAAAAATATGTATTCCCATGCAAAGTGATTCTTTGTATTTTTTCTTAAGTGTCTAGTAGAAAGTTTAAAATTATACATGGGTCACATATTATGTATATAGGGCATTGCTACGTTAAATATTTAAATGACTTAGAAGGAGAATTAGGTATTTGTTTTCCCCTTGAAAGAATATTGGATAGACTTGTATTTAAGCCTTCTTGCATAGACGCAAGTAAAGATTCAGCACGTTTGCCTTTATCATCCTCACACATATATATGCAAAAACTCTCAGGAATCTCTTTGAGTATGTAAGTAGACGGCATGCTATTTCAGTGCGGTAGGGAATATAGAAGACTTGGAGGAGAAAAAGATGACCTGGGTCTTGGGACATGTGAAGTATGAAGGGTGTGTACGGTCAACCTCTAGAAGGAAACACTTCCTTTCGCATACATCGTACACATAGGTCTGAAGCTCAGGGGAGAGGAGTGAGCCAGCAATACTGAAGTGAGTCATTAGTCATTATTTGGCATCAAGCATCCATCCACAAGGCCTCACCTCAACTGTTTACTGATTAAGATGTTTCCTAGTAAGACTTTATATTTTCCAGGATCATTTATGTTTTAATAAAATACTTTAAAGACCAAAAGACTCTTAAAGACTTAGAAGAAAATCTATTTCAGAAAAAAGATGGGCAATAGAATGATAATGATTTTAAGCCTAACCTGTTCCTAATAGGGGTGTGTCTGCAAAAAGTGCTCCGGAAATCCCTCTACACGAATGAGTCAAACCAGGAAGGAATTCAAGGATAACCATACCGTCTAAGCAAGAGGAGGAGAATTCAGCAAAAGGACAACCAGCCATTCTAGTGAAATATTTGTTTTTATTGATGGAAGCACATTTGGAGTAAGGTGGAGTGGGTGAGAGGGTCAAGATGAAGGCAGGACATAAGCCAAGGAATCCAACTTATGACAGGATAAAAATAGAGAAGATGCTTGAGACTAGTAAGCAGATCTCAAAGTGGACTACTACTAAATAAAGAACAAACAGGTGCCCACAGCTCTTTGGCTGGTTGGAGCGAGCGACCTTGCTGGAAAGGTGAGCCTCCCTCCCTGTGGCTCAGAGGGTGATCTCACTCAGTCACCAACACAACAGAAAAAGGCCTACTCCAAAAACTATAGCTGCCTGGGACATTCTGACCTGTCCTTTGGGGCTTTTCCCCCTCAAGTCCTGGTCTCTCTTTGTAAGACCTGCTGACTAGTGTGTGACATCACAGACCCAATTCTGTCACAGCCTAAGCATCATCATGTGGGGTGCATTCCAAGTCCACACTATGGCCTTCTTGCTGGACTCCTTAACTGATGGAGGTTACCTGGAATCTGTGAGTCTCGTGTGAACAGCAACCAATTCCCTAAGAAATCTTCAAACAATTACTTAGGGACTTGATGAAGGAGTGTTCAGAATCATCTCTTCTGAGACCCTCCACATCTCCTCTAGGAATTTCCGGCTGGATCTGATTGCTCTCTGGGTGATTTCATGTTATATGGATGATATTAGTGGATGATTCCCATATTATATAAGAGAACTGGCAATGTCAAAAGACTAAGAAGATTCTGATAGAACATTTAAGATAAAAGCTTTTTAAAACTTTTTTGTTGTTGTTCTTGGTTAAAGACTGTGTTATCCTTGGCTCCTTCACCCCTTGGCTCTTTATGTCATGAAGGTGAGAGACAGTGAGTCACTTGTCAGCAAGTGGAGAAAGTTGAACTATGAACAGGAGCTCTGATTTTCACACTGTCTAATTTTAAATATAGATAGTTTTTCTTTTTTGTACTTCTATGTGAGATAATTTAGTAAAACCAAATCAATGTATAGAAATTTCTCAATAGAATGTATACACATATTTAAGCAGACAGACAGATAAATAGATAGATGGATAGATGATAAAAGAAAAAGAGAAAGAGAGGGAAAGTGACTAGTACTAGTAAGTACTTCTTTTCTATCCTGGGAGTGACTTTTGTTAGGAAGTATTAGCTGATCCAGGAGTTTGTAGGGGAATCATATTCTGAAATCTGGAGTTCCAGGTCTTTTTGATTGATTACCAGCAGCATGCAGCCTGGAATCCTTACTCTTGTACACTCCTCAGTAAACCTAAGAGAAAACAATTTTGATTTAAATAAGATTGGCCCACTTTAAAACCAGTCTCAGTTTGGTAGGACATGAAGAAGAAGGAGGAAGAGGAGGAGGAGGAGGAGAAAGGAGAAGAAAAAAAGGGAAGAAACACAACTCCAGCTCTAAAAAATCATTGAAAAGCGATGTAGACCTCTACTGAAAAACTCTTAAAGATACATAAGTAGGAATTATACAGTAGGAAGTATACATTCAGTGTATACTTAAAGACATGCAAGTGGGAATTACATAGTAGGTTTACCCAGCACATAACAGTTTACATAATAAACTTCCTAAAATACCTTATTAGACATCCCTCCCTCTCTCCCAATTTCTCTGTAGTTATATGGATCTCTGCATAACCTTTTATGAGCCCGTCTCTTTAGATGACCTTTCTTTGTGGAGAGCAACCCATGCCCTCCCTAATATGTATAATAGCATGTGTGTGGGGGAGGGTCTTAGAGAATTGTAATTATTTATTTTTGCCTTTGTCATACAGAAATTGACTTTTTCTTTCTCATTAGGAACAAAACTTAAAGATGTATGGAAATATAAAGTTGTTTCTGTGATATTAAAAATTTCTTTCAAAAGTTGTAAGAGTGCGCCTAGGGCGCCTGGGTGGCTCAGTGGGTTAAAGCCTCTGCCTTCGGCTCAGGTCATGATCTCAGGGTCCTGGGATCGAGGCCGGTATCTGGCTCCCTGCTTGGCGGGGAGCCTGCTTCCTCCTCTCTGCCTGCCTCTCCCCCTACTTGTGATCTCTCTCTCTGTGTCAAATAAATAAATAAAATCTTAAAAAAAAAAAAAAGAGTATGCCTAACCCATTGTCCTCCCTTCAGTCCTAAGAGCTGGCATCTCTAGGGCAAGGATAGAGGAAGGAAGAAGAGGAAGCTAGGAATCATCCTGGATTGCAGAGGAAGCTCATGCCTCTCTCTAATGGAGCCACAGAAACCTCACAAGATCAAGTCTGAATGCTCGGCTTCAGACCCTGACTGGCTGCTTCCTGTTGGGAGGGTCTCGGGTGGATTACCCATCACAAGATGCCTCTCTCCCCATCAGTAAATGTGGAGTAATGGTATATTTATCCTCAAGAAGCCTTGAATGCTGCCCCCTACAAGTGAATCAAGAGGCTTTCCTGTTGATACTTAGTCTATCATTGAGCAAGGCTAACTTTTGCTCTCCCCTCAGCCTCCTTCCCTCCAACCATTAAATAGGGTTGTTATGAGGCACACAGGAGATAATAAATATGCTTTGAAAATTATAAGCACAATCCAGATATAAGAGACTTCATAGAACCAAGAGAAAGAGTTATGGTTCTCCCTCCTTGGTATGAACTTTTGGGGAAGGTTTTTTGGTGTAAGGGGACTGAATTAGTTTGCTATAGATATTATTACAAATATCATAGACTGAGTGACTTAAACAACAGAAATTTATTTCTTCATATTCTAGAAGTTTAGAAATCCAAGATCAAGTTGTCAGCAGGGTTGATTTTGTTTCAAGGCCCCTCTCCTTGGCTTATAGATGACTGTCTTCTCCCTTTGTCTTCAATGGTCTCCTTTCTTGTGTGTCTACCCCCTAATATCCTCCTCCTCCTCCTCTTCTTCTTCTTCTCCCCCTCCTCCTCCTCCTCCTCCTCCTCCTTCTTCTTCTTCTTCTTCTTCTTCTTCTTCTTCTTCTTCTTCTTCTTCAAAAGTTTATTTATTTATTTGAGAGAGAGAGAGTGGGGGAAGGGGCAGAGGGAGAGGAAAAAGGAGAGAATCCTCAAGCAG
The DNA here is from genome assembly GCA_002007465.1 of Ailurus styani. NCBI lineage: Eukaryota > Metazoa > Chordata > Mammalia > Carnivora > Ailuridae > Ailurus > Ailurus styani. Next base: position 1,314,249 of record LNAC01000095.1, read on the forward strand.
ACTCCCTGCTGAGCATGAAGCCTGATGTGGGGCTTGTCCTGGTACACTGAGATCATTACCTGTGCAGAAATCAAGAGTCAGATGCTCAACCAACTGAGCCACCAAAGCACCCAACCTAATCTCTTCTTATAAAGATACCAGCCATATTGAGTTTGAGTCCACCCCTCTTTTGCCTTAATTACCTCTTTAAAGGCCATATCCTCAAATACAATCACATTCTGAGACATGGATGTTAGGATGTAACACACGAATTTTGGAAGGGACGCTGTTTAGTCCTTAACAGGTATTGCCACTTTTTTTCTTTGCAGGTGTTAATTTTTCTTTCAAGATTTTGTTAAATTACTGCCTTAAGTTATTTTGTGAATAGTCAGGCTAATGTCCTGATTTCTTCCACATTTGTTCACTCAGAATTTGAAGAAACCCTGAAATTTTGAATTCTATATTTTCAGGTTTTGAGTTTAAGAATTCAGGCAGGAGCAGTAATGTCCTTGAGACCTTATTCATCAATCTCCTTTGAGATTTGTTTATGGCTTTCCTGACAATTTACCAAAGTAAACATTACTAGTGATTCATCTTAGTTGATAACCAGTTTCCAAAAATGAAAGGACATTTCCATTAAATAAGATCTGCTTTAAAGTAGTAATTCATTGTTACTTGTAACTCCCCAAATCATCTTCTGGTGACCAACTAAACAGGAATTTTCGGTACTTTTGTAGATCAAAAATAAAGAAGTAGAATCTATAATTTTCATTAGCTCAATAAAAATTATATAAATTAATGAAATAATTTCCTAGGGAATATTTACCTTCTATATTTGCTAGGTGGCAACCGCAGAATATATTTAATTTGTATTTCTAATATATATATTTATCTTGATGTGTGTGTGTGTGTAATTAATTTTTTCCAGGTCTCAACACCTAGAGACAAATAGAGTACCTTAACAGAAATGATTCAAATTCCACTATTCTTAAAGCTTTCCCCTGATCAAGAAGCTCAGCTTCCAAACTAGATATTTAGGAAGAATTGAGCCCAGTTGAGAGTTGAGTTTAAAAAATATGTCATCGTATTAAACTGAAAGTCAGCCCTTCTTTCTGAAGACCAAATTTTCCTTACTGATCAAGATCCTTATATTTGAATACTCCACTTAACGTGGAATCTCTCTTGGAGGGCTCTTCAGACCTCTTATAAATAGATTTTAGTTGGGCTAGATGGGAAGTCAGACTCATCCATGTAATCTGTGTTCTGACAAGGAGTCAAATAGGGACTCCTGCCACATGTAAAATATAGAACTTTTGAAAAAGTGCTTCCTTTTACATGATCATCTTCAAATCTCCAAGTAGAGATGTTGGCTAAGTATAATTGCTTTAGTTTTGGAGATGAGAAAATTGAACTGTAACAAGGTCAAGTAATTTGCCAAGGTTACAACTCTAGTAAGTGGTGGTTCTAAGATTAGAATCTGGACATTTCAGAATCAAGTCCAGAGAACTGAGAGTTCCTATATATATTGGGAAAAGGGATTAAGTGATAAGAATTTCTGTTACCTAAGTGCATTGACAGACTTTACTGTGGCTGAGGGAATTGTGAGAAGAAGTAGAACCTTGTCTACAGTTGGGATCCAATATGTATTTGTGTCTGATTAACTAGGAGGGGAGAAAATGACAGAAGACACATTGTAAGAAGGAACTGTAGGGCCCCCCAGAAAGAACTGATCTGAAGTGAGAAGAATAAGAAGTGAATAGGCAACCTGGACTCAGTATGTGCCATCCCTGGAACCCAGTCTTACTCCAGATAATCTGGAAGTCTCCTCATTTCATGGAGAGGAAGGTTGGTATTTGAACTTGGTGAGCTCTCATAGTGTGGGTCACACATTGCTGAGACACTGTGCTGAGAGAGCTAATCCAGAGGAAGAAGAGACAGCCTCCTCATTTTCTAAGGACGGTTTGTAAACACATCCTCAAGTGATGGTTTTTGGTGAGTAGCAGCATGCAAAAGACCAGTGATCCCGAAGACATTACAAGCTTGCAACTGGCATCTGCCTAAGTAGAACATCATGGACGCTGGTCTGAGGTACACCATGGAGATGATGGGTCCAGACTGATTCATGAGCATACAGACATGACTCCTGGACACCCTCATAGGGGGAGGAGAGGGAAAGGCGCCCTCAGAATTTGGCTGAATGGTGTCACTGAGCTAAAGGATGAGTCTAAAGAACACAGTGGCTTCATTTGAATCCACAGGCGCATAAGAACAGGAGACAGATGTAATATTTCTGGTTTTAAGAATAACAGTTTACTGTTTGTGCCATATTAATGAGTCCAAGGATGAGGTTAGAATAGACCTAGTTTTCTCAATATGAATTTTGTTCATTCTAAGTCTTAACATGGCTGGCAAACTCTATAACTGCATGCATAAATTCTCTTATTACTTAATTTTTCCCATGGCCTAGGCTGGTCTGTGGGCCCGGTCTAACTGTAAAATAATGTTTTTTCTCCAGATAGTGCTATAAGTTTAGAATACTTATTGGTGCATTTTTATTTTCAGAAAGAGCATACGTGTGAATCCAAAATGCCCATGTGTAAGGGTTACATTTCAGATGTCATTTGAGATGTGTCAATATTTGCCAACTAAAGGTTTAGGGACTGAGAACTTTATTAAGACATTTCATTACTTTATTACTCAATATTGACTGAGACCCAAAAGAAACCTTCTTCCCAGAGCTTCAGAACTGACATTTGTGTGAGGCAGTTGCCTTTCTGGCTGCTGCTGCCAGGAGAGATTTTCTAAGTATGGCTTTGAGCTCCAGACCCAGAAAGTCTCTGAGCAAACCCATTTCTTTGAGGAGAAAAATGAAAGAAACTCTTCTTACTGTCTGCTACTACAGATATCCACCACTGGGAGCAGTCGGTTTCCAGGAGAGATTTTCTCCATTGAAGTTGGTACAATGAAATATTTCTGTTTTCCTTCTTTATTATTTAAAGGAGAAATATGAGACCACTGGTGGCTTAGTAGGATAAGCATTTGCCTTCAGCTCAGGGCATGATTTCAGGGTCCTGGGATCAAACCCCACCTTGGGCTCCCTGCTCAGTGGGTGTGGGAGGGCTGTGGTGGGAAGGGCGGCAGTTAGAGGGACAGTTCTGCTTCTCCCTTTCTCCCTCTCCCTCTGCCTCTCCCCCACTGCTCATGCCCTCTATCAAAAAAAAAAAATCTTTAACAAAATAAAAAATAAAGGAGAGGGTATCTGGGTGGCTCAGTTGGTTAAGCCGATGACTAATTATCGGGTCTCTGCTTAACCCATTTCCCCTTCAGGAAAGGGGAAATTCAAATTCAGATTAAATAAACCTACTCTCTGCTCCATTTAATTACAGAAGTGGAAAATGAATAAGTGGAAAAAAATCTATGAATGTATAGAGGTTCCTTTGCATTCAGAAAAAGGTTTTGTTAAATTTTCAATGCTTTAAATTAAGAAAATCCTCTATGAAAAAAATTATTTACCTTTGTAGCTAAAGTTGTGGGAAGGAAAAAAGATCACAGACTTCAATTTTAAAAATCAAAATTTTGCCATTTCTGAGAACAATATTTCAGGAAGTAGGAGGTGAGTGCTTACCAGTCAGGAGTGAGGAATCATTACTCCCTACTCCTGATACTTGAGAATTACTGAATTCATGGGTCCAACTCCTCCCTCTATAATCAACATACATAGTTCATTACCGGAATTTCTTTGTAAGAATTGCTTCATGAGGGGCACCTGGGTGGCTGAGTCATTAAGTGTCAGCCTTCGGCTCAGCTCATGATCCCAGGGTCCTGGAATCATCGAGCCCTGCATTGGGCTCCCTGTTCAGCGGGCAGCCTGCTTCTCCTTCTCCCACTGCTTCTGTTCCCTCTCTCACTGTGTCTCTCTCTGTCAAATAAATAAATAAAATCTTAAAAAAAAATTGCTTCATGATCTCAAGGAGAGGGTGGAACTTGTGCTTACAGGCAAATACATTTTAAAGTGAAAACTGATAATATACATTTGAAAATATGGTCACAATGTTTGTTTAAAAGAACAAAGAGGAGTATGCCACTAAAGTTCTGGAATGAGCTCCCAATAGTTTTTCAAGGGAATGAAACAAAGGATATTTTGGGGGGATTGAATGTATGTTAGGACATGTAACATAAAGTTCTGCTGGCTGTAGAGACTGCGCTATTTCACTAATCACGGTACTGAGTGTTTGCTGTGTGTCAGATATACAGGGCAACTAAGGATTCATCTGATGCCCACAGGACCCAATGACATAATACTATTGTCATCCTATTTTTAAAACAAGGAATCCCAGAATGCCTGGGTGGCTCAGTAGGTTAAGCATCTCCCTTCAGCTCAAGTCATGATTCTGGAATCCTGGGAACAAGTCCTGCATTGGGCTCCTTTCTCAGCAAGGAGCCTGCTTCTCCCTCTGCCTGCTGTTCCCCCTGATTGTGCTAGCTTTCTCTCTCTCTCTCTCTCTCTCTCTCTCTCTCTCTCTCTCTCTCTGACAAATAAATGGATCAACTTAAAGCCTTACCAAAAAAAAAAAAAAAAAAAAAAAAANTGTCTCAGTCAGTTAAACGTCTACCTTCAGCCCAGGTCCTGGGCTCAAGCCGCATCGGGCTCTCTGCTCAGTGGGAGTCTGCTTCTCTCTCTCCTGCAGCCCCTCCTCCGCTTGTGTTCTCTTTCTTGCCTTCTGTCTCTCTTCCTCAAATAAATGAATAAAATCTTTTAAAAAAATTGAGGAAACTGAATCACAGAATAATTGAGCAACATATTTAAGGTCACACAGCTTATAGAATACAAGGGATTTAGACAGAACTTCAAAACTGCTACAGTCTACCACTTTGAGACAACTGTAACATAAATTTGGAAAAAGGTCCTGTCTTTTATTATATTATTAATACTCATATACAGTTTCAATAGCAAATGGTTTGAAATTCCACCTACTAGTAGAACTGTCTCAAAACTTGTCAAATTTAAAAAATCAAGCAGTACTGTATATTTGATTAAAAAGATAACATATTTAGGGTGCCTGGGTGGCTCAGTGGGTTAAAGCCTCTGCTTTCGGCTCAGGTCATGATCTCAGGGTCCTGGGATCGAGGCCCGCATTGGGCTTTCTGCTCAGCAGGGAGCCTGCTTCCTCCTCTCCCTGTCTCTCTGCCTGCCTCTCTGCCTACTTGTAATCTCTCTCTCTGTGTCAAATAAAAAAAAAAGATAACATATTTATAACTATTTAAGTAACTCCATGAAAATTCATAATTGTACAGAGTATATATTATTTTTCTTTTGTATAAAAAACTCAGTATTAATTTCTTCCAAAAACTTAAAATTTAACTTCTATCATTCAATTTATATGTATGTATACAGAAGTATATATATTTATTTTATAGTTATATAATTCAAAATGTCAATAACAAATTATAGATTAGAATTTAAGGGTTTAAAGGCTAATTCAACCTGTTGTAATAACAATGCGGAATACCTGCTTATGAAATGAGAATAATATCAATGGGTGTTTGGAATTCACTAGGCAGAGAAGCCAATATTTCTGTGGTTACATAAATGATTTTGTGAGAATAAGCAGCCCATGATTCACCATTTCTTTTTTTCTCATATTCTTATGCTCCATTTACCTAGGTAAATTTAAGAATTGTGTCTCCTTGGGGTGCCTGGGTGGCTCACTCAGTTAAGTGTCTGCCTTGAGCTCAGGTCATGATCCTAGGGTCCTGGAACCGAATCTCATACTGGGGGGGGTGAGGGGGGAGTGTCCATGCTCAGTGGGGAGTCTGCTTCTGTCTCTTCCTCTTCCTCACCCCCCAGCTTGTTCTCTGTCTCACTATCTCTCTCTCTCAAATAAATAAATAAATAAAATATTTTAAAATGATAACGTATTAAAAAATTAATATTAAGAATTGTGTCTCCTTTTTCTTTCTAAAATAAATTCATCTTTTAAAATAGAAACACAAATGGTTTCAGAATTAAAATGATACTAACTTGATCAATAGAGGGATTTTTAGAAGAAACCAGTGAGCTTAATGAGTCAGATACGAGTCAAAGAAAAATACAAGTAGTTCACATTACCTTAAAAAGAGAGATTCCAAGGAGCTACTATTGCAAAACATGTTCATCCTTGTAAAGAAACACGCACAGTTCCATGAATCAGGAAATTAATGGTTATACTCTTAGTATGTCAGATATTTAGAGAAAAGCAGGATTTGCTTTTGTAAAATAACAGTTAAAAATAATGACTAATTGATTCACCAAAGACTAATTTTTGGAAGGAGAAGGGATGATATAGAAAAGAGAAAAAAAATCACATGGTGATTATCAGTAAATAATCTTAGCTAAGTAAATAGAAACTATTAGAAAAGAAGAAATATTTGAATGAAAGTGTTGAGTCCAAGAGTCAGAAGCTTGGTGTTGCAGAAAACAAGACTAACAAAATAATCAGAATATTCTACTTATCAGGGAGGAGGATGTAAGAGTAAAGCCTTAAAAACTACAAAAACCAAATTTCTTATGGTTTTACAAGTATCTTTTTAAAATTATATAAGCACTAGAAGTTAGTTCTCTTTCCTAATAAGAGTATAGAAGCTTAAAAAAAAACCCTGAAATTGTAAAGAACTCAAATTCCTAGAACTTATCTATTCACTTAAAACTGTAAAAGGAAATGTTTTAATTTAGAATTATAGGGAATCCAATCATCCAAGAAAAGTGTGGATACAGTGATCTGTTTTTAGTTGGGAGACTCAAACTGGTTCTCATAACTAAGCCTGAGAACACCACTTGGACACAACATAATTTCAGCTTCCTTAACTAATAGTTAGCCAACAATTTTTTAAGACCTTCTATGTGCATGGCACTAAATAGACATGGAAGTATAAAGGAAATGAGTAAACTGCAGACTCTATCTCAAGGAACTTGCAACGATGACCAAATTTCCTATGGAAAATTACTTGTATCTTATCTCCTCTAATGAACTTTGAAAAAGAGAGCAAAAAATAAGGTATTACGAATGACAAAAGGAAACAATTGGAAATAGTTCAGTAAAATCTTGTTGCTTCTACTTTTGAGTAGAAAATATTTACTATTAAGTCTATTTCATCAGTAGAGTGCATATTACCTACACTCAATTTCAGTCCACTATGATCCAGCACACAAAGATAGTATCCCACACAATATAGGGAGACTGCATTGTGAGGGATTCTCAGAGTATCCCTAAGCTATAGTTTGAATCACTCACAAGTTATCCCATCATGTTTTGTGTGAATTGAGCTCATGCTACTCAACAGTCTTGCTTTGGGCAGTTGACCTATTTACTGGCTTAGAATTATCCTGGCTTGTGTCATGACCTCATCAACCCACTTGGTCTTAGTGTTGGCCCCTCAATCCACTCTCCTGGGATCTCCCTGCCTTATCTTCTTTATTTTCTTTCCTGACTTCCTTTTGTTTTGTTGTTTGTTTGTTTTTGTTTCTTTCCATAATTCCTTCAGCTTCACCACTCCCTCGGTCCTCTATTCCTGAATTTTTAGTCTCAACATACTCTCGCACTCATACTTTAATTGTCCCTGAATCTAAAGTGCAATTCTAACTATGTTCAACCCTGAAGATAGCATATTTCCTTATAATATTCCTTTATTTAAAAATACAAAAATTATATACTTCAGATCTTACAATTCCTACTGATCTTAATAGCTCTGCTTTCCTTTTTGTTCCTCTACCCTCACACTGATACAGAGTTTATTTCCAGAACTCTGTAATCACCCTATTGTGAAAGAAGGGGCACTTTTCTCATAGCACATGACATTACATAGTCTGTGTGGGCAACGCTTAAATAAAGCAGGGCCTCATATAATTATCTAAATGCACAGTCTATCAAAAAAAATTCCACCCCAAATCTTTCATTTCCTGAATTAGAAGGTTCTCTGCATTCGAGGCATACCCATTAAAAGTGAAGAAACCAAATGCTAGGAAAGAGAATTCCAATGTCCAGGCTCCTACCCTATTTTGTTTCTCCCAGAGAGAGTCACAAATGTCCTTAGTAAATATGATAAATGAAATGCATCTAAACCTAAAACTAACACCTGTGACAGAAAGATGCAGTCTGTGAGTATGGGGAGGGAAGAACCTCATTGCAGTGTTTCGTTTTTCTGTTATTCCCTTGAAGGACAGATTCCCAGCTCTATACCATTTGCTTCTCCCTAAATGGGTGGCCATCCAGCCCTCATCTGCAGGATTAATGCTCTCTATCTGCTGATATCAATTACTTTTCTCAGTTACAGACTTTGACTCATCGAGTCAAATCCGATCTTAAGTACAATTACTAGGAAATTGGCTTTTGCTTTGCTATGTTTCATGACCAAATTCCTAACTGCCTTATTCCTTCATGCCTGGGGCATTGGGTGGATTATTGAGAATCAGATTAATTTTCTCTGTGACTAATGATTTGTCTTGCCATAAAGTTTAAAATTGGAAACAAGCCTCCCAGGGACAATCATCCTGTGCTTGAATGCTAAAAATCTGAACTTGCTCCTGTGCTCTGCCCATTGGAGTAACGAATGCTGGAACATCCATCTTTGATGGGACTTCTGAGGTTACGTTCCCCATATCACTTCCTTATTCCTTCTGTCAGACTCCACCAAGCATTATCTGCCAGACTTTTCTCTCTGGACTTCACTAAGCTCTTGTCTGACCCCACTAGCTCTGTCCATTTTTGGCCCATTAAGTCTGGCTCAAGCAGCCCGTCATTGCACTTATCACACTCCTGCCGAATATTTGGAGACCAGGACTAATATATATCAATGAAAATAGAGTCACATATTGTAGAGGAAGCTAACAATCATAATGCCTGCTGAATGAAGCAATGTTTCTGTCTGTGCTCAGAGGACTTGGTTCTTACTTTCAATTGAATCTTTTTAATGTGTCTGGCATTCATTTGAATGTTTTGTTTCATTTTCCTGGTTTAATGAAAGTAAGATTCATTTCTTTTTTTCCAATGAGCCCTTATCTCAACTAAGTCTGAATGTTCAAAAAAGGCATTGTACCAGATAATTGGATTTCATGGTGAAATGAGGGCTCAACAAAACACCCTTCCAGTTGTCCCCTTGGAGAAACATTTCTAAGATGTAATAGATTTTTTTTTTGCCTTAGTAAACAAAATATAATAAAAAGATTGGCTGTTATTTGGGGTGGGGTTGGTTCTTGCCATGTTTTAAGGCACTGGATCATTAAGGCCAAATGTATTCATTCTTTCAATGTTTACTATGTACTAGGCCCTTAATGATGAATAGGCTCTGTCTTAAGAAACCTTAGAGATTAACAAGGGAGTATCATATATAGAGTAATGCTTATGTGGAGCAGAAAGCAAGAAATACCCTACTAGAGAAGTCAATGATTTTTCTAAGTACAGGACTTATAGAGATTATAGGATATTGGGAAAACTAATGAAGCTTGACCACCTCTTTATTCAAAAATAGCTGAACACTTACTATATGCCAGGACTTTCTAGGTCCTGAGCTGCAGCAGTGAAAGAAAACAAAACAAAACAAAACAAAACAAAACAGTGCTTCTGCTTTTTGGGGGTCCACTTTCTAGAGAGGAGGGACATAGACAATAAACCAACATTTCTCAGCGTGTTAAATGGCGGCACAAGCTATGCAGAAAATTAGAGCTGATGAAGGGGAATAGGACGCAGTGAGGGTGAGCCAGCTCTTTGACAGAGATGTTCAGGGCAAGTCTCAGGGGTGGTGCCATTTGAGCAGTGACCTGAAGTAAGAAGGAGTAAGCATATAAATAAGAGAGAGAAAAGTGATCCAGGAGAAGTGCAGAAGTCCTGAGGTGCAAACCTTTCAGAGATTTTAGAGCTTCTTGGTGGTGTTTGAAGAAGAGCAAGAAGATCCAGTGGGGTGCAGTGCAAGCCTAGAGGGGAGCAATAGGAGAGATCCAAACCCTGGTACAGATCCAGCAGGGCCTTGAAGTCCGTGTGCTGTGCAAGTCTCCCCCTCCCTGCCGCCCACCCTCCCGCCCCACCTCCAACTCTCTGATTCTGTTCTCTTGTTAGTTGTCATTCTCCTATAAGTGGAAACTGGAAAGGGGAAAAAATAAATTAAGGGTTCCAGTGAGCTGGATTCCATTTACTTGAGGTAGAACTGTAATATATTGTTTTCTATTTAATTCTTAAGTCATTTCACATGGGTATTTTTCTCTCCCAAGTTAGATAATATATACTCAAAACTACAAATAGTCTTCTAATTTTTTTCCTATTCCCCTAGAGATTCTAGATCCTAGAGGAGCTCATAGTCCAGTGCTAAAAGAATGAGGCGACTTTCAATATTGTGTTCTATCATAGACAATGACAACTGAGAGGTCATCCTTCTGCACTGCCTGTGGATTTTCTCTCTCTTCCACTAGGCCTAGCTTCTTCGCGCCCTTGTATACTGACCTGGGATTATAGTGAGATTGCCACCACGTGTGGTCTAAGAGAGAGAGAAACCTAGAGATGTGGGGAAAAAAAGATATTAACATTTTTTTCTCTCAAGAGTAGCATTTTGTCTTTGCTATTGTTTATGACTAATCTCAAGGTTCAGGTAGATATTTGGTAGAGATTTGCTATAGACAGACATTACACAAGGGAATGAGTTACATAAAGTTTAAAAATGTCTTTCCTTGGGGCACCTGGGTGGCTCAGTTGGTTAAGCATCTGCCTTCGGCTGTGGTCATGATCTCAGAGTCCTGGAATCCAGCCCCAATGTCCAGCTCCCTGCTTGGAGGGCAGCCTGCTTCTTCCTCTCCCACTCCCCCTCCTTGTGCTTTCTCTCTCTCTGTCTCTCTCTCTCTCTGTCAAATAAATAAATAAGGTCTTTAAAAAAAAAGTCTTTCCTTAAATTGGGCTTGGCCTATTTGCCATAAGTAAGCCAAGCTGGATTTTCTCCACAAGAGAAACAACCAGGTAATTAAAGTCCTCTGAATTGACTAAATCTGGAGTAAAAAATAACGTTCCTCTATTTTTTTTTAAGTTTGAAATAATTTCAGACTTACACAATATTTCCAAAAATAGTTTAGAGAGTTCTTGTATACCCCTCACCCACTTTCACCAAATGTACAATTACTGAAACCAGGAAATTGATACAATTAACTAAATACACTATTAACTAATCTACAGACCTTATTAAAAGCTCTGCACTTTCACACTAACGTTTTTTTTTTTTGTTTTTGTTTTTGTTTTTTAAAGATTTATTTATTTATTTATTTGACAAGGAGAGAGAGATTACAAGTAGGCGGGGAGGCAGGCAGAGAGAGAAGGAAGCAGGCTCCCCGCTGAGCAGAGAGCCCGATGCGGGCCTCAATCCCAGGACCCTGAGCCAAAGGCAGAGGCTTTAACCCACTGAGCCACCCAGGTGCCCTCACACTAATGTTTTATTTCTATTCCAGAATCCAATCCAGGATCTACACATTACATTTATTATCATGCCTCCTTAGCCACTTCCAATCTGATAGTTCCTCATTTTCTTTCTTTCTTTCTTTTCTTTCTCTACTCTTTCTTTAATGGTTGACATTATTTTTTTAATTCCAGTGTAGTTAGCATACAGTCTTATATTAGTTTCAGGTGTACATATAGTGATTCAACAATTCTATACATTACTCAGTGCTCATTGTGATAAGTGTACTCTTAATTCCTATCATCTATTTCATCCATCTTCCCACCCACCTCCCTGCGGGTAACCATCTATTTAGTCTCTATATGTAAAAGCCTATTTTTTCATTTGTTTCTTTTTTTCTCTTTGTTTTGTTTCTTAAATTTCACATATGAGTGAAATCCTATGGTATTTGTCTTGATTTATTTCACTTAGCATTATACCTTTTAGATCTATCCATGTTGTTGTAAATGGAAAGATTCCATTCTCTTTTTTTTAAGATTTAATTTATTTATTTAGAGAGAGAAAGCATGAGTACAGAGAGGATCAAAGGGAGAAGGAGAGAGAGAACCTCAAGCAGACTCTGCACTGAGCACGGAGCCTGACCCTGGGGTCAATCTCACGACCCTGAGATCATGACCTGAGCTGAAATCAAGAGTCTGATGCTTAACAGACTGAGCCACTCAGGTACCCCTCCATTCTTTTTTTGTAGTTGAGTAATATGTCATTGTATGTATATACCACATCTTTGTCCATCATCTATTGATGGAGATTTGGGCTGCTTCTGTAATTTGGCTATTGTAAATAATACTGCAATAAACATAGGGGTGCATATATCATTTTGAATTCTTGTTTTTGTATTCTTTGGGACAATGCCCAGTAATGAAATTATTGGATCATATGGTAATTCCATTTTTAATTTTTTAAGGAACCTCCATGTTGTATTCCACAGTGACTGTACCAGTTTGTACTCCCATAACTGAAACTTTAAAAAAAATACTGATTATTTTGTACAATGACCTTTGATTTGGATTTATCTGATTAGATTGAGGCCATGCATTTTGGCAATATTATCACAGAAATGATGCTGTGTGCTTCTGGGTGCATCAAATCACAAGGGACATAATATCAATAGGTCTTAATCTTTGATTTTGGCAGTGTCTTCCAGTTTCTCCAATGTGAAGTTACTATGTTTTCCTTTGTAATTAATAAGTGTCCTCGAGACATACTTAAAAACTATGCAAATATCCTGCTTTTTATTTCTTCACTCACTTTAGTATACAACTGATTTTTGTCTGTAACAATTACTACTGTGGTGTTTGCCTAGTGGAGATGTTCTAGTTCCATTATTGTCTCTACATTTATTAACAAGAGTACTGTAAAACTGTGAGAAAGAGCCACCCCTTATCCATTTATTTACTTAGTCAATTATTTATTTCTAGACTAATCAGTCAAGATTTATAGATGTTTATTTTATTCTACAGGTTATATTTCATTACTATCATTATTTATTTTGCTACTCAAACAAGTGAGATTTCATTGTTAGCAGACCATAAACCAAAGAGACCAAATGAACAACATAATAAACACCAAAACAGGTGTATAAATTCCTTTTTCCTATTTCACTAGAGATAGTCTCTTCATTACAAGCACTGTGCTTTAATCTCTTTTGCCTTCTAGCACTCAGCCTGACCCATGGTGGGTGTGCAATAGATGTTAATTTAAAAAATAAATAAATGGATTAATAAAAAAGGGATAAAATTAGATTTCATAAAAGGATTAATTAAATGATTGTACTAAATTCTCTACTTTTTTTTTTTTTTTAAGGAGGCTCCATGCCCAACATGGGGCTTGAATTCATGGCCCAGAGATCAAGAGTTGCATGTTCTACTGACTGAGCCAGCCAGGTGCCCCCTAAATTTTCTACTTTAATTTGGTCCAGAATTCACCACCAAAATTCAACAAAGCTAAATGTGAGTCTCTGTATGTAAATCACGTTCTTCAAAGGATAACTAAGTTTTAAGCAATTTTAAGATTGGGTTTGACTTGTCACGGTATTGATTGTGTTTGCTGGTATCACATTGTTTAGATTTTTGAAGTGATATATATGTGTGTGTGTGTGTGTGATACTTTATATATATATTATATATACGTATATAATATATATATGTCTAGCGTACACATACACTTGTATATGCATAGACTATTCAGCATGATATATATATGTAATTCATATCACTGTATATATGTATATATAGAATAGGAATTTCATACAAATAGCAAAAGAATGAGATAAAACTATACAGTGAAAAGCAAACCACTGTTATCCATTTCTGTATATCATGCTGGATAGTCTATGCACATGCAAGTGTGTGTGCATGTGTGTGTGTGTGTGTGATCCTTTTTATTACGTTTAAACACAAATGAAAGCATGCTAGACATACTATTCTTTACTGCAAGTTTACTGTCTTACCAACAATTTGGGAGGGCTTATTTTTCCATGCTTACCCCAAATCCATGAATTTTGCAATTAAATAAGTAAAAATAGTACTTTTTTATGATTTTAATATGGATTTATCTCATTCTGAATGAGTGAGAATTTTTTCACGTTTAAAGATCATTTATCTACAAAATATTTTTTAAATATTCTCTGACCATTTTTGTTTTGATCTTTTTTATTCTTTTTCTTACTGATTTGTAGAAGAGTTTGTATATTCAGGAAATTATAAATTTGAGCATAAGATGTTGCAAATATTTGCTTCATGTTGTTTTGTATCAGTTAACATTAACTTTTACTTTTATTATTTTTTGACAATGGGTAAACTTTTAATTGTTATGTATTAAAACTTATGACTCTTTTATGAATTCCAACTTTGGTTCATACACAGAAATATATTGTTTACTCCAAAACTAGAAAACCATTTTCTCTCATAGTGTGATGAATTTATTTGCATTAAAATATCAGAGCCATTTGAAATTTTGTTTTGGTGTAAGAAATAGAGAAGTAAGAATTTTGTTTCTAGAGTTCTCTACAGTGTCAGAACCATTAATTGATTCTTTCCCCCATGGAATAAACAGGTGCTGTTTCCTTAGCAGATTTCCAAAAGGTAAAATAGTGCCACATAGTCAAATGAAGTTGACTTAGTCATGTTGCCATTTATTTATGCAGATTATAAGCATTTTCAGCTTTTCATAAAATGTCTTCTTTCTCTCCCAGGAATGATCCACCCCCATATGTTGGCAATTAACCAGATCGTAATGCTCTTGAGAATGGAAATAACTTATCCAATTATAGGCATACCTTGCTTAATTCCACTTTGCTTTATTGTGCTTTTCAGATAGTCCATATTTTACAAATCAAAGACCCATAGCAACCCAGAGTTGAATAAGTCTACTGGTGCCGTTTTTCCAACAGCATTTGCTTGTTTTGTGTACCTGTGTCACATTTTGGTAATTCTGGCAATATTTCAAAATTTTCATTATTATTATATTTGCTATGGTGATCTGTTATCAGTGACTATGATGTACTAAAATCTCCGACGACAGCGTCTTTTAGCAATAAGGTATTTTTAAATTTAGGTATGTATTATTTTTTTAATTTAAATTCAATTAACATATATTGTATTATTAGTTTCAGAGGTGGATTTCAGTGATTCATCAGTCTTATATAAGTGTCCTCCTTAATGTCCTCATCACCCAGTTACCCCACTCCCCCACCCCCACCCCTCCAGCAACCCTCAGTTTGTTTCCTATGATTAAGAGTCTTTTATGATTTATCACCCTCTCTGATTTCATCTTATTTTATTTTCCTTCCTTGCCCCTATGATCCTCTGTTTTGTTTCTTAAATTCCACATATGAGTGAGATATATGATAATTGTATGTATTTTTTATACGTAATACTCTTGTATACTCAATAGAATACAGGACAGTGTAAACATAAATTTTACATGTACTGGGAACCATAAAACCGCATTTGACTCATTTTATTTCAAGATTCATTTTATTGTGGTGGTCTAGAACTAAACCCAGCAATATCTCTGAGGCATGCCTGCGAGTGGTTGTTATTTATAGCTAAGCTGACATCTGCACCGTCGTCTTCATACATCTCTGGATCCATTTCAAATGTGCTGTTTTATTTCTATCTTGGGCTTTATCTTTTTACTGCAAAAGAAGTTATGCAAACAGGATATTTATCTTCACTTTAAGCCATAACAAAATCTATAACCAGTACAGTCTTTACCTCAGTTGGGTAGTGCTTGTAAACCTCTCTGTATGATCTTTCTCGCCCAGACCACAGCAGTGCAGGGGACAAGGGTTGTGGAGGGCTGCTTCCCTTCTAAAATGGCTCCCGAAGATGTCCCTGCTATTCACTTCCTGTCAATCCTTCTCCTCCCTTTGTATGTGGGCTGGACCCAGTAATTGTTTCTAATGAATAGCATGTGGCAGAAGTGATGGGATATTACTTGAGATTAAAGAATAAAAACTTCTGAGATAAAGTAAAACGTCTTTCTGGCATTATCTTTCTCTTGCTGTAATGTCTTGTTCACCTTGATGAAGCAATCTGCTGTCTTGGAAAGATCCATATGGCAAGGAAATAAAGGCAACCACCAGCCAGTCTTATAAGGAAGCAAATCCTGCCAACAACCACTTGAGTGAGCCCGGAAGTGGATCTTTTCCTAGTTGAGCCTTGAGATGAGGGTAAGCCCAGACAACACCTTGATTTCAATCTTGAGAGTGACCTGAAGCAGAGAATCTAGTTAAACTAAAGCCAGATTCCTGATCTACAGAAGTTGATACAATAAATATTTTAAACCACTAGGTTTTGAGGTAGTTAGATGTGCAGCAATGCACGATTAATACAACAAATAAGAAGCTGGGTAATAATATTAAATAATATTGTCATTAATAATAATATTCAAGTATTGAGATTATAGTGACAATGATACAAAAGAGTATGTTTTGTAATAATATTATAATATTAGAAAGCTAATAATACTAGTGAGTTTCATATGGGGAGATCATTATTCTGAGAATTCTACTTAATCTTTACCTTAACCCATGAGAGAGTTAATACATTGATCTGGCTTGGGGACCTGGGTCGCTCAGTGGGTTAAAGCCTCTGCCTTTGGCTCAGGTCATGATCTCAGGATCCTGGGATGGAGGCCCGCATCAGGCTCTCTGCTCAGCGGGGAGCCTGCTTCCTCCTCTCTCTCTGCCTGCCTCTCTGCCGACTTGTGATCTCTCTCTCTGTGTCAAATGAATAAATAAAAATCTTTAAAAAAAATACATTGATCTGCCTTTACAGTTGAGGAAACGAAAGTATTGAGATATACAGAAACAAGATTTGAATCCAAAGTCAGTACTCTGAGCTGTGCTATAGGACTGCAAAGACAAAGAAAACAGCCTCTATCTGCCAGATTCATTGGATTTCCAAGAGTTATCATTATCTTTCCTTTCCATAACAGGGTTCTGCTTTTATCATGCTGGGGTTTGACCTGACCTTGGCCTTGACCTAGAGATCTAGTAACCTCACTCTAAACTGCCTTGGGGTGTGTATCACCAGGCACATGGTATGGATGAAATAGACATCTCTTAAATGTGTGGATCAATTCATGATGGCATATTCCATCTTTGCCACTGAGATAACCTTTAGTGTTATTCCTGTGGTTGGTAGTGAGGAAGGAGGGTGGGAGTTGGTGATGCTTTGGATCTACAAACATCGGGGGCAGGTTAC
Organism: Ailurus styani; assembly: GCA_002007465.1. Lineage (NCBI taxonomy): Eukaryota > Metazoa > Chordata > Mammalia > Carnivora > Ailuridae > Ailurus > Ailurus styani. Next base: position 1,331,405 of record LNAC01000095.1, read on the forward strand.
CTCCAGTACAGGGGGATTTACTCATCTATGTATCCTTACAATGATTTCCTCATATTGTTCTAACTCTAGGCTCTGCTTAGGACAGAAGTATACATGACAGTAATTTATCATCTTGTGTTTTTACTCCATTGTCACTATGGAAGAAAATAATGGCTGCAATTTCAGATCCTTAGAACTGAGACACAGAGAAAATGTTTTTTTCATGTAAACGATGCTTTTCTTATCATGTACTATTTATGGGGATATAACAGAAAATCCTCTATGAAGGAAAATTTTGCAATATATATATATACATATATATATATCAAAATTGCTAATGCACAGACCTTTTGATTTAGCAATTTTACTTCAAATAATTTATTTTAAAGAGAAATTTACATGTGAAAAATTATATTTTTGAGAGCAAAAGATTAGAAGCAACTTAATTGCCCATCAATAAGAGGCTGATGAAATAATTTATGGTATACTAATCTTTATAAATGACTTCAATGCAGCTAAAACAAAATAAAACAAAGGGATCTCTTCATCTGTAGATTTGGAATTATCTCCAAAAGGTATTGGATAAAAGAAATTAAGGAGAATTGGTACTAAATTTATGTTAATAAAAATAGGTTGTATATATAGGATGTTTTTAAAGTGTGTAGACAAAGTCCTTGACAGTCTTCCCTTGAAAAGTTAGAGCCCAATTCTTCTTTCTTTGGATGTGGAACTATAGTAACTACTTGCTTGCATAACCATAAAATATGTTTAGACTGATATTTGAGACACTGTAAACTTTGAGTACCTCTAGGAGAGAGAATTTGGTCACTGGGCACAGGGTCAGAGGATATATTCCTCCTGTACATATTATTTGTGCCTCTTGATATTTTTTTAAGATTTTATTTATTTATTTGACAGAGAGGTAGAGAGCACAAACAGGCAGAGCGACAGGCAGAGGGAGAGGGAGAAGCAGGCTCTCCGCTGAGCAGGGAGCCCGATGTGGGACTTGATCCCAGACCCTGGGATCATGACCTGAGCCCAAGGCAGCGGCTTAACTGACTGAGACACCCAGGTGCCCCTGTGCCTCCTGATTTTTAAGCATATGAGTGATTACCTGTTTAAAAATAAAATAAACAAAATACTAGCAAATGGTAATATAGGAACTCTATTTAATAGATAAGATTAAATGGTATATCCCATTTTTTATTTCCAGTTTTACTTATAAATGCCTACAGGTGGTTCGTAGATTAAGAACAGACTGACTAAATGCTCCTGATGAAATTAGAATGGAAGAATGTGCATATCCAGGGGGAGAGATGTTTGAAAAATACAATAATCACTTGTTTTTAAATTCAAATAAAGAGGGAAGAAGGCTACCACAGGACAAGGAAGGACTACTGGAAACAGTGATGGAGGGATGGTCTTATCTTGCCAGGTGTTGGTCACTCGGCCGTGGGCAGTAGTCCAGCAAAGGGGAAGCTCTTGAGTTGGAGTGGCAGGCAAACATGACTCCCGGGCACACCTGACGTGAGGCTTCATGAAGGTCAGGTCCCCCTCAGAGGCTGCTTGGGAGGCACTGAGCTTGGGTGACTGGACCGAGTACTCATGCCACTGTGGAGAAGCTGACAGACAAAATGTAGAATGAAGAGTGTTGAGACATATATTCTTCATCAGGGGTAGCAATGAGATATTAAGTAACAAATTTTCTTTCTCCTCTTCTTTCTGCTAGATACACACAGTCCATTTGCTTCACAAAGCTATTTTAGAATGTTGTTTATGGTAAGGTGTAAGGTGCCTTATGACAACCCCTCTCCAAAAACAAACACCTCTCTCAAATTCATGTGTGGATTTAAGGCTATTCCAGTCCTAGAACATTGTATTCAATTTTAGAGATAACTGTTCCTCCATTTGTGATATTATAACAGTAATATCTTCCTCATAGGCTTGTTGAGTGGATTTAATGGAATAAAATTGAATGCTGGAATCATCCCACCTCCCCTCCATAGCCCTGACACCCCGGACTCCTCTCCTTCCCTGAGGGTGGAGTTCCCTGCCACCCACCCTCACACTGCCTACTTTCCAGCATAGCACTCTCCAAGTTCAGTCCTGCAGAGTACCCAACACCGTGTAAAGGGATGCTAGAATGCAAATCCTACTCAATTTAGGGAAATTTGAGGGCTTCTTCACAGGTAAGCCAGGTGATGGTTCACAGTGCTAACCCCAGGTTGCATAACTACCAAGAAGCAGTGTCATGATGCAAATCCAGGCTTCTGCTCTCCTACCCCTTATCCCTTTGCTCCCCAGATGAGGGCATCTGAAGGTTACGTAGGCAACTGCAAAAATAACCAAAAGACCTTCTCTTATGACTGCGCTCAGCTGTGTTTCTCTGTGGAGGCATCATAGTGAAATGGCTTAAGCATTTATGCTCTGGAATTAGAAGCCTAGGTTCAAGGTCAAGTTCCATCATTTACTAGTTTTGTAACACTGGGCAAGTACCTTAACTTCTCTGTCACTCTATTTCTTTATCTTTAAAATGGGATCAAAGGATCATAGTGAGGAATGAATGAAGTAACACATGGGAAGTCTTAGAATAGTCATGTTTGGTACACGGTTAGTATTTGATTAATGATAACTCAGTTTCTTTTTATAATACAGTTCATAATAGGAGTCCATAAACACCATCTCATTAATACTGATAATACCTCTATGGGTACATAATTAAAACTCAACTTTATGCTTACAAAACTATTATTTAAGCTTGCCCTACTTAATAATGATAATAATGAAGATTGGTTGCTTGCCTATCATGTACTTGATACTTTGCACATATTGACCTATTCAGTCCACAGAAAACTTACAAGAGAAATGAGATTTTTATCCCCTTTTTACAGGGTGAAAATGGAGACATGCGAGTTAAACGTTTTAGTCAAGATCATATAGCTGGCTTGTATCAATAGCCAGAATTCAAACCTTCGCAGTCTGGATTCAGGGAGCCTGCACTCCCTGACCTTCCATGTGCATATCCAGAGTCAGAGTGGACCCTACCACACAGATCTAGCAATTTTAATGTCAGAATAGTCAGAAAGCTTCCACGTGGGGTCCAAAAAAGAATTAACCTTCGTGACTCTCTGCATTCATGTTCCTACTTTATGAGTCTTTACTGAGTGATTACACACTAATAATGAAATTTGATTAACTGTACCAGAATAATAACTTAGTAAAACCCTGGATTTCCACTCTGTCAGACAAGTTTTAGGAAAGTACAGAAGGCCAAAACAATCAGTATTTATGATAAGTGCTACTATTACTAGGATTTTGTATTCTTTATAGCTCAGATGTGTTCTGTGGAGATATAATAAAAAACGTTCTAATATAAATTTGCAGTTCTTTCTTCACTCTAAACTTGTTAAAATAAATTTTTAGAGAACACAGACATTCTAGATGAAGAAATGTTGTCCATGGAAGTTGTTTAAACATCTGAACAAATGATGATTAAACAAATAAATATTAAGATTATTTTACATGTAAAAATCTGAGCCATGATTTCAAACTGTGTAAGTGAATTATAGATGCCCATTAAATTTAATCATGAATACACATGCACACACACACATCCATACACATATATACTTACACTCTGGTGATATACATATGTAACCTGGTGATATATGTGTATATGTGATATGTGATATGTATGGTGATATGTATGGTGATGTGTGTGTGTGTGTGTGTGTGTGTGTGTGTGTGTGTGTGTGTATAAAATCATTCCAATGCTGTTTCCCCTTTTGAAGTGTATCTTGCTGGGGAACGGGCAGGTGCACACTTGCAGCTGATCCAGTCGTAACACGTCTCTCCTTCTGCACCCAGTAATGGTCCCAAATGGTGAGCACGTGATGGAAGCTGGCCAATCAGAATCTACCCTAGGGCTTTTCAAACAAAATTAGGAAAAAGAAGCTTCTTTTTCTTCTTGTTTATGGAACTGTTAGCGTATGAGCTCAGATGTCATTTCTTAAAAACGGAGGGGAGGGCTCACGACGAAGCCAGACAAGCTAATACAACGTGCAGAAAGACATGGGGGCAGTAGGGTTCAAGTGCATTCTGGTGACATTCAAATCCCCAGTTACAGATTTCCTTAAGGCCAGTATAACTCTGCCCCTCTCAAATTTGGCTCAGTGAATTCCTCCCTTTATGCTTATTTTAGTTCCTGTTAAGATTCAGGAACTTGCTTCCTATAAATACAGAGGATGATGCAAATGTCGTACTTAAGAGTGTTGGAAAGAGTTCTCACATTCACTGTGACTGGGCTGTGACCCTTTTTTTAATTTTTTTTATTGGTTAGTAATTTGGAAGTATCTACCAAAATTTATATCTAAAGTTTACAATGGCAAAACTCCTTGACCTGGAAATTCTATATTAAAGATTCTCTACTATAGAAATATTAGCATAATAGGCATATATAAATTCATGATAAAGAACATATGAAAAAGATGTTTACTGAAACATTTTGTACTAACCATCAATCAGAGACTGTTGAAAACAAGTCATGGCCAGCCCATTATGGAATGTTTTGCAGATAAAGAAATAGGAAGTAGCCTGTATATATGGAAGGATATCCAAAATGTATTATTGAAGGGAAATGAAACTGCAAAAGTATAATCCTATTTTGGTAACAACAAACAAAATATATGTGCATGAAAAAAGATCTGCACAAGTACAATTGAGAATGAGGAAAGGGACACTTAGAGCTTTAATATTTTAAGTTATAGATTTCTGTATTATTTGTTTTCAATTTGTATGTATTACTTTGTTAATTATTAAAAGCAATTTAAAAAGGAAGATAGTTTTATCTATTTTGTCAGACTTTGTTTTAAGAAAAACTCCTTAGGAAAGTCTAAAGGCATAAATTGGGCAGTGACCTCAGGGTTAGTCTTCGTCTCCACCTCTGACCTGCTTTGTGACTTGGATGGAATAGATCCAACTCTCTGGCTTTGCTCACTCATCTGAAAACTGGGAGATTAGACCTATATGGACACTAACATCCCCATCAGTTGTAAAAATTTACGAACACAGATCTATTTTTTAGACTTTATAATATGTACAAACACAGTTCTGTGGATAGAATGACATTTGGAAGATACACGTTAAACAAGACGCCTAAGAATTAAATATATCTTAAGTTTAGCATACTGACCAGTATTTTAAACCAAAAAGGTTTAGTGTTCCTCTTTTCTCTAAAGAAAGATGGTTTTTAGTGAAATGATTCCTGCAGTAACTTTTATGTGAAATTAAAGCCCATAATACCTTTATTTGCCTGATACGTTGAGATCTCCCTACATGGGTAAAATTTCTGAAAAAGGAGATACTATAGATGGTCAAGTTCCTGGTACCCCAGGAAAGGGCATGGTAGCTTTCTCTCTCACAAGACAGGGCTCCCAGTCTACCAGGAGATCCCAGGGCACTGAGAGTAGGGCCCTAGTCTATGATACTTGTTTAGGTTAGTCAAGGTTAAGAAGCTGGTGATAGGCAAAGTGAATCAAGATACAGACATTTCTCTGGCTTCTAGCTCCTCTGCACCAGCCCCAGGGCAATGTGAATACCCTTGGACAGAGCAGGCCTTCTCCACTTAAACTCGACTCCCGACTTGTTGCCTTCCAGGAGCCGCTTCACGCATGGCCCTGTCTGTCAAGCTGTAGAAGTCTTGCAAATTTTGTAACTTCTAATTAAGTGTTAAAATCACCTGTAGAATAACAGCACAGATGGAGAAGGGGAAGAGAGACACAGTAGCAGTTTCTTCATGCTTACTCATAAGAACAAGTAAATGCAATGACCTTGGGTATTATTCAAATGTATAATCCTTTTGAAACAAATTTAGCAATCTTGGGCCAGGTTATAAAGGTGCCTGCAGATATACCTTTTCACCCACTTACTTTTCCTTTTCATGCATTGCCCTTGTAAAGTCAGTACTTTCTTAAGGGGGACACCATGCTAGAACAAATACTCATTTTATCGGATAAATAACTTCCTTAGGAATTCCTTAGTAGCTTATTTTTATAGGCAACTTTTTACAAGTCAGTGTCACCTACTAGACAATGAAATTCTCGGTCAGAGTCTTGCCTTCATATCTAGTTCAAAGCTAGCATTTAGAGGAATCCAAAAAGTCTTGCTGAGCAACCTAATGAAAAAATAATAGCTGGCCAATTCTAAATTTGAACTATGAAAGAATAATCCAGTAACTGGCATATAATTTAAAGTAGTCATTTTTGTTCACAATCTGAAGTTGACTGAAATTTCTAGAATGCAAATTCCGCAAAGGCAAGGATTTTTGTTGTTTTGTTCACTGGTATATCCCAAGTGCTTGGGAATGACCGATCCCCATCCTTACTCCCACACACAGCTTCCTGACTATTGCTAACATGACTTTCCTATTCCATCACTTCCATTAGCATGACTTTTCCAATCCAGGAGACTCTTGCCCAGGCACATAACTTGGCTGTTCATTACGTGAACTTCCAGAAAAACCTATGAACTCTTCAATAGGAAACACAGCAGTTAACTGATGAACATTTTTGAATTTCTTCAAAGATTTTCACATTGCTCTTTCCAAAACTTTCAAACTGTTATGATCCTGATCCTTACCCAATCCTAAGCAATCCTCCTCCTCCCATTGAAATACCCACCTTAAACCAAAGTACTGATTCTCCAGTAAATCCCGATCTTGTGTTCCTCATTACAGACACCACTGCAGCTTGATTCAGCTGATAATGCCACTTATAAATAAATTCAATAAACTCAGCTTGGTCTTGTCAACAGACTGTGTTGGTGATATTTTGAGGAGTCAGCTTTCAACATATCTAGCCTAAGGAACAGAGTATGCACTGAATAAATATTTGTTGAATGAATGAGTGAATGCTATATAATCGTACATGAAGGGATTTTAAAAGCCAGATTAAGCCTAAATCCAAATGAGTCAGCCCCTGTAAATCCCCACTGAAAGCACGACACTAATCTAGTAGAGACACATTATGCCATAAGCATTGACATGTTAAGGGTGGCTCCTTAGCCAGAATTGGCATATTTACCATATCCTTTTTATTTTACATTGCTCTTTTAGAGTTTGAGCCAAATAGTATGAATCAATTGTTCTTGAAAGAGCAGTGGATGTGTGTTTTCTGACCCACCCTTCCTTAAGAACGACTGAGGTAACATGGTGGGATCCTAGTTTATTCATTATTTGAAAATATTTGTCTGTTAATTCACTTCAGATTTTTACAGGAGACATTTTGATTAGCTTTACTATTTTTTTTCCTAGGAAAATCAAGTTTCCCTGGAGGATTTCCCATGCTCAGAAAAGGCCTTCCTTGTTTTATCTTTAAGGCATCCAGATGACTGCGAAAAGCCAACTTACTGATATTAAACAGCAGCCACTCCCCGTTGTAACTCAAACCCAGAGCTGCCTGCAGTCAACCAACAGAACTCTCAACTAAACGTATTATCTAATAGAGGGGAAAGAAAACGAGGCTAAAGCCATTTTCTTTTTCTTTTTAAATTTTATGTATTTTTTGCGAGAGAAAGAGAGCGTGCTTTGCATGAGCATGTGAGGCAGGGAGGGGCAGAGAGAGAAGCAGACTCCAGTTGCCCAGGGATCCCCTCTCCCCACCATGACCCGAGCCAGACGTGGACACTTAACCGACTGAGCCACCCAGGCACCCAAAGCCATTCCACAATAAAGAATTTAAATATTCCTAGAGTTCCATTGTCCATTCAACTGAAATAACAATACGGAGCAGTACCTAAAAATAATTTCAGAAAGGGTAAGATTATGTGCCAAATTCAAATTGTAGTATTATCCCCAAATACAGGAGCAAGCTCTTCAGCTTTTTCAAGATACTCACATAAGACAGATTTGGTTTTATTTTTTATTTTTATTTTATTTTTTAAAGACTTTATTTATTTGAGAGAGAGAGTGAGAGAGAGCACACAAGCAGAAGAAGAGGGACAAGCAGACCCCCCTGCTAAGCAGAGAGCCGGACGTCAGGCTGGGGATCCTGGGATCTCGACCCAACCCGAAGGCAGACACTTAATTACTGAACCACCCAGGTGCCCCTGCCTTTATTTTCTTAATTATTTGGGGGGTTTTGTGTGTTTTAGATATTATTTGCAGAATGTATAAAACCCCAGGAGTTTAATCCAAATATAATTCAAACTTGTGTTTTGCATTCTTTCTCCCACGTTTATTCAAAATTAAAATAAAAATAACATGTGAACAATTTTTCTTTTTCTTTTCTTCAAAGGAATAATAAATACCCTGGTATTTATCAGGAGTCTGAAAAAGATCTTAACAATTAAGTATGTTTTGGGAGGTGGTGTTAGAAGGAAGATGATTTAGGTCAAGATTGTTTGCTGAAGCTCCTGGAAATTATATAATTATATTCTTCTCTGGACAGAGATTAGGGTAACAGATCTGTTACAACTCCATTACCAAAATTGTAAAATAGCTTCCTTGTCTCTGAAAAGAGGTGGGGTTGGGACATCTACACTAAGCTAGACAAATTCCGAAGAGCTCAGTGTCCAGGCAGATTCCAGGAACTGCTCATATTTCCCAGCCTCTAGAGAAACCCAACTCTCTAGAAGTAATTGATGTTTCTAGAATTTATGGAAAAGTACAGAGCCAAATAATTTTATCTGTGCTTACTCAACCAGTCCAGTTTTGACAAGAAATCTCTGACTTGGGTTCCAAACCCAATATACATTTTTGCAGCTGAAGGGGAACAGAGTTTGTCACCCCAAAATATGACTCTTTGGCATATACATTATTTTTGAGCTGATCATTTTAAAGAAATTACAGACACAAGAGAGGCTTTGTAAACAGAGTGAAAGTTACCTTTTATAAAGGAAATCCACATTTATAAACAGACCTATACCCGGAAGAGAGCTGTTACCAGAGATCACTTTTGCATCTGAGAGACATACTTACCTGGCCAGGCAAACCTTGACAAACATTTCCTCTTTCGCATCCCTCTGAGATGAATTACATCCCCTTCTCTAAAGCCCAGGCCCTATCCCTTTCCTTAGCTCAGGATGGTATACAGGCTACAATCGTCTGGCTGTCTTTTGAGTCTCACATCTTTGTAGAGCTTCCACAGGTAATTAAAATCATTTGTTTCTTTCTTCTGTTAATGTATCTTTTATTACAGGGGAATCTCAACCAAGAACTCAGAAAAGCAGAGAACTACTTTTTCTCCCCCACAATAGATACTTTTGTTTCTGAGACTTTGTGCAAAAAGCATGGAAGATGGAACCTGCATCTTGAAAAAATATTTTCTATAAATCATTGCAACAGTCATAACCTGGAAGAAAACTTCAGGGGACAAGCAAAAGCATTCAGCTAACTTTGTGGTTACTAGCAAATTAAGCCTGCAGATCACTTTTGCAAGACAAAAACATTATTAAATTATTAGTTATTTTGGAACTGCCTTTACTGGGCCACAGATTAAACTGTCTCAAAATTTCTTGACACTCTAACAGCTATTATCATTTAAATATCCTTAGAATTTATGGGAGCTTCACAGGGGGACAGTGAAAATTCAGACTTGGTTTCTACTATTAAAGAAAAATGATTGAAATGAACAAATTGTTTTCCCCTTCCCCCGCCAGCTTAAAGTATGGTTACAAGTCACTTTGAAAAGTTGATTTCAGGCTGCCTGGGTGGCTCAGTGGGTTAAAGCCTCTGCTTAAGGCTCAGGTCATTATCTCAGGGTCCTGGGATCCAGGCCTGCATCCGACTCCCTGCTCAGCGGAGAGCCTCCTTCCCCCTCTCTCTGCCCACCTCTCTGCCTACTTGTGATCTGTCTCTCTCTCTCTCAAATAAATAATAAATAGAATCTTAAAAAAAAAAAGTTAATTTCAAACAGAATTAAGTCACTAACTCCCAGCATGCATTTTTAAACTTCTAGAGATTACAATCAAAATAAAGATTTTTTTTTTGCTATTAATTTTAGTTATTTAATGGGTTACAGTCAGCTTCAATTATTTGTAAGAGATGAAGAAGGGAAGAAATACACCATTGTTCCTATGGGATATATTTAACATCTCTCTTCCCTCTCTCTTTCTCTCCCCCTCCAACTCAAAAAGGAAGGAAGGAAGGAAGGAAGGAAGGAAGGAAGGAAGGAAGGAAGGAAGGAAGGAAGGGAGGGAGGGAGGAAGGAAGGAAGGAAAGAAAGAAAGAAGGAAGGAAGAAAAAAGAAAAAAAAAAGCCTAAATATCACTAGATATTGTTAAAGGATTTCAGTCTAAAGTGGTTATGAAATGGAGAACCACACATGCAAACTCAGGAAAACAAAACTTAAGAACAGAAAGACTGTTTTCCCATAAATGCCTGACTTCCATAAAACCAGAATTTATCTCCTGACCAATGAACATTCACTGAAAATCTCTCCCCATCCTTAAGCCAATGAATTTACTGCTTGGACCCTGTCTGGACTTCTCTCTTTACATCCTGGCCCCAAAATATAGTTCCCCTCAAACCAACGGTATCATTAGCATTTCCTGAATTACAGTTCCTCTGCTTTTCCAAAATAAACTCAATTTTTGATAGTTTGAGTTGCCTTAGTTTACCTCTTTATTTAGTTTGACAAGGTAGATGGAATAGAGCAGTGTGACATTTTGTAGGGAAAATACAGATTCTGGGTTGAACAATTTTGTAAGGGGACCTACAAAATAAGACAAATGACGATGTCTTTAATTTGTATAGTTTACAATGGGAAAAATGTTAACATGCCTCTCTGTGGTGGATATTATACGATCTAGTTGAAATGGACATTGGTAACATGAGATTCATAGTAAGATTCAGTTAGAAATACAATTTAATAAACACATGTTTTGTAATATATTTCTACTATGTTTCAGAGGAATTGTAAGACAGAAATAATCTTGAAAAGCTCTTTAATCTTTATATCTGAAATCTCATCCTCAGATAAAAATTTGGAGAAGGAATACTTCATTTAGTATTCTAGCTCCATCACTAATGGGCCAAGACCATAATCAAGATATCTGACATTTCTGGGTCCCTTTTCAACCACCATGATGCTGTGGCACTTCCCTTTTACTCATCCTTTGGCACCTACCAGGATCCTATTTACACCCAGCATCTGAGAGCCACCTCACCTAGAGGGCTCTGTCTCTCTCTCTCTGAGAGATTCTCTCTCCCAGCTTCATCTCATGCTAGCAGCTCTGGTCTACTTCCAGGCTGAAAGCATAGAACGTGTCCTGATTTGGGTGGCTAAAATGATGTCAACTTTTTCATAGACAATCTTCTATATCAGCAATTCTCAAAACTTTTTGGTTTTAAAACTCTATTTACACAAAAATTATTAAGGATCCACAAAATCTTTAGTTATATGGGTTATATCTATCACAATTTACCTTATTGAAACTTAAAACTCAGAACATTCCCCCCCTCCCCGGTTTTATTGAGAAATGATAGACACATCACCGTGTAAGGTGTATAGCACGATGGTTTGATTTACCTATATTGTGAAATGATTACTACAACAGGTTCTGCTAACATCCATCTTCTCATGTAGATAAAGTAGAAAGACAGGAAAGAAGAAAAGGCAAAAAGGAGAAAGGTTTTTTCTCCTTGTGGTGACAACTTAGGATTTACTCTCTTAGTGACTTTCCTATACAACAGCACTAGCTATAGCCATAATGTCGTACATTATATCCCTGGTACTTACTTATCTTGTAACTTGAAGTTTGTACGCTTTGACCTTCTTCCAATTCCTCCTCCCCAGCTGAGAACTTCAAATATTAAGTATTTATTAATTTGGTCTTTAAAAGCCTATTGTATAAATAATATATGTTTTATGAAAAATAGCTTTCCATTTCAAAAAAAAATTAGTGAGAAGAGTGTAAAAGATTTTTACAAATCTCTGCAATGTCTGGCTCAATATATGACAGCTAGATTCTCATAGCTGCTTCTTCATTTAGTCTGTTGCAATATCACGTATGTAGCTCCGAGAAAACCCCACTAAAAACTCATGAAAGAATGAGAGTGGAAAAGAAACTAACTTCCTAGTATCTTTAGGAAAATACTTTTGACCTGTCAGTACTTCTGAATGAGGACCAACTCCTGGGCCCCAGGAGTCCCAGACTTCACTCTGTGACTGCCGATCTGTATAATGGAGTCTCTGGTCTAAATTGTAAAGCTATATTTTATATATAATATCTACATGTAAAATATATATTTATATATGTAATTATATAAATATGTGTATAATAGATATTACATAACATAAAATATATAGTATATATGCACATATTATATACAATCATATAATGATATTAATTTTGAATGAAGGCTGTCAGTAAAAACTTTTATTTTTTTCTGAATTGATCCTTAGAATAACCATGAAAATAAGACCCCTCATAAGGAATTTCCTTTCATCAGGCACTGTGCTAAGAGCTTTGCAAACGTTATTTCATTTAATCCTCAAAACAACCCTAGAAGATGGTGCTACCAGTATTATTTACCATTTAGCAAGTGGGGAGATGGGCCTTAGAAAGCATAAGTAACTTGCCAAGATTATACCAATAACATACTGTTGACTTGGCCCTAGAGCTTAGGCCGTCTGACTTCAGACCACACAAGATCCTAATTAAGGCACCTAATTCCCCTTCAAAAAAGATTGCTCAGCACTGAAATAATTTTCCCATGTAATCGTCACAAAAATTCCATGAGGATGACCTCATATTCCTTATTTAATGGACAAACAACAGACAAAGGTTGCACAATGGGCTTCAGGCAGGACCAGGACATGCAATGTGTCTACCTATGCTCATTCTGTGCCACTAGTCACTGATCTCCAGAGATAATCTGGGTGTGATCTGGAGACTGTTCAAAGCAGTTCACAGGTGGGAGGCGAGGGGGGAGGGAAGAGAACATATTAGCACTCATTTTTATCCTTATTTTAAAAATGAGGGAAAAAATTTGGCTTTTTCAATATCCAGTACATAGAATGATGCCTGTGCTTCACTGAGCCATAATTGAGCACTTAAGATGTGGGAGGGGCCCTAAAGAAAGAGTGGGTGGTCCTCAACAGAGGATTTTTCCTCTCAGTGCAGAGGATGTATGCCCAGTCAAGAGGATTTACAGAGTCAATATTTTTTATTTTGAATAAAATAATACTTACAGAAGAGACAGTGGTGTACAAAGATTCCTGTAAGAAACAAAACAAAACAAAACCACAGACTGAAGCAGATACTAATAATTCAGGCACAGATATACAAGAAAATGGCACAACTGACACTTTTCCTAGATTTATTACTAGTTTTTATTAGCAACATCACACGATCTTTTAAAAAGTCTATTTAATCAATACTGGAAATAAGTTGGTCAAAATATTTGAAATTATTGAAAGAATAGTTGAATTATGAATTTTCATCCACCATTGTCGTGATGAATCCTGAGAAGTGAATATTGTGCAAAAAATAATAATACAAAGCTGTCATGATTAGCAAGACATTTAAAATATCATCTATTTCATCTTTAAAATGGTTCTGTAATTTCTGTTTTTGTTATACATTTTAACATTCAAAACATAAATAGAGTAGTGGAAGATTATAGTTCATTAGTAATATACAGACATATTCAATAATTTTCTATGCATAGAAGACCTTGATCAAAATGGTTTGGAGAATCCTCCACTATGTTTTATTACCTCTAATGGTACTTATCTTTTTAATAAAGCTCCAAACATTTCCCAACTCTAATATCCTATAATTTTAATTTCTTGTCAAGTATATTGATTTTTTTTAACTATGGGTCTGAATGAAGAATCAGAGAAAAAAACCAAAATTCTATCTAATTCTATGGGTTATCGTAACACAGAGTAACACAGGGACTTATTTTCTTTTGAGAGTCAATACACTCAACGTGGCTTGACAAATGGTGAGTGCTCAGTACATGTTAACTGATTGTTAAGTGGCAAGTCACCATTTATCATTAGATGACATTTGTTGTGTTATGAGTGCCTACTATTCCAGTTCATCTTTTTTGCTTGTTTAATAACACCCTAAATTTCCCGGGTAAGTCATCCTTCCTCAGTATTCAGTACTAAAGTTCAGGTAAGAGCAAGTTATCCATGCCTAAGTCAAGTGGGCATTCCACCAACCTACCCATCTGACTCAACTCAGGTCAGGGAGAAGCTGGAATTCTACTGCATTTGCATTTGGAAGGTTGTAGGGCTGCAGCTGCTGGCAGATGTTGTAATACCACATGGATCCTGATATCACAGCTAATGAAGAAGAATGGCAAAAGACTCCGACTAACATAGTAGTAAGATTACTACCATGTAATTTATTATTCAGTATTACTTATGCTTAAGGGCAAGTATACTCTCAAGACTTCTTTTCATAGATGAGCCAAAATGGACTAATGTTAAGCTCTTTAAGAAAGTAAAATTTTTCTCCCTGACATTCAGGTCATTATTTGCAGTGTCAATAGTCTTTCAATCCTGGCAAGATAATTCTGGCACATAAAGTCTTTCATTGGCCTGGAGAAGGAAGGGAGTTTTTGTGTGATTTGGTTGGATATTTTATCTCTTATCACTCTCATGACCATTAACTGTAAATTTCTCCATTCTTCTCCAAGGGTTAGAAAGGATAAGGAAAACATATTTCAAACTAAATCAGAACCAAAAACAAACAAACAAACAAACAAAAAACCCCAAAAAGCTAAGGAATAAGCAGAAAAATAGAGAAATCAAGCATAGTCTTTTATATTTTCAAATGTTCAGAATTCTATTAACCAGAATGCTCTACTAATCTGCATATATACAGAACCAGGTGCACTAATTACTATTTTATGTAATAACAGTCCTCAACAACTACCGTAAGACCCCAACATGTTATCATGTTCTGATTACTTTGGTTCTGATGACTTCGGTTTAAACATTCCTGACTTCACATCCTAATAATATACTCGTACAAAGTGATGTCTGCTCTTTGATCTTGCCAGCATAGCCATAGGAAAAAAATCAAAATGGAAAGAACAAAAGGATGAGGGTAAGCAGATAGGATTGATGAATGTGAAGGAATAGCACAGAACTCTTGGGCACGTGCAACCTATTTAGACACAGTTTGAGAGGATGACAGCATTTTCTTCTAGAGGACAAAGATACACAAAGAATTACCAGGTGCTGGTAGAAGAGGTGTGAAGCAAGCTGTGAAAATAGCACATTTACAGAGGGCTGTTGTGATGTGCAATCTTAATTAAGCATATTTTCTGCCTTTATGAAGTAAGAGCCCGATCCACTGTTATTATCACAGTTGAACAATCTTTTGGGAAAGCTAGAGCAAATGAAATACATCTAAGTCATTTATGATCAAAACAAAGCCATCTCATTAAGAGAATGCTTATTTTCTCTAGTGGGGTTTCCTTTTCTTTGTCAATATTTGTTATTCCAGTCAGGTAATTAAATGATGGTAGTAGTATCCCTGAATAAATACATTGTGTTAACTTTGCCAGTTAGGTGGTAATTTACTTAATGTTCCACATAAATAAATCAGTTTCATACTCTGATTGCAAAGTATAGTAACGTCTATCGGCACTTACCACGTTATGTTGTAATCATTTGTTACATCTCTCTTTCTCTCTCTCCTACTGGACCAGGAACACTTTTTCATTATAAGAAAAAGCAACACTTACTGGGTGTATAATTATATGCCAGATTCTGTTTTAAGTGTCAGATCAGTTATTTAGTTTCCACTTCACAAAGCTTTATAACATGGGTAGTGTTAGTATTTTCATTTTAGCAATAAGGAAATTTAAACTCAGAGACATTAGTTTGCTTGAGTTCACAAAGAAAGGACAGACTAGTAGACCTAAGAAATGAACTCGAGCAGCTTGATCTGAGTGATCTTGCTCTTAATCCTGACGCTGTTCAGCTCCAAAGGCTCTGGGTTGATTACAACCAAGAGTGTTACAAGAGTTAATATTCACTCTATGTTTACTCTGTGCTGAGAATGTTCACCAAGCCTCTTACATTTATTTACTCGTTTATTTTTTACAATATAAGGAAAATACTAAAATAATACCATTTTATAGGATAGGAAACAAAGAGATGTGACACAGCAAGGATTTTCAGCCACTTAACCATTGTACGACATGCTTCTATCCCATGACTAGAATCTATAAACAGTCGGTCCCGTCTCTGAAGCAGCAGGCCTCTAAAAGGTCTCTGGGTTATTTAAGAAAGCTGCCCTCAGTGAGCTTCTCCTACGTAACTGAGCATGAACAGTGCTCTTGCCATCAGTTATCATGTCTAATCTTCACTAGACCCCAATGGAAAAGACACTGGTCTCTGCATTTATAGTTGAGGCTCAGATGGAGTTGAGTTGAGCATTGTTTAGCTCAGTTTCTTGGGAAATAAGTGAAAAAGGGAAATGGATATTATATTTATTGCCTGATAAAAGGAAGTGCACCTGAAAAATTTTTTTTTGGCCCTGGATTCAAAAAACATACCTTTCAAATAAATATTTTCTCTCCCATACCTTACCAGGCTTCCAGATAGTCAGAGGAGTGACAATTCAAAAATACTTGCGACTCAGCTCTTAACTGGTTTTATAATTCTGACTCCAAGGCTTCTGAGTTCCCTCTCTCCATGGCTCCTGGGCAACTCAAATATTTTCTCATCTGTTACTCTTCTTCTAAAGTCATTTTGTGGTCTTCTCGCTAGTTCTCATTAATTCATTAATTCATTCATTCAATAATTATTAACTGAGCATCAGCGATTTAAGAAGGAATGTGCCAGGTGCTGGGGATAAAAGAAAGTGAACAGCATGCATAGTCTTGCTCTCTTGGAATTTATAGCTCAACACTCGTCAATAAATGGGCAGAAGGACATTTGTTTTAACATTTTTCTGCCTCACCTAAGTTCTACTTGTATTTTGTGCTCAAATCTAAGCATTGCTTCTGTATATTTCAATGAGTAGAAACGAGAGAAAATTGCGTTTACCTCCCCAGCACCTAGCACAGTGTCCAGCATATAGGAAGCATGTGATTAATGTTTGCTGAGGAAGCAGAGTGGCTCGGTAGGAAGGGAGAAAGAATCAGAAGGGAGGAAGGAAAAAACAAAAACTGAAAGGGATAAAGACGGCATCTGGGCATTCTGGTGAGGTGAAAACTGGAGGGTAAGAATCTCCCAGTCTGACTGGAGTGTAAAATCATCTCAAGGAAAATGAAAAACAAGAGAAAAACATGGAAAGAGAGCTTGAGCCAGCTTCTGGACTCTCTCAATGAAAGACTGAGGAATTTCTTTTTAACTTAGCAGAAGCTGGGGAACTCCTGGAAGTTTAATAAGCAAGCTTATTAAATGATTAAAATTCTGTTTGGGGAAAATTAAACTTTGCAAGCAAGAACATCTGTTTTGTCAGTGATGCATCCTAAGCCCCCAGTAGAGTGCCTAGCATGTACTAAGCACTTCATAAATTTGCTGTTGAATGAACAGAAGATGTATATGCTCTAGAAAGTAGCCATGGAATTAGGAAGTTTGGCAATTTCTCCGAAAATATATTTTAATAAATCCTTGCTCAGACACAGGGCTACTTCCATACTTCTGGATTGGATAGGTAAAATGGTCATGGTCCTCCTCATTCAAAGAAAGAACTTAAAAATATATGTGGGATGGTCAGAAAATACAAATTTAAGAAATATAATTCTGTTTAATCTACTTTGAACTGAAAGATTTTGAGACTACCTGTAAATTCATCACTTGAAGTTTTCAGAAAGATTGATGTGAAACATAAAACATTTCTCTTAACTTAAAGGGCAGAGTTTATTATTAGAAAGAACTCTATAAATTTGGGCTGAGGATTTAATGGATTCTCACACAGGAATGGGTGTGAGTGCTAACAGACCTGACTCTTGGTTTTCTTCAATCCTTTGATCATGTCCTGTGATCATTGTCCTGTGATTTTATTCCAAGCAATTTTGTTTTGACAACTTTTCATGTTCTAACATAGGAACTTCATTAGCTGGGGTAGTTTAGTGATTAACTTTTTTCCCCTCTACTTCAACAAGTATGACAAGTGATGTCCACATTTGGGACATGTTTCCATGGAGATATCAGTGCTTATGTGTAATTCTCAAAGTATAACTTCAAGAATCACCCTTTTTTTTTCTCTTTCAGGAAAGCCTATACACAATGAACTGAATGTGTTTCCCCCAAATTCATCTGTTGAAGCCTGAATCCCTAAGATTAGGAGAATTAAGAGATAAGCCTTTTGGAGGATAATTAGTTCATGAAAGTGGAGCCCCCATGAAGAGAATTAGTACCCTTACAAGAAAAGACAAGAGAAATACCATCTCTCTCTGAGCCATGTGAGGATATAGTTAGAAGCCTTCTATAAGCCAAGAAGCAGGCCTTCACCAGGCAATGAATCTGCCAGGCTCCTTGATTTTGAACTTCCCAGCAAACAAAACCATGAGAAATAAGTCCTTTTTGTTACATCACTCAGTGTACAATGTTTGTTACAGCAGCTGGGGGTAAGACATATTTACTAATGAATTTTAGTGGGAATAACATTATAGCAATAAACTTGAATAATTTCTAATTATAAAAAATTCCTCTAAAATTAGATAATTTACTACTTGTAACAAATTATAACATACAGGTATGAGAAAAATGTGATGAGAACAGTTCATCTAATTCACATAATGTATTAGGATTCTTTAGAGAATCAGGAGTAATAGGTTATATACAGATTTACAGAAATAAATTTATTATAAGGGATATTATGGGGCTTACATGATTTTGGATGCTGAGAAGATCCTTGATCTGCCATCTTCAAGGTAGAGGCCCAGGAAAGTCATTGGTGTAGTTCTAGTCCAGACCCAAAGGCCTGAGAACCAGAGAAGCCTCTGAAGTAAGCCCCAAGTTAGAGTTGGGAGGCCTGAGAACCAGGAGCACCAGTAACCAAGTGTAGGAGAAGACGGGTGTCCCAGCTNATGTCCCAGTTCAGACATTGAGGAGATTCATCCTTCCTCCTCCTTTTTGTTCTATTCAGGGTCTCAATGGATTGAATAATGCCCACCAACATTGTTGAAGGTGAATTTCTTTACTTAGTATACTGATTCAAATGCGAATCTCTTCCAGAAACACCCACACAGGCCAACCCAGAAATAATGTTTTACCAGCTATCTGGTCATCCCTTATGTGATGGTTGACACACGAAATTAATCCTCACACATAAAAATTAAGATATGTGAAGATTTAAAAATTCCAATATAAAAATGGTATCATATATTGTCAATATCATTGATCTTTTCAGAAACCATTTTTAGGGCTTTATTAACATCAATTTCTACTTCATTTCTTTTTGTTTTCATCTTTGCTATGTCTCCTTATTTTAAACTTCCTTTGGCTTTAATTTGCTCTTGCTTTTATTTTTCTTTTTTAATTAGATTAATTTTTAATTGAAGTATTATTGACATACAATATTACATTATACATTATGCATATACATTTCAGGTATACCACATAATGAGTGAATAATTCTGTATGTTATGCTATGCTAACCATATGTATCTAACATATATAATGTGTATATGTATGTGTGTGTGTGTGTGTGTGTGTGTGTGTGTGTGTATAGGATACCACTGGAGAGTATTATACTATGTGAAATAAGGACAAATATCACATGATTTCACTTATATGCGGAATCTAAAAACAAAACAATTGAGCAAACAAAAAAAGTAGATAGACTCATAAACACAAAGAAAAAATGGTGTTGCCAACGGGCTGGGGGTAGAGTTATGGGCAAACATTTGTAGGGGGTGGGAGGTATATACTTCCAGCTATAGAACAAATAAGTCATAGGAATGCAAGGTACAGTGTATGAAATATAGTCAATGGTATTGTTAATATCATTTCATGATGACAGTTGTTCTTGCTTTTAAAAAATAGATTTCATTTTTATTTTTTAGAGCAGTTTTATGTTCACAGAAAATTGAGCAGAAATACAGAGATTTCCCATTTATGCCATGCCCCCGCATATGAATAACCTCCTCAATATCAGCATCCCCACCAGAGTGATATCTTTTTTATAACTGATGGACATACATTGACACATCATTATCACTCAGAGTCTATAGGTTACATTAGAGTTCACTCTTCATGTGTTTTCTATGAATTTGTACAAATGTATGACATGTATCCACCAGTATAGTATCAAACAGAGAAGTTTCACTGTTTTAAAAATCCTCCTGCTCTGCTAATTCAACTATCCCTCTCCCCTAACCCCTGGCAACCAGGAAACTTTCGTTATATCCATAGTTTTGCTTTTTTCATAATATTACATAGTTGAAATCTCACAATGTGTATCCTTTTCAGATTGACTTCTTTTACTTAGTAATAGTCATTTAAGTTTCCTCCATGTCTTTCTATGGCTCAGTAGATCATTCCTTTTTAGAGCTGAATAATACTTCATTTTCTGGATGTACCAGTTATTTAACCCACTCACTTACTCAAGGATATTTTGGTTGCTTCTAAGTTTGGGCATTTATGGATAAAGCTGCTATGGATAAACACCTGTTGTTACTTATGTGTAGGTTTTTGTGCAGATAGAAGTTTTCAACTCCTTTGAGTAAATACCAAAGAGTGCACTTGCTGGATTATATGATAAGATTGTGTTAAATTTTGTGAAAAACTTCTCACTGTCTCTTAAAACGGCTGTACCATTTTGCATTCCCACCGGCATTGAATGAGTGTTCTTATTGTTCCATATTTTTGCCAGCATTTGGTGCTGGGGTTTTTGATTTGGGCCATTATAATGGGTATGCAGTGATATCCCATTGTTGTTTTAATCAGCATTTACCTGAGGACCTACAGTGTGTAGCATCTTTTCATATGCTTATTTTTCATTTGCATATCTTCTTTACTGAGGTATCTGTTGAGGTCTTAGGCCAATTTTTTAAATGGGTTATTTGTTTTCTCATTGTTGAATTTTAAAAGTTCTTTGTATATTTTGGATAACAGGGTTTTTTTAAACTATTTATTTATTATTTATTTGACAGAGAAAGAGAGCGAGAAAGCACAAGCAGGGCGAGCCTCAGAGGGAGAGGGAGAAGCAGGCTCCCTGCCCAGCAGGAAGCCCCATGTGGGGCTTGACATGGGGTGGGAGGCGGGGCTCCAGGCCTGGCTCCATGCAGGGCTTGACAAAAGACCCTGGGATCAAGACCTGAGCTGAAGGCAGAGGCTAAACTGAGCCACTCAGGTGCTCCTGGATAACAGCCTTTTATCATTTATGTCTGTTGCAAATAATTTTTTCCCAGTCTGTGGCTTGTGTTTTCATTCTCTTAACAGTGTCTTTCACAAAGCAGAAATTTTTAAGGAGTCCAGCTTATCAATTCTTTCTTTCATGCATTGTTCCTTTGGTGTTGTATCTAAAAAGGTCATCACCAAACCCCGTCATCTAGATTTCATCCTTTGTTATCTTCCAGGAGCTTTATAGTTTTGTGTTTTACATTTAGTCTATGGTCCATTTTGAATAATTTTTGTGTAGGGTGTAATGTCTGTGTTTAGATTAATTTTTTTTCTTTGCATGCAAATGTAGTTATTCCAGCACCATTTGTTGAAAAGACTGTCTTTGATTCATTGTCTTGACTTTGATCTTTGTCAAAGACCAGTTAACTATATTTATATGGGTCTGTTTCTGGGCTCTCTATTTTGTACCATTGATCTATTTCTATATTCTTTTGCCAATACCACAATGTCTTGATTACTGTAACTTTATAGTGATCTGGAAGTCTGGTAGTGTCAGTCCTTTGACTCTGCTCTTCTCCTTCAACATTGTGTTGGCTATTCTGAGTCTTTTGCCTTTCCAAATAAACTTTAGAATCAGTTTGTCAATTTTCATAAAATAACTTGCTGAGATTTTGATTGAAATTGTGTTGAATCTATAAATTGAGTTGAGAAGAGCTGACATCTTGATAGTATTGAATCTTTCTATCCATGAACACAGAATATCTCTCTATTTATTCAATTCTTTCTTGATTTTGTTCATCAGGTTTTTGTGGTTTTCCTCAAAGAGATCTTTTACATATTTTGTTAGATTTATACCTATTTTATTTTTTGGAATGTTAAAGTAAGTGGCATTATGTTTTTAATCGAATTCTGTTGGTTCATTGCTGGTATGTAGGAATGCCACTGATTTTTGTGTATTCACCTCATATGCTGCAATCCTGCTATAATTGCCTATTATTTCTAAAAGTTTATTTGTTGATTCTTTCAGGTTTTCTAAATGGTCATGCTGTTGGCAAAGATAGTTTTACCTCTTCCTTCTCAATCTGTATACGTTTTATTTCCTTTTCTTGTCTTACCGTTTTAGTTAGGACTTCAAGTACACATTGGAATGCAGTAGTGGTAGGAGATATCCTTGCCTTATGATTGTTCTTAATGGGAAAACTTCAAAGTTCTCAACATTAAGCATGATGTTAGCCACAGGTTTTTTGTAGGTATTCTTTATCCAGTTGAAGACGTTCCCATCTACTTCAAATTTACTGAGAATTTTTATCATGAATAGTGTTAGATTTTGTCTAATGCTTTTTCTGAATCTATTGATAAGATTCTGGATTTCCTTTTTTAGCCTGTTGATATGATGGATTACATTGATACGTTTTTGAATGTTGAACCAGCCTTGCTTACTGGGGATAAATCCCACTTGGTTGTGCGTATAATTCTTTTTATATATTATTTAATTCACTTTCTTAGTATTTTGTTGAGGATTTTTGCATTATATTCACTGAAATATTGGTCTGTAGTATTCTTTACTTGAAATGTCTGTTTCTGGTTTTGATATTAGAGTGATGCTGGTCTCACAGAGTAAGTTTGGAAGTATTCCCTCTGCTTCTATCTTCTAAAAAAGATTGTAGAGAATTATAATTTCTTCCTTAAATGTTTTGTAGAGTTCACAAGTGGACTCACCTGGGCCTGGAGCTTTCTGTTTTAGAAGATTATTAATCAGTGATTCAAAATCTTTAATAGATATAGGTCTATTCAGAATGTCTATTTCTTCTTGTGTGAATTTTGGCAGATTGTGTCTTTCATGGAATTGGTTCATTTCATCTCAGTTATCAAATTTGTGGGCATAGAATTGTTTATAGTATTTCTTGATTATCATTTTAATGTCCATGGAAACTGTAGTGGTATCTCCTTTTCTTTTATGCTATTAATAATTTTTGTCCATGGATCTAAGAATTGTTCCTTTTTAAGTTTGACCTGATTTTTACTTGTTTTTAGGACAGAGTGGAGACTTCTATCTTCTTACATGCTGGACTAAAAACCAGTAGTCCCCCTTTTCTTGCTTTTTAAAGATATTTAAGGTGGAAACATAAGCAACTGATTTTATAGCTTTTTTCTTTTTTTTTTTTTTTTTTTTTTTTTTTTTTTTTAGTGTTTTTACACTAAAGCATGGCTTTTCTGAAACCTCAGTTAAATATCCAGGGTGTTTACTGAGGTCTGTCTATTCTCTATTTGTCAAAACTCCAACGTTTCCAAGCATTGTGTGACCTCCAGAATATACATTCAGCTCACAACTCCAGAATATCTGTTCTGTGCCAGATCTCATAGGGTCTTGACCTACACGCTGAATTTGTTATTTAGACAAAGACTTAAGATTTTTATGCAGACTTTAAGCTTCTTTTCTGCACAGCTCTCAATTTCTTCTCTCCTGTTTCTGATTCCTCCTATCCCTGGCATAACTAGAAGCCCCACTGGCCACACCACCTATTTGAAGGAATGGCCAGGGAGGGCAAGGGAACTAAGGTCTATCTAAGGAATCTTCTGACTTTCAGTATCCCAGCAGATTTCCCCTCCTTGGGCACCCTATCTTGTCCCTCCAAGAGTTAGCCTTTACCAAAATGATTATGTGGCTATACCAGACAGAATAATTCTACCAAGTCTAGTTGGTCATAGTGGGCAGGAAGCAAGGGGACAAAAAAGGAAAGGGTGGGGAAAACCAGGGTCATTCTCTGGAGCTATAGCCAAGCCTGGGTAAGTATAACTACTCCCAGCACCTCACAGAGATGGGAGGGGGCTCTGGCTGTCTGTCCCCTGAGTGGCAGGGGCTACAAATCAGGAAAGGATAAGGAGGAACTGAGGTGGGAGATGCCTTCTCCTGTCTTCCTGAAAGTCTTCCTTATTAATCATAAGACATTGAGGTAAGGGACGCGTTTTCTTCTTTTCTTACAGAGGCAATTCCCTGACCAAAACCTATAGTCCTATAGAATGCCTTCCTGGTTTTAAATGGGAAAAGGTGGCTCATTTACTTTTGTTCTGAGACATGACCACAATACAGGTGGACTCCTTTAGACTGCCTTCCGGGTTTTAACAGGGAAGAGTTAGACCTGCAAATGGCCACAATACAAATCGGAGGATGAGAAATGGCCACCTGAGGGAAGTACTACAATTGGAAGGCTTCTATTGATGTGGATGTGTTGTTCCTTTGTGCCTTCTGCCTCCCACCTCAGGCTGTGGGAGAGAACAGCCAGGAAGCTGGGATCAATCTGACATTGCTAACATAGATTTTTGTTTTCCCCTAAGGCCCAGAGACATTGTACGTGGGGTACTTCTCCAATTTTCTCTCATGCTTCCAATTGTAGTACTTCCCTCAAAGCCTTCCAAAATCTCTCTTATATGTTTGAACTAACCTGAAAGGATGTAATGCTTCTGTTAAATCAGACCCTTTCTGAGGCAGAAAAACACAGGTTTCTGGCTGCCATTGTAAGATACAGGGAAGAGTTATTTTGTTATCAAGGGACGGAGGAGCCTGTGGGTGGCTTACAGTTTCCAACTGGAGCCCAGGTTATACTTTGTAAAGACCCCAGTTGGGACCCAAAAACTTCCTTTGGATACTGGTATCGCCATCACTTCAAGTCTGCATCATAGAGGGTTTGAGCAGTACATGGGGGCTTCTGCTTTGTTCATTTCCAGGGTTAATGGCTATAATTGGAGACTGTGGTTAGTCTACCTCAGGACAGAGACCTTAAGGAATATTAAAGCAGCTGCCAAAATTCCCTTTGTTTGGGGAAATCCCCTATCTTTTCTGACCAGACATGGACTGCTTATTTCCCCTTTGATGGAAAAAACAAAAAACAAAAAACACAGCCTCTTTCTCTGCCTTCTCACAACACTTTGCCTCTTTTGTCTTCCTTCCACCACCTTGGATGCGGCCCATAAAACTGGTTCCTATACCATCTCTGATGCTTACCGCATCATGGCTCCTTCTCCCCTTGCTGTCAAGGAGCAAGAAGAGCACCGCCTGGATTTAATACTCTCCACTTCAGATGTCTGCACCGGTGCCCCAGGTAAAACTGACAATGGGAAACAAAGGTTTGCTTGAATGATATTGCTAAGTTATTAACTGTTACCCAAACTCAGGAAGAAAACCCAACAGTTTTCTTAGAAAGATCGAGAGAGTCTCTCATTAAAAACACTGCTCTCTCCCCCAGTTCTCCCATGACTGACATCATCCTTAGAGACAAATTCATCACCCAATCAGCCCCAGATATTCAGAAAAAAACTGCAAAAATCGACTCTTGGACTCCAGGGAACCCTAGAAGTGCTCTTAGGAGCTGCCAAGCTGATCTTTACAATTGGGACCAAGAGGAGAGTAGGGAGCAGGAGAAGAAGCTAAAGAGGAAGTCTGAGGCTTTGGTTGCAGCCTTGCATGCCATTGCCAGCTCGGCCCCCTGAGGCTTTGGCACGAAATGCCATCTCTGTGGCTGCCTAGGATACTGGAAGTGAGAATGCCCTCAATTACAAAAACCAAAGCCCTGTAACCCATTTCCCACTGTGGAGGGGGACACTAGAAATCTGAACGCCCTCAGGGACCTCAATCTCTGAGGGCTCAGGAACCCAGCACCCCCCAGTTGGGACTGGTGGGACCTGCAGATGTACCCGGTGGCTCCTCTGCAACAGCTCATCATGGGAAACCCAGAGCTTCAGGTAATTTTGGAAATAGAAGGAAACTCAGCCAATTCCTTTCTTGATAGTGAAACCACCTTTTCTGTTCTACTCCCTGCCCTGGACCAACTGTCCAATCCAGTATTGTCATCAAAAGCATCACTGGACAGCCCATAACAACTTTTTTCTGGCCCATTGGCATGCCTCTAGGGAGATCTATTTTTTTCTCACCCTTTCTTAATAATGCCTGAAAGCCCCACACCTCTCCTAGGTAGAGATATTATGGCCAACCTAGAGAGGGCCTCAAACTAGTCCTTAAATGCCAAGAAAACACAGATAAGTCTTCTTTAAAAAAAAAAAAAAACATTTTATTTATTTATTTGAGAGAGGGAGAGCACTAGAGAGAGCGCAAACATGAGCTGGGGGTGGGGAGAGGCAGGGTGACGCAGGGCTCGATCCCACTGGGATCATGACCTGAGTGGAAGGCAGATGCTTAACCTACTGGGCCACCTAGGTGCCCTGAGATAAGTCTTCTTTTTTTTTTTTTTAAGATTTTATTTATTTATTTGACAGGGACAGAAGGCACAAGCAGGGGAGCAGCAGAGAGAGAGGGAGAAGCAGACTCCTCACTGAGCAGGGAGCCTGGCACTGGGCCTTGATCCCAGGATCTTAGGGGCATGACTGGAGCCAAAGGCAGACACCCAACCGACTGAGCCACCCTTGTGCCCCTAGATAAGTCTTCTTAAAGGTTACTGTGCTGTATCTGCTGTTTTGTTACTGCTTTTTTGCTATCCTCTGTCTGCTTGGACCCTTTGATGAAGGGTAGAAGGCAGGCAGGCAGGGGCAAGGGGATCCGCCCTAAGAGGAAACCACCCTTAAATGGATTTTACACCACCCTGGAAGGAGCCCTCCACCCTTTCCCATGGGATAGGTGGATGATAAAAACCTGATTGAATGATGGGCACAGGAAGGGTTAATCAAATTAAAACAATCCACACCAAAGGGCCCATAAAGCCTCTAGATTTAGCCACCGAATCGCCAACCCTTTCAGTCCCCTCCCTCTTCAGGAGCTTTGTACTATTGCTCATACTTTGCCTTGCTGCCCACCACTCTTCATCTGGTCTACCTCTTCATTCTCTCAATCGGCAGGACCAAGAACTGTGGGCACTAAGGGAAGAGAAATCCCAAAGCGAACACCAACTCTTCCTCTTAACTCAACAGGACTGTAGTGCTCTGCTTGGGCTCCTTATCCCGTGGCACTGTCCAAAAACGCCTCCAGCCTAAAGCCCTAGGCAATTCTTGGATCTGGCTCAGGTTATTTCCTTTTTTCAAGGATCACAGTCTTGCTCTGCCTCTTGTCTAAAACCCGACAAACAGTTTCTTCATATATTTGTTTATGGATGAAGGGCGAATCTGATACCAGTTATGCTCTCATGATGCAAGTGGAAGTCTACATCCCAGTATTGGGGATACGAATGAATTGTAACGTATTTTGATGTGGGCATCTTCTCCCTTTCTCCTTGTTTTTTAAAAATTCCTTCTTATGTCTAAAGAGACTTTTTTTTTCAGACAAATGCTTTAAATTGGGTGAGGCATTTGCTTCTTATAAGCTGTAGTGTCTTTATAACTCTACCTGTTTTTACCTATTTGTCATCCCTGAAAAAAAGAAAACNTTTTTTTTTTCAGACAAATGCTTTAAATTGGGTGAGGCATTTGCTTCTTATAAGCCTGTAGTGTCTTTATAACTCTACCTGTTTTTACCTATTTGTCATCCCTGAAAAAAAGAAAACAGGAATACTTTGCCTAGATTTTGGGAATGCCTTCAATATATATTTCATATATTTCAATAATTTTAATGTCTTCAAATACTAGAGGGATAATGAAAATATCCTTTTCCTGTATTTGAATATTTTGCTTTGAACCTATTCCTTTCAGCCATTCCTTTCAATTATCATTTTTATCAGAACACACAGAACTTTTAGAAAGGCAATCCAGACTTCTCTGTTATTCATTGTATTTTCATATTTCTCTGTAACAATTGATTTGAGGCTATATAGATTTAACAATCTGACAACTTTACATTGTCACTTTATAGCTTGCACACTTACTAGGTCACAAATAAGCCCATGCTATAGGGTGGGTAATTAGCTCCTACAATGTCCTAAATAACTAATTTTAGAGAACCCAAAGTCAGAGTTAAAAACCTTATGTTCTGTGACATTTATTTACTACTTTTTAAAGAAAATGCACCTAACTCATCCTCTAATCTTCACAACTGTAACTCTTTAACACAAAAATCTGACACCTACCCACATCCCTGTAGGCTTTTCAATGACCCTTAACGTTAATTGTTCTTGACACAATGCTAGAACTTCTAAATATGGACTAGAGAGACTTGTATGATCTTGCCTCTACCTCTTCACCTTTATCTCTGGTTCCTCCTTGCCCTCTGGAGAAACTGGCAGTCTTTCCAGTTAACTCCTACATCTGCTTCACATCTTGTCTTATACATTCTTTCTTCTGAGAGTATTTCCTGACCCCTTAATTCCTTCCTATCATAGGCTCAATACCAGTGTTAATACCTACTTCTCCTCTGTAGCACAGTTCAGTGATTAGGATTCTTTGATTTAGGTCCATCACCACAGGAGCTGAAAATAGAGACCATGTCTCTTTTTCCTCTCCATAATGCTAAGCACAGTGACAGCAAACAACATGCACTCAATAAATATTCAACTGAATAGATAGATAGGTGGGTAGGTAGATAGATAGATAGATATAAATATACAGATATATCTTTAAAACAACACTGAGAACCCTTTGAGAACAGTGCTTATGCTCCAGTCTTAATCTTCCTTGAACACACTTTACAACTAAATGCTTAACCCAGAGCAGTAAAAGATTGTTATCAACACGTAACCAACACACTTCGGAGGTTTCTATCTCAAAACTTAAATTAGATCCTTCTGACAATCTACTAATATTTGTCTTCTCATGGTTGGCTAGTATGAGCATTTGGGTTTTGTTTTGTTTTGTTTCTTTGTTTCTTTTGTTTTTTAATTTCGTAAGGACCACTGATCATGTAAATTATGAGAATCCCTGGAGATTACCTGGGGAAAATCATTGTTTGCTGAATAAATGCCATAAGACATCTTGTTGGTTCTGTTTGCTCCTAAAATGATTCAATAATAATTTACTAGACCCAGCAGGTCTAAGCGAGCCAATTCTACATAGTCCATAGGTAGAGAAAAAGGACATCTTACCCCACTGAGCCACCCAGGCGACCCGAGAAAAAGGACATCTTAAGGGCTTTTTGTAAGCAACCTTATTTTTTTATCCCCTATTTCATTGGGTACATATATTTTTTTATCCCTCATTGCATTAGGTATATAAATATTTGTTTGTTACTATCGTGGAAATTAACCTCTGAACAGAACCACTGGCTAGAGTCCATCAATAGACTGAAAATGATTTAAGCTCCTTGAGGGCAAGAATCCACTCATTTTGATTCTGTTCACCCATCTTATCCCATCTCTCTCTTTTTTTTTAAGGCAATGAACACAGTTATTTAAGAAGTGCTTTCTGAGTAACTGCCTGAAGTAATTATTCATATCATCTTTATAAAAGCAAGACACCAGCAGAATAACTTTCAGTATCTTTGAAACTGTTTTAAATTTCAAGCAAAGTGGGCTTTATTACTCATTTCATAAGGAGACATCTGATGTTAAATGTATCCATTACAGAATGAGGACTTAAAAAAATAGCCTCATTATATTAAAATATTGGGCAACCTTCATATTCAACAGAAATGCTAAACCACCCATTAATGTAATCTTTCCCTTTCACTGCACCTACACTCATTTTGAATATCACTCTGGAAACCAAGGAAACTGTCCTTCATGAAACATAATGGAGCTTTTAAAAATACATTTAAAATCACCTGCAAACAATGGCCTCTAAACCAAGAACTCTAGAAAGAGCTTTTTTCCCTTTAAGAGTCCTAAACATAATTAAAATCATTCAGTTATCTATTAAGGGCAGTGAGCTGCTTTTGAATAAAGAAATTTACCCTCAGTATTTTTTGGTTTCTGTTTGGCTTTTTGATTATTCTGAGCTAAGACAAGATGAAAATACACTGGGATACAACAATCATCTAGCTCAAATTTTCCAAACTCTGCTGTAACCGGAAATGCTGAAAATCTCATTAGAAATTACTTATGTATATTGAAGAAAAAGGATTTGGGAACTAACTTTATATCAATTGATTTTCTTTTTTAGAATTACACGCAGTGCTGATGTTAACTCATGCCTGTGGTTCATTACATCTAGCACTGGCAATAGGTTGAAGCAATCTATTCAGTTTCTGGAAGGCGAGAGACTGTATTCTGATTGTCACTCTATTTTAAGTATCTAGTTGAGGTATATAGTATAGGTGTGCATAATGTTCATCCAACGTTGAACAAAAGAGTCAATATAAATATAAACAGAAAGAAGCTAAATTCCTGGTGTATATTCATTGACAAAGCACACAGTTCATCTAGGACCTGAGAAGGATTTGAGGGTTGTAAAGAAATGACAAGAAATGAAAGGATATGATGCTTAGTTCATAATGATCTAACCCAGTAGGTTATTAACCTTGACTGCATCACGGGTACCTTGAAAAAATAATGAATTTTAATCTACACCTCTTGAAAATTGTACCTAAGTGGTTTCAGGTATGACCCAGGAATCTCTCTGAGCAACACACTTGCCTATTTTCTCTTTCCAAAGTGCTTACTTAGACCAAAGAGTCCAATTCAACAGTTTCAAAGAATAAAAAACAAGGAAGTATGGTCAGGCAGTCCACTAGCCAAGATCCATATCTAATGTTACAATACTATCTCAGGGTACACAGGAATTCTCTGTCCCAAATGTAACATTTGAACTACAATATTACATGCCAAAGTGGGTTGAAATTCGTAAGGGGAATTGCTTTTACTGCTCAGCTCTTGTATTTCAAATACACAGTCATTTTATTCAAGACAGGCTAAATCAAGTGGCTATATACTGCTCTTCTAGTCTTCCTCTTTGACACCCAAAGCTTTGACATTGAACTCAGGTCATTCCATACAAGACCCTTCTTGATGAATTTCTTCTTGAGGTTCCTGCTAACCTTGGATACCAACTACCTCTGTCAGGAACACACCAGAACATTGAGTATTCTCAAAATACTGTGAACCTTCAAGGATAGGCTTTGGAATTTACACCACTTGCAATGAAATGGCTCTTTTGTCCCAAAATAAAGCCAAAGTTTCAAACAGGTATTTTTGGAATATACCTAATTTCACTAGCTCCAATATTTATCTCCCAGGTCATTGCAAAGCAAAAAAAGTACTCTATTATCTCTTACCCTTACCTTTAAAAAGGTATTTCCCTTACCTTTAAAAAAAATGATTTTATTTATTTTGAGAGAGAGAGAGAGAGAACACACTAGCAGGGGGAGGATCAGAGGGAGTGTGAGAGTCTCAAGCAGGCTCCCCTGAGTGGAGCTCAATCTCACAACCCTCAGATCGTCAGGTGAGCCAAAATCAAGAGTTGGACCCTCAACCTATTGAGCTGCCTAGGTACCTCCCCTTACCCTTTTCTTTTTTTAATTAAAAGAACCATTTGTTGATTATTACTAAACAAATAAAAATCTATTAAGAAGTATTTAATTTCTTATCTATCAGAATAGACTGTCAACAGCTTTTAAATAGTAACTCTCACATACAAATTATCAAAATTAAACGAGTCCAGAAAACCACAAATTTTGAAATGTTCTCCACTGTGGTTTGGCATTAATATAACCAATCTGTAAACTGCTAAACTGTCTATGCAGAGTAATCCTATCCTGCAAAAGAATGGTGTTCTCTAATTTGTTTTAATTTGGAAAAAAAGAGGTATCATTATGGATATGGAAATGTAATTGTAAAAAAAAAAAAGAAACCTATTTCTGAGAAGGTTGTATTCATGTTATAGTATTTTGTGGACAAGAATGGCACCAAACTTTAGCTTCACTTTGCATTTTTTCATTTCACTTTTTAATGATTTTATGTATAAATAATGATGCTGATTAGTTGCTTATACCTGTATTTGATCCTTTTTCACAATGGACTTTCAACTTTTTTAATTAATTGGCTGAAATAAAAAAATAGTACCAAATTAGCAACTGTATTTGGCCCTTGAAGTCCTGTATTGAGTTGAATGGCTGTTATGTCAATTAAACAATAAATAGAGACCACATTATCCTTCTATCTAAAAATTTTAAAAACCTGTGAGGGAAGAGAACACTAACATTCTGGCTTTTAAATGCATCAATAGCTAAACACAGACATGTGAAGATCTTCTAAATAGAAGATTTCTGAAATGTAATTTTTTTAAAACCAGGATTATTTCCACTCAACTTGCAAACCAGTGGCAGTGGTCTCTGTTGTGGACATGTTGGAATTCCATGCAGCTGCCCAGCCCAACCTTCTTCTGGAGGGTTAAAATACTACAATTACATTTTTAAGGAACTCTTGCAGCTAGGTTTCTAGCTGTGATTAAGCTGGGTTTGTCATTTACACCGCTCCTGAAAGGCAGAAAGGAGGCCTAGGCCAGGCTTCCCTACTTCTGCTTCTGCTCCTCGTAGAGCCATTCTGCCCCCCCCCAAACCCTTGACAGCATTAGCAATGGCACAAGGCCCCAGGTGGTTTATGGGGATTGAGTGGCAGTACGCGGCGTCCATTTTTCTGGCACAGAAAGCAGCAGGCACCACGTACGTGGTCTAGAACTGTCTGCAGAAATAGTAGCTTCCTGATCACAGCATTACACAGTTGGGGCAGGTTTCTTCTTGTCACTGCGAGGGTTTGGCTCTGGTGACACAGGTCTCCTGGTTCGCATGACCACAGAAGAGTACCCAAAAAGTAGATCTGGAGTGTTTCTTCAGCTCTTTCAATGATTCTGAAAGCTATTTAATGCTTTGCAAAAGTCATTTTTTTGCTTAGAATACTTTTTTTTGCAATGAACATTGATAAATTCGCTCTATACTAATACCGGGTTGTTATAAGATTTGTTAACAATATTCTATTCTGACACCAGCTAGAGTGAATTCTGTTCTCTACAGGTAAACACTGATGAATGCATTCACTCTATATTAAAGTCTACTTAATATGGAGTCTATTTTTACCATTCTAGACTATTGATTCTGTATATGCAGAAACTAGGTCCATTTTCCCCCCACAAATCTAATCCCATAGAATAGATGTAATGCAATGCTTGACACATAATAGTACCTCAATAAGTATTTTGAAAATTCATTCGTATACTATAATTCTTTCAAAGAATTCCACATTCTTTTCACATAGTTAAATAGTCAAAACTTAAAGGATTTACTATCTACTTTAATAGCTTTGTGTTGCTGATTCAATAAAGTCTTCTAAATCCTTTCAATGGAAAATTCCATAAAAGTAAAAAAAGAGGGGAAAAAAAGCAAAAACAAACAAACAAACAAAACCTTTCATGATGGCATCTAACACACCAGCAAGACATATTATGCTTTCTTTCCACATTATCTTAACACAAGCTTTTTAAATCTTTTTGCAGGAAATTGCCATTTATCATTTAGGGTTTTCATGCTTACAAGTGACAGAAACAGAACTCAAAGGAGCTTAAGAAAAAAAAAACTGGAGCAAAATAATAAAATATTAAACAAGTACACACATAAATGGGATTCTCGATTGGCTTACATAGCTGAGTTTCGCTGTCTACCTATATGCAGGATTTCAAATGATGCTTTGATAGCCTTCCTTTTCCTCTGCTAATGGATGGCCTTTCTCCATGCAGCAGGTAAGATAGCTGCCAGCCATCTCCAATGATTTCTTAGCAGCTGGCCTCCCTGCTAGGCAATGAAATTCTTTCCTGATCGTTTTGGTAGAAAAGTGGCTGAGAGGTCTCAAATGGCATCACTAGGGTTAAACCTGATCTCTGAGTATCACTGGATGTGGAATGCTTTAAGTGACTTGGTCTGAGTCTTGCACCCATTTTTGTGGCTGGGAGACTGAGAGTCCTCTTCACCTGAACACCCAGAATAGGTACCTATAAAGGGTGTGTACTGGTGCAGTTATTAGTCTGCAAATAGATCAGGTTTATAAATTGTTCACATAAGTAATTTAATCATCTTTGAGGTTACAGTACGGAAGTGTAGTGAAGTGGCGTGGAAAGGGTATGTCACACTTGGAAGATCCTGAATATTTATAGAATCAGAGTAGCTGGAGAAGCCTGCCCATTAGACTAGCTTCTTTTTATACCTTTTTTCTGTTGTAGGAGGCACGGTTTATATTTACAATCTACACTAGATCCATTTGTACCTTTAGGCAGTTGTTCTCATAGAGGTTGTACCCTAGACAAACATTCTTCAGTAAAAGCTCATTAATTCTATTACAACTCCCCAAGGAAGAGATTCTATTATCAACAGAAAGGAAAATGGATACTGTTATCCATAGCAAGCACTATAACAGATGTCAACAGCATTTCCCCTCACAGCAACACAGCATTTATATACATATATGATTACATATAATATACGCATACATATATAAAATATAGATACACTCACATACATATATATGTATACATAATACATATATGTATATATAGATTTTTATATATTTATTATAAGTGCCCCCAAAGATTTATATACATATACATCTTTATTTAATATATGTAATTTTTAAAGATTGCTTGCTTTTGCTACATGCAAAATTGAAAATGCCTTCAACCATGCAGCATATTTAAGACAACTTTTTTTTAAAGATTTGATTTATTTATTTATTTGACAGAGAGAGAGAGATCACACCTAGGGCAGAGAGAGAGGAGGAAGCAGGCTCCCCTGAGCAGAGAGCCCCATGCAGGGCTCGATCCTAGGACCCTGAGATCATGACCTGAGCTGAAAGCAGAGGATTTAACCCACTGAGCCACCCAGGTGCCCCTATTTAAGGCAACTTAAAGGTCCCATCCAGTTACCGCATCCAGTTCCAAGCTGATGTCTCTGAAAGATGTACATTTCCCCTTGGTTAGTTCAAATGAAGATTAACAACTTTAATTTACTGATAAGCCCATCTAGCAAAACTGGAACAAAAGCTCCCTTTTGGAAAAGGGAGGAGGGGTCTCGGGTCCATGGCATGGACCCTGTCCCCTTGGATGGGAGAACAGAGACCTGCTCTGGCAGGGCGTGAGTTTCTTGGCTAGCCAATCCTGTGCTCCCAACTCTGCTCCCTGAGACAAGCTCTTTCTCCCACTGTCTGATAGGGCCTTGTATACAAAGGTGGTTTGGCAGGATTCTTCTTCCCAGGAATGTTCTGTTTTAGGAATTCCTATCAGGTTTGGTGCAGAAACCTGGAGGTGGCCTTAGGTTTGAGCAGTCAGAGACTTCTGCTTACCAGTTTTGGGTTTTACCTGGTTCCTCAATACTCTTAAGGCCCCACCTTACTGCTGACTGAGTTGTATTCTTTTTTTTTTTAAGATTTTTATTTATTTATTTGACAGAGAGAGAGAGAGAGAGAGAGAGAGAGAGAGATTACAAGTAGACAGAGAGGCAGGCAGAGAGAGAAGGAAGCAGGCTCCCCGCTGAGCAGGGAGCCTGATGCGTGGCTGGATCCCAGGACCCTGAGATCATGACCTGAGCCGAAGGCAGAGGCTTTAACTCACTTAAGCCACCCAGGCGCCCCAACTGAGTTGTATTCTTGAGACGATGGGTTAAAAACCAAAGCCAGGATATGCTACTTGAATCTGACCTCTATAATTTCCGCCTTTTGTCGCCTGGCTTCTACCTTTCCCCTCCACCTAACGTCTATGTAGACCTGCTGATAGGAGCCAGTGGGCTATGGTGTCGAGGCTGGGCCATCAGCGCTGTCATATCTGGCCTCCATTTCACAGGATGAAGCTATAATACAGATTTTATTCCTCATGTGGGGCTGGGAATGCTCATCCAAGTGTTTGGGGGCATTTAAAACCAGACTTTACTCTGTTCTCTGGCTTTTCCTCTGTTCCAATCTGATTTTCCTCTGTTCTTCCTGATTCTTTTTGTTTATGTTAACTTTAAATAACTTGGGTCAGAACATTCCACTTTTTCATTCACCCATGGTCCATGATTATCTGACTCTCAGCCATCGTGAATGTCCGGCCTCTGGCAAAAAGGACTTCATCTTATCATGGCTGCATACCGTTTCTGTTTCCAGGTGTGTCTGCTATTAGGTATGTACCTTTTTTATGATTTGACTAAAGGCTTCAAGAAATGGCAAATGCACTCTGATATCCTGATGCTTTTTTCCTGTCTCCGGATGCTCTAACCTCAGTGGCAACATGGTCTGTGTCACAAGACGCAAGTAGCTTATACGTCAGCTGACATAAGCACAGCCTAAGACTTGCCACCTTCCAAAAGGGGGATAAAAAGATATTCTTTGTCCTTTATTGCAACTTAGTTGAAATAATTTCATATTTGGTGTTTATCATTTATAACATCCCTCTCCTAATATCAGTTTCGACTAACCAGGACTTTTTTGGATTAAAGTGAGAGAACTTATTTTTTTTTAAAGATTTAATTTAGTTATTTGACAGAGAGAGAGAGAACGAGCAGGGAGAGTGGCAGGCAGAGGGAGGAGAAGCAGGCTCCCGCTGAGCAGGGAGCCCAACACAGGGCTCGACCCCAGGACCACCAGGTCTTGAGCCGAAGGCAGCCGCTTAACTGACTGAGCTACCCAGGTGCGCCAGAACTTATTTAAATAGAGAAGGAAATGTGAACATATGTAATGGCATGTGTGGCTTCAGGCACAGTTGAGTCTAAGGGCTCAAATCATGTCAGGTTATCAAGTTGCTAACTATATTCTTCAGATAGGACCTCTTCCTAAGATGGGACAAATGTCTCTCAGCACCTCCAGACTCAGATCCTATGAACAAAAAGAAAGTCTTTCCCAATAATTTTAATAAAATGTCCTTAAGAAGGATCTGACTGTTTCCCCTTGTCAGTTGTCAATACACAGTTACTTAACTGTATCCAGAAATAAAAGATGATTTGATTGACTAGGTCTAGCTGGATACAGACCCTATAGCTTGGGACAGAATGGAAGCTTAGCCCCATTTGAGTAGCATGGAATAGATTTTGTAAGGAAAGAGGAGGTCTGATCCCAGAAGCAGTGGGAGGTGATTTGTGCATAGCAAAAACAGCATATGTTCACTATATGTAATTAGTGTGTGTGAGAAATATTCTTTGTCTATATACAGTCCACATTATACCAAATTATTCTGAAAGACAAAATAATTTACTGTGGTATTGTTAAATAATCAGTTTTATCCTATTACTTGCAATTGAGCATTCTAATTGATAGATATATTTTAATGATCTCTTAATATCTAGCTCACAATGATAAAATCCCATCATTGGTATACAGGACATTGTCCCTTTTATTCACCAGGTTAGGGGACAAGCAGAGAAATACTGACCTCATTTAAAGCCTCATCTCATTAAGACACACATTTAAATAAAGATGGTATAGAATATATCTAACTTTTATGCCACTTGAAATGATTGTAGGGTCTTTCAAGACTATTTCTCTAATTCTGGTTGTGTTATTACAAAACACAATTTACTAAGGTAGGGTTTTTTTGTTTTTTTGTTTTTTTCAGTTAGGAATTGTATTCAGTTGCTAGGACCTAAAATGGCTTTACCAGAATAGAGGTTTATTTCCCACTACAGCAAAGCACATTTTGAGGCACTCTTAGAGCTTTATGGGGTTCCACAATATCAGCGTTCTCTTGGGCTCCTTCTATATCTATGCCTTGACAATCTCAGCACACAGCTTCTATCCTCAATGTAGCTTCCTGCTCACGAACTTACCACTCTGGCCATAATTTCTCAGAAAGAAAGTGATAGAAGAAAAGGAAGAAATACGCCTTCCAGATAAGTTAGCTCCCTTTATTTTCTGGAACACCCACCAGTAGCATTTACTTACAATTAACTGTATCCCATCAACAGTGGGAATGAGACATATAGTTCTGTATCTGGGAGCATTGGTGCTTCCTAAAATATAGGGACCCTTTACTAATGGAGAAATTGAGAATGGATATTAATTCCACAAGTGGTAGTTTCAGCATTAGCATTTTTAACTTGATTCATCTTAAGCTCAAACATATAATCCACCACAGCTTCTATATAGTAAAAATTGATGAAAAATCAGTAAAAGTCATAGACTTATGCACTTTTGTTAATTTCTCTATAAATTGAAAAGATCGTATAAATTACCATCAACACTAGAATTTTATGCCTGAAATTATTTGTTTCTCAATGTCAATATTGGACAAATGAATCTAAACTTTTATTCATTAGGAAGGAAACCATGATTTAAGAGACTCTTAATCTCAGGAAACAAACTGAGGGTTGCTGGAGGGTGGGGGAAGGGATAGGGTGGCTGGATTATGGACATTGGGGAGGGTATGTGCTATGGTGAGTGCTGTGAATTGTGTAAGATGGATGATTCACAGACCTGTACCCCTGAAACAAATAATATATGTTAATAAAATAAATTAAGTAATTAAAAAAAGAAGGAAACCATGATAAAGTTTGAATGAACCTTGAGCATTAAAACAGGTAAATAATTTAGCAAGATAGGTGTAACATTTTTAAGAAATAAAATAGATTGTGCTATGGTGAGTGCTGTGAAAGGTGTAAGCCTGATGATTCACAGACTTGTCCCCCTGGGGCAAATAATAAAAAATAAAAAATAAAAAGAAACAGAAATAAAACACACTTCATTTTAAATCCATCCAGAAGGAACCATATTTAAGGAATTTCAGGGACCAAAAAACAAAAAAAAAAAGGTAGCTCATGAGTCAGAACCAGTGTTAGTGTTAAAGAGCAAATAATCCTGTTAGCCAGAATCTGAAACATTTCCACCTGCTTCCCCAAAGAAGAGGACTTTAGAACAGAATGATTGCTTCCATGAGTTGGCAGAGTTCTGGTAAGTGCATTAGTGAACTCATCATAGTGGCACCAGTTAAGGTTAGTACAAGACTTCTCCAAGGGAAGCTATCTAAAATCTAATTTTGCCAATCAGGATCATTACAGCTGGTTAGATTCCAGGTAGAAAAACATAAAAGGATTTACACAATTGTCTAAGGCCAAGTGAACTGGAAAAATTAGGTCTCCTAAGCATGAGTGACGTGTACCTTTGAGTCTTCTGTACTCTGAGCCATAATATATTAAACTATATAAAAAATTTAATCATCATTAGAACTAGGAGCCAATGGTAGAGAGTTACCCAAAATTTTATATGCCCTATCATTTTCTTTTTTTGCTGCCGCAGAATAGGATTTATATGATATAAATTAGGTATTCATTGGTATTTCCCTTGATATACAGCCTACTAATCAAGTCAGGCATTTTATGTGCTTCTCAAAAATTAATAAAATAAGAATAAATTAATAAAATAAGAATAGAATGGATAAAACCCATATTTGTTTACACATAGAAATTGCAGGAATTAACTTAAGGTATTCACCAGTTAACATGAGTTAAAAGGAGAAGCCTATTTAAAGAGTCAATTAGAGATGAACATAAAAATTATTTAATCAAAAAATTCTTTTGTCAACAAAATGTATCTTAGGTGCCTTAACTCCTATATTTAGTGGTCCCACTAATAGGTTTAAGCAAACTTAAGAGCTGCTTTGTAAAGAAGCAGTGTGAAGATAAAATGTCCACTTTAAAGATCATCAAAACTGGGATGCCTGGGTGGCTCAGTTGGTTAAGCAGTTGCCTTCGGCTCAGGTCATGATCCTGGGGTCTTGGGATCAAGTCCTACATCAGGCTCCTTGCTCAGCAGGGAGCCTGCTTCTCCTGCCTCTGCCTGCCACTCTGTCTGCTTGTGTTCTCTCTCTCTCTCTCTGACAAATAAATAAATAAAATCTTAAAAAAAAATAAAGATCATCAAAACTACTTTTTCAAAATTTTAAGCTAAGGGGAGCTGTCTTTGTGTAATATATTTAAGTAAAAATGAAAGTAGAAATATTTATTCATTTGGCAAAGTCTGTGAGTAAAGTTGGTTTTCTTTTAAAGTCCTACAATTATCACTAGGGAAGTAAACTTTGAGAAATATTCAACTGGGGTCCAGATTGTGTATGTGTAAAAATTTAGTAGTCTTACCTATTACTATCAGACACATAGACAAAAGATGTTATATTGAAATTAAATAGGTTTAGACTGTGGCAGGAAGTATAGGGACATTAAGTAATATCACCTCCATTTTATTGGCACAAAAGATTCCCAATGGGAAGAAACTAATTCTTGTTGTGAAGTTGGAATAATGAAGCCCCCATGATGCATTTGAAAGGTCATAGGAGATAAGTTCTAAGCCAAGCTCTGACATTGACCTACTGTGTGACTTTGGACATGATACTTAGCACCACAATGGTCACAGCCAAAAAGACAAACCACCCAATTTTATATGTAGCAAGTAATATAAACAGAGAATTAATTAAAGAAGAAATAAAAACACAATATAGATATGAGAGATACTCAACTTCATAACAATTGGAGAACTATAAATTAAAATTAAAACAGGACAAATTATTTCCATTTTTACTTTGCTGTAAGAGTGGCAAAATGGCCCAGAAAGCTGTCCATCAGACCAAGTCCTAAAGTAAACATGGAGACATGGAGCACAGCCATAGCTGACCACAATGGACATATAGCAGGAGCTATTATGAATCCACTCTTGTAGTCATAAGTCACTAAAATGTTGGTGATATGAGGTTGTTTATTACTATAGCATAACCTAGCCTACCTTGGCATAGAAATTAATGTCTGAACAACAACATACTAATCTAGTGTCAATGGCTTCAAAGTCAGGTTGTGGGTAGAAAGGAACAGTTACTGAAGGTTGTTTACATGGTAATTCATGTTATGAAATGGTGAAATACTTTATGAAAACTGTGGCCTCTAGTAACTTAAAGGACAAATAATGTTCCTAATAAGCACATTGCTCTTGGCCAAGAATTTGGGAAACAGCATCGTGTGTCTCAATTGTTGTTGACTGTATTTGATAAGTGCATTTAGCCAAGAACTCAGACAATATTGGCCAGTTCGCAAGAGGAAATGAAAGTAAATAAGGAAAGACAAGACAGTCAGGAACTTGCAGGGTTGAAAGATATAAGTGATTCTCATGTATAAACCATGAATGATAAAACTGAGACAGCTTTTGTATGACAAAGTGAGCCAATGAAAATTCAGTTAGGTACAAGTCAAGCATATGACTATTATATCCTTTGTTAAAACCCTTGAATCAATCAATGTGACACCTAATAAGTGCATCTTGCATTGAACAAATGGCACAGGGGAAAGAAACTAACGGTGTGGCAGACCAAGGAGGCATGATAGGCTCAAACACCTGGATTGAATGCAGAAAGAGAGGCATGTCTATGGACAAGAAGAGTTATTGGAATCAAGTAGATGAGAAGACAGCCACATTTCTGAGTGAGTAGTACTGTCAAAACAAACAAACAAACAAACAAACAAACAAAACCCTACCATCTGGACTAAAGAAAACTGATTTCTTGAGACTTAGGTCCTTATATTTCTGTGGGTAAAAAGTGACTAAGACTATACTTTAGCTCCTAGTGAAAGTATGATCCCCAATATTCTCTTCAGATGTAGCCAAGGAAGATAACAGAAAGGGAGACTTCTCAGAGGACAGAATTAGCACCAAAGAGAATAATGAACATCAGAACCAATTTCAGCAGGTTGGAATCAGAGAATTGTCAAGGAACATTCCCCACCCTCAGGTTAGGGGCCACTTACAACTTCTCAATGGGATCTCAAACTTTTATGGACCAGTGACTGCTGTAGCTCCCATTCTTTCCTCTTCTGAATGAAAATACTTATTATAGTTATCCTGATCCTGCTTAGACATAGAATATTGGATCAGTAGGCTGGATAACTTGTTAATAGGTCTCCCAACCAATGTAAAGACCATCATGAGCCCCAGGATTTTGAATCTAATGCCATGAGTAGTAGGATTATCTCCTGCAGGGAGTGGATAAATGTGTTCTCTATGCGGGAGCTTAGAGAAGTGAATATTTGTGGTATTTGATGTCCCTCCCTGAAAGCAGACTATATTATCCCAACGGACTAATGTCAGGTTTATACATAGGACTTTCCTTGGTCAATGAAAGGAAGCAACATGAACAGAGCCACAACTGAATCTGATGGACAAAACGTATGGGCAAGAAATAAACATTTGGAGTCATTTGTTACTGCAGCATAACCTGGGCCATGCTGACTGATATATATTCATTAATTAATTTATTCAACATTTACTAAGTAGTTACCATATGCCAGGCACTTGAAATACAAAGATGTGGTCAGAGATAAACAATGGCAGTAGAGCAAAAGGGCAACTAGTTATACCTGATCTGAGTGTAGAATACATGCAGAGATTTCAGGCTATGGAGCTAGAAAAATACAATTTTACTGTTTAGGATTATACATATTTGTGCATGTGTATTTTTAAACTGTGCAGAGCAAGGAGGGGTGGGGAGTACTATGACATATGCAGTATGACTTTTAGATGAGTATTGTCTATCAAAAGTCCATGTTTTAAAAGCAAAAATGGACTTTTGGGACTTCATCAAGATAAAAACTTTTGCACAGAAAAGGAAACAGTCAACAAAACAGAGGCAACCCACGGAATGGGAGAAGATATTCACAAATGATACTATAGACAAAGGTCTGATATCCAAGATCTATAAAGAGCTTCTTAAGCTCAACATCCCAAAAATAGTTAATCATGTCAAAAAATGGGCAGAAGACATGAACAGACACTTCTCCAAAGAAGACATACAAATGACCAACAGACACATGAAAAAATGTTCATCATCACTAGCCATCAGGGAAACTCAAATCAAAACAACATTGAGAAACCATCTTACACTAGTTAGAATGGCCACAAGCAACAAGACAGGAAATAATAAGTGTTGGAGAGGATGTGGAGAAAGGGGGAACCTCTTTCATTCTTGGTGGAAATGCAAGTTGGTGCAGCCACTTTGGAAAACAGTGTGGAGATTCCTCAAAAAATTAAAAATAGAGCTACCCTATGACCCTGCAATGGCACTACTGGGTATTTATCCCAAAGATACAGATGTAGTGAAAAGAAGGGACATATGTACCCCAATGTTCATAGCAGCAATGTCCACAATCGCCAAACTGTGGAAAGAGCTGAGATGCCCTTCAACAGATGAATGGATAAAGAAGACGTGGTCCGTATATACAATGGAATATTACTCAGCCATCAGAAAGAATGAATACCCAACTTTTGTATCAACATGGATGGGTCTGGAGGAGATTATGCTGAGTGAAATAAGTCAAGCAGAGAAAGTCAATTATCATATGGTTTCACTTACTTGTGGAACATAAGGAATAAAATGGAGGACTCTAGGGGAAGGGAAGGAAAAGTGAATTGGGGTAAA
Organism: Ailurus styani; assembly: GCA_002007465.1. Taxonomy (NCBI): domain Eukaryota; kingdom Metazoa; phylum Chordata; class Mammalia; order Carnivora; family Ailuridae; genus Ailurus; species Ailurus styani. Next base: position 1,374,853 of record LNAC01000095.1, read on the forward strand.
TTGGAAGGGGAAACGAACCATGAGAGACTGTGGACTCTGAGAAACAAACTGAAGGTTATGGAGGGGAGGCAGGAGGGGGAATGGGTGGGCCTGGTGGTAGGTATTAAGGAGGACATGTATTGCATGGAGCAGTGGGTGTGATGCATAAACAATGAATCTTGGATCACTGAAAAAATAAGGTAAAATTAAATTAAAAAAAAAAGAAACTCATGTTTTAGACTTGCAATAAAGTTTCATTGCACCGATTTTTAAAAAAAAAGGAAAAAGAAAGAAAAAAGGAAAATGCAAAAGCATCCTCAAAGCCCTGGCAGCTTTTGTTGTTGCTATTTTTAGCCTGTCCTGCTTTTGTCAGACTGGGTCAGTGCTGAATGCCTGGGTCAAGATGGTGTCCTTGACAGAAGCAAGTTAGTGTGGTAGGGATGTTTTTCAGTTAGTGTGGTAGGGATGTTTTTAAAAGGCTGCATTCTAAAGAACTCAGGGTGTGTAATGAGGTAATTCTTACCTTTGTGGGGATTATGTTGTGAGCTCTTGAATGTCAAAAGACTTTGAATTGAAAAGATAACCACAAATGCCCTTGATCAAGTGAACTAAGCACCACTGGCCACCTTGGCCTTTCCTTCAAAGCATGTTAGTCTGGGCGCTGGAGTGCTGATGGTGCACACTTCGTAACGGTCAGTGCTCACTAGATCTTAATTTGGAAAGATCACCTAAGCATCACAATGTCTTAGAGTTCAATTTAAGTGACTGGGTCAGAAGCAAATCCTGAACTGTACATCAAAGGAATATCTCAGAAAGATGAGAAGGATTAATCTTGACTCTTGGCTTCTTATAGTCATTACACAGAATTGCTAATTAATTGTGATACAATCTTTCAAAAAGGCACTGCTTTGTTGCTTTCTCTTACGTTTTTGTTAGAGAATCAGGATGACTATCATATAGTTTCTTGAATCCAGGTGAAGGGTGAAAGATGTGTAGTTTAATATTCTCAGACAGAAGGCTTCCCATATTTAGCATTGGCTGGGAGGAATCTGCTAAGTTCCCAAGGTCCATGCCAGATGGTCGGAGTTAGACTCAGTCGTTGTCCCATATTCCTCATTTGTACCCTAACTTCTCCAAAATTGGCTGTCTGCACAAAATAACATATATTCCTACTCAGTCTTTTTTGGATTACCATTCCCGTTTTCGTAGCAGATAGTGTCCTGAGACAGCACATGAGTCTAAATTTTGCAAGTTCAAACTGTCTGAACCACCAAGTTTCTTCAGCTGGTTCTGAAAAAGCCAAGTCCTTACTGACAGGTCTTGCAAATCCAAATTGCAACTGATACTATGTTTCTCTTAAATTTATTTTTTTCTTCCCACATAGAAAGCCATCCTTTTCACTTTTCTTTTTAATTAGAACATGATGGAAACATGTGCTATTGAGTTGGCTCAAAGAAGCTATGACATTGATTCTGTTAAATAATATACTGCCGTGGCTATGGAATAAGGGTTTTTGCTTTTGAAAACCACTGTTAAGTTCTAAAAATGTGTTTATCATTCCTAAGGTAATTGTTAAGCAAAGTCATTGTATCATTGTACTATATTACAAGGGTTTTTCTACTTAGGAAAATCTTTGGACTGAGATTAATTTTTTAAGAGTTAAAGCTACTCTGACTGCAATCGTGAGTGTGCACGAGACACGTTTATAGATTCAATATACACGATAGGTCCTCTACACACAGTGACCTGTTCAACATTATACTTTTCCTTATAGGAGGGTAAGGCACAGAATGTTAGCTATTTTACTATGATGTAGAAGGGCTTTAGAAAACCAAGTGAAATAAAGACCTTTGGTTCCAAAAAGGCAAATTTCCACTCTCGTTATTAAAGGTGGTGTAATTATATTGGCATATATCAAGATTTTTTGCAATTGTGATATTGGACAAAGTAAAATTTTTGTCATGCCATCTTTTAAACACCTTGCATGTTTTATCTATTTAATCTTCACAAGTTTATTAGAAGGGTCTTCTATTAGCCCCATTTTTGAACAAGGAGATGGGGTACCGAAACAGTAGGCTACAGGTTTACTTAGTGACAGATCCCTGATAGAAGGAATTAAAAGGCATGTTTTCAATTCATTGAACCAGTGGTTTGCAAATGTGTTGTGAACTTGTAAAATATATGCAAATTGTGAAAAAGGCATCATGCAACTCTTAACTATAGAGAACAAACTGAGGGTTTCTGGAGGGAGGTGGCTGGGGGGATGATGGGGATGAATGGGTGACGGGGATTAAGGAGGGAACTTGTGATGAGCACCGGGTGTTGTCTGTAAGTGATGAGCCACTAGATTCTACTCCTGTAACTAATACTACGCTATATGTTAACTAACTTGAATTTAAATAAAATCTTGGAGGAAAAAAAAAGAAATAGGCATCATGCAAATGTCACCATTTTTTTAAAGAGGTTCTTTTCTGAAATATCATATAAATTGATTCAAGCCTGTTTTGTCATATTCATGCATGAGTGTGTGTATTATGCTTCACTCTACAGGATTACACTTAAGACTAGAAGCCAGGACTCTGTACTTTAAATCTTTCTAGTATCTAGTAAGGAAATAGTCAAAAGAAGTGGCATAGAAATTAACCCTCTAATCTGCCTCTGTTCATTCACAAGGGTAATGAAATTATTTTCCAAAGTCTGGATGAAGATAACATATAAGAGGCAGTAACCCAGGATAGATAGCACTGAGTCACAGGTTTAAACAACTAAGCTTCGTTCTTAGAAAGCATGACTGTGACCAACCTAGAAATCTATACAAATAATCTGTGGCTCACTTTACCAAGAGATATAATTAAAGTCGTAAGTCCTTTAAGTAACAGAGTAGTACTTTTCGGTGCTGTGAACTGTACTTTATGGATACAGTTGTGTAAACACACGTGTGTGTTGTTCTCCGCTAGCCATAAAAAATATGTCTACAGCTCAATTCAATGAACAGATTAAACAGGGTAAGCCATGAAACACTGAATGCTAACCATTGATGATGTATCTCCTTACAAAGCTGGATTGCCTTCTTATCTAAAAAGACCTGGTTGTATAATCCATCCTAACCTTTTTGGTGGGATGCAGGAAGACCCTGTTCCACATTTAGCCTGGAGGGTATTTCTTCTCTTTCCTTTTCTGTCTCTTTGCTGAACGATGCCCACCAGGTAAGCATTTCTCAGTCTATACATTAACGTTAGGTAGAATTTTGAGAGATTTTAAAACCTCTCACTGTACAACTCACTCATCTATCTGTGCGGTACACACACACGTGAGCGCACACACACACACGCTCACACTCAGAGTATCTTAAGAGCATGAGGTTTTCATAACATCCTCATGAGGAGGGCACCTGGGTGGCTCAGTGGGTTAAGCCTCTGCCTTCGGCTCAGGTCATGATTTCAGGGTCCTGGGATTGGGTCCCGCATCAGGCTCTTTGCTCAGCTGGGAGCCTGCTTCCTCCTCTATCTCTGCCTGCCTCTCTGCCTACTTGTGGTCTCTCTCTCTGTCAAATAAATAAATAAAATCTTTAAAAAAAATCCTCATAAGGAAACATTAAACCCTAGTGATTAAGAAAAGGGCTCTGGCTGCCTTCAGCTCAGGTCATGCATGATCCCAGGGTCCTGGGATCGAGTCCCACATCGGGCTCCCTGCTCAGCCGAGAGCCTGCTTCTCTCTCTCCCTCTGCCTGTTGCTCTGCCTACTTGTACTCCCTATCTCTCTGTCAAATAAATAAATAAAATCTTTAAAAAAAGAAAAAAAGAAAAGGGCTCTGGAGTACAATGTCCTGAGTGTGAACCTTGTGACTGACTTGGGAACCTTGGGCAAGCCATTTAAATCCTTTGACTCTTCAATTTTCTCATATTTAAAATTGAAAAATCAGTAATCATGGTCATCTTAAATGATTTTAACAAACATGTTCCAAGCATTTACCCTGTGCCAGGTACAGTTCTAATCACTTGACATACACTAAATCATTTAATCTCTACCATAGCTCTAAGAAGTAGAGCTAATATTATTAGTAGTAGTAGTAGGTCCCCATTTTAGATAGAGAAATAAATGAAGGCACAAAGAAAATAATGTATTCAAGGTTACACAAGATAACTGCTTTGTCTTTATTTAAAATATTGATATTTTCGTCACATTTATTTGGATTACTTTTGATTTTTAAAAATATAACATTAAAATACTGTTCATCTTGGTAATTGAATTTTTTGTTGCCCCCTTAAATTTTGTACCTGATGTGAGTGCCTCACTTGCCTCACCCTGATCCTGACCTTGAATTGCTTATATCCAAGGGTTGCTGATGCACTTAAATACTTTGTACTGCCAGTGGTCTGTTAAATGGTAGCTGTCACTATAATTACCATTCTTTCATATAAATAAAGATTAAAAAGAGCTGAATAACTTTTCTAAATAAGCACGTAAAGAGTGTGAGGAAGAATTTACCAGTTTTATCTCTCTTCACACAATAGTATATGACTTAAAAAATATGATTTTATTGCCAGTTACCGAAATTTATATAACACTTTCCAAAAACACTTTTATAAATTATATATAATATTACATATGTTATCTTTTATTAGGTATGTAGTATATATATAATATATACATATAACTTGAGCTTCACAACAAGAAGATTAGATAATAGGAAAAGTACTTTTTATCTTCTTTTTAATATGTGAGAAAACAAACACACAGTAGGATTAAGTGGTTTGCTCAAGGGATCTGGCTGACAAGTCATGGAAAGCTTTATGTTGTCTTTTGCACCTGTTTAAGATAAATTCTTAGTGATTGCATGAGCCAGACACACTACTGATTTACCATCTATAAAATGCCAGTTCAGAAGTTTGCCTCACACTTCTGCCTACTCCACCTCTGTTCTTCTGCTGACAAAGTGCTGGAGGGGATAGAATGGATGGGGAAATACTAGCAATTGCTGAATCCCACAGATCCCTTCTTTTTGCCTTGAAGAAACCATGAATGGTTGCTGTTTTATTGAGAGCCAGAGTAGCAAGAGCAGCGAGTAAGAGTGGTGATTGTAGTTACAGTGAAATAACAAAGTTACAATTTTTATTTCTTCTTTTGCTTTTATGTTTTTGAAATCATCTATAAGAAATATGCATTAGTATTGTAACTTTATTTGTGAAATGATATTATTTTGCTTTTTTAAAAAATTTATTTGAGAGGGAGAGAATGCACCAGACAGAGCTCTAGCAGAAGGAGGAGCTGAGGGAGGGGCAGATGCAGACCCCCTGCTGAGCAGGGGTTCCCCATGTGGGACTCCATCCCAGGACCCTGGGATCATGACCTGAGCTGAAGGGAGACGCTTAACTGACTGAGCCACCCAGCAGGCCCAAATGATATTATTTTAAAGAAACCTTTGAGTTTTTGGTTTGAGGGTTCTCAATCCCCATTATTATTTACTAACATGCCTAGAAGACTTAGAAAAATTATTATTATAATTTTATTCTCTCAAATAATTTAATTTTAAACATTTTTATTTTCATCCTGTGCTTTATGATTAATCTGATCTTACCCTTTCTCATTTCAAATTTTGATTATAGTTTCCTAATTATTAAGTGCAATTAACCACAGAGCAAAAGTTCATGTCTTTAATTTTCCAGAAATAACACACAGACTTATGACTTCTGAAATCAGCTGTTCACACTTGGGTTCTTGTAAGGAAGGAGCAGCTCTTAGTACAAATATCTTTTTCAGGGAAAATGGAAACAAACAAAAAAATATAATGTATAGCACCAATGAAATAGTCATAGTAAAATGCTGTTCTCTTATTTTTTCACCTAAAAAATAGTTTTAATTCTGATACTATTTTTTTAATTATTCTAAATCTATGAGATAAACACTGTCCCTCAAGTATTTTAAATTCTGAGGTTTTTTTCTCTCATTATTTTCAATTAGTGTTCCTCATTTTGAAGTCAAAACACCATGTTCATGAAATATGGAGGAATTACAATTAACAATTACAGAAAAGTCAATGAATAGTTGATGCACAATATATTCTTTAAATTAACTGCCTGTCATAATTTAACACTAGCTGCTATTCACTGAGCATTTCTTTGTTAAGAAGTGTCACTCAGGGGGGCGCCTGGGTGGCTCAGTGGGTTAAAGCCTCTGCTTTCGGCTCAGGTCATGATCTCAGGGTCCTGGGATCGAGGCCCGCATCGGGCTCTCTGCTCAGCAGGGAGCCTGCTTCCCCCTCTCTCTCTGCCTGCCTCTCTGCCTCCTTGTGATCTCTCTCCCGCTGTGAAATAAATAAATAAAATCTTTAAAAAAAAAAAAAAAAAAAAAGAAGTGTCACTCAGGGGCTAATGGGGTGGACACTGGAGCCGGATTGCCTGGTTTCATGTCTGGCAAGCTCTGTGACAGTAGGAAAGTTACCTAATCTCTCCAAGTCTCAACTTTGTCCTTCATAAAATGGGACAATTAATAGACATATCTCAGGATCTTTTAGAGGATTAAGGTATTAATTTATTAAAGCACACAGAACCGTGTCTGGCACACGATAACTACCTATATACGTTAGCTGTTATTATGAAGTGGTTAGAACTGAATGTGCTGTGTGATTGCTGTAAGGGAGCTCTAAGACAGACACTGATGTCCCAGTTTTGTACACAGGAAAACTCACACTCTATGAAGTTTGTCTGCAGTATGGAATAATAAAGAAAGATGTGACTCAGCTTCTGGTACGACCACCCACTCTATCTGCGACACGATCAACTGGTAATGACCTTATTCAGTCATTCATCTATGTGTACTTAAAACCCATATCACTATGAAGGTACTAAAGAAAAACCACTCTATGGATACAAACACACAAGAATGTTGAAGAAAATTCTTACATCTTTTGGAAAGATGGGCATGGGAAACAGCTTAAGTGAAGTGTAGGACTTGGACTGAAGAAGAAATGGGACGTCAGTGTGGGCAGAGAAATAGCAGTCATAAGGCAAAGGGAGGGGTCAATATTACCAGTTTAAAGTGTGTCTTCCTCAAACTTCATGTACAGGGACTAGCCTCATCTTTCTAAAAACACATCTTCAGCGTTTACCATGGGGATAGCCATAAAAGGTAATTAATAAATATTTATTAAGTGAATGAGTGAGAACAACCAGAGTGTTCAAGGCACAGACCCACGGCAGCAAAATCAGAAAAGTCCCTCTTGTAAGTTGACTCCTGCACAGAATGGAAGAGAACTATGCAAGGATCAGTAATTTCATTTACAGAAATTTATCTGACAATTCTTTTATTCTAGAAGTTACCAACATTTTTTTCAACTGCATCAAATTAAGTTATAATTTATGCCAAATTTTTCTTAACTCTCTCCTTTCCCCAAACATTCAAAGAATTAAAATTTGAAATCAATTAAGCAGAGCAAGTTCCCTAGCCAAAATACCCTAAACTGATTTTCTATTATATAAAGAATATGTAACTATGCAAAACATTCAAAAGAATATCTTCACACTCACAATTAATAATTTGGCTTAAAATAGTTAAAACTATATATTTTTCAAAATATTCAAGATAACATTCTATTGTCTTATATTTTCAGATGTAGTTTTAGAGATACTCTCCATTACTCTTCAAATGAATTCTGTACTTTTCAGTTATTGAATTTCCTCCCTCTCTTCCTTTTTCCTTCCTTCTGTATTCAATATGTAATATTTACACAACTTTGAGGACCCTATATAAGAAAAAAAATACAAAATTACTTATGAAAATAAATATTCCTTTGAATGAGAAAACAAATCACAACAAAATATAGGTAATAAAAAACTGTCCAAAATCAAAATACAACCAAATCTAGAAAAATAACACAGTACTTATATTCATTAGATGCCTGACACACTCTTAAAAGTTTTGTTCTACATGATTTGTCTATAAACACTTTGATCACCTACATATATAACAATAATTTTATAATGTCATTTTCTATTATGAGGTTAATTCAAATCTTTCTTTTAGTTGGTCATGTTATGTTATTAATATTGGTCAGTTAGAAGTTTCTTTCAGATTTATAACTCATTGTAATGTCACAAAATTTTAGGAGTGTCAACTGTATTCCTAACAGGAGAGGACTTTTGACCATTCATTAAGGATAACAGTATCCTCTGCTTACAATCTATGCATCTGATGGACGATGGAAGAATTTTCCACATTTCACCTGCAAGTTCCACATTTGTCACCTCTTTGTGCTGGGTGCCATAGGGTAATACTGCAGTGCAGTATGATCTTTGGTTCCATATCTTTGTGTCAGGATACTGGGTAAGCCTGTATAATATTAGCTTTGAGGTAAGTCTACTTATGGTACACAGAATATTCAGATCAGGTAGACTTCATAAGTAAATTCTTCCAATTAATGAAGAAGTGACATCAATCTCTACAAGTCCTTCAGCAAATAGACATAGAGGGAATACTTCCTAAACTTGCTTTATGAGGTTAGTAAAATTTTTACACTGAAACCTAACAAGGGCATTGCTGGCATTCTCTCATGATTTAAATGTAAAATTGTTAAAATATTAGCAAACCAAATCTAGTAATATGTAACATGAACAATTTGGGTTTATTCCAAGAATTCTAGGTGTAATCAAATATTGAAATCAATATACACATTAGCAGAATAGAAGTCACATGACTATATCAAGAGAAGGATAACTGCTTTTGTTAAAATATAACATTTACTCATAATAAAAAGCATTAGCAAATTAAGAAAAGAAGAAAACTTCCCTAGTATCATAATGGGCATTTATAAAAAATGTTTTAAATTTAATTTATTTATTTGACAGAGAGAGAGAGAGTGAGCACAAGCAGGGGGCATGGCAGGCAAAGGGAGAGGGAGAAGCAGGCTCCTCACAGAGCAAGGATCCTGACTCAGGGCTCCATCCCAGGACTCTGGGGTCGTGACCTAAGCCAAAAGCAGAGGGTTAACTGACCAAGCCACCCAGGTGCCCCCATTTATAAAAATCTTAAAGCAAAATTCATGGTGAGATCAGGAATGAAATAAGAATGTCTGCTAGCCAAAATTGTCCTCAAGTTCCTAAAGGCAAGAGAAAGAAATAAAAGACAAGGATTTAAAAAGAAGAGATAAAACTTTTTATTCACAGATGACACATTTGTGTATTTAGAAAACCCAAATGAATCTAACTACGGGTCATTAGAATTAATAAGGGAATATAATAACATTGCTAGATATAAGATCTATATATAAAAGCAATTATATTTTTACATAATGACAACAATCAATTAGATATTAAAATTTTTAAAGTTACAAATGCAGAAAAGTAATCTTATCAAATATCTATGAATTAAAGATGTGTAAAACCTCAACAGCAAAAACTACAAAATGTGGTTGAGAAATTAAAGGTAGAATAAATTGAGGCATACACCATGTTCATGTATTAGAAGTCCCAATATTATGAAGTTTAGATTCCTCTCAGATCAATCTATGAACTCAATGTAATCCCCATTAAAAAAAATCATAGGGGAAGAGAGGAAAAACTGAAAGGGAAGAAATCAGAGAGGGAGACAAACCATGAGAGACTCTTGACTCTGGGAAACAAACTGGGTTTGTTGGAGAAGGGTTGGAGAAGAGGTGAGTGGAGAGATGGGGTAATTGGATGATGGGCATTAAAGAGGGCATGTGATGTGATGAGCACTAGGTGTTACACCCAACTAATGGATCTATGAACACTACACCAAAAGCAAATGATGTACTATATATGGCTAATTGAATCTAAATAAAAAGAAATAAGTAAAATCTGAAAAAAAATTATTTTACCTCTTATATCAATGACTGACAGAAGGGGATAAATTGGGTAAGTTGGACAAGTTAACTTCTGTGTCTCAGTTTCCTCATCAGTAAAATGGACCGGTAATAGGACCTACCCCATAGGCTGAAGCAAAGTTATCACAGAGCTGACACAGTACACTTACGGTTTTGTAAATTTGCAAAAGTAAGATATATAAAGCACCACTGACAACCAAAGTCATAATTAAACATAAAACCTTTGATGTTCCAGTTATTTATCCATAATACCTCCTTCTTGATAAAATGGCACCTGAAAAGCAAATTTTTTTTTTAAAGATTTTATTTATTCATTTGACACAGAGAGAGAGACCACAAGTAGGCAGAGAGGCAGGCAGAGAGAGAGAGGAGAGAGGAGGAAGCAGGCTCCCCGCTGAGCAGAGAGCCCGACATGGGCCTCGATCCCAGGACCCTGGGATCATGACCTGAGCCGAAGGCAGCGGCCTTAACCCACTGAGCCACCCAGGCGCCCGAAAAGCAAATTTTTTTAAATAAGAATTTCTTTTTTAACGACAGAATTACTTTTGGTGATTATAAAATCAGAGGAGGGATTTTAATTTGGGGAAACAACTCCTCTAACGTCTAGGGCAACTTGGATGAAATAATTTTGCCACCCATGAAGTCCTATCTTTTCAGTGAGAAGATTGCTCTAACCTCCCAAATGCGCTCTCACTTGACTTGTGCCGCGTGAACTCTGTGGACCTTGTCAACGTGCTGTCTTTCCTGCTGACCCCTCCTTCTCTCTTGAGATGTGGTCACTTTCTTTAGATGCGGTCAAAGTCTGCATTGACCGAAGGCACATTTTGTCTTTAGACCCAGAGCATTTTGTCTTCTTTCATTATGTGCTGATTTAATGAGGCCATTTCTCAGAATTCCCTGACACCCGACTGCCAGAGCCTACAAAGCACTGTGGAATTCTTCTCTACAAATCCACGAGCATTCAGCCAGCCCTGTGTAGATAATCTTCTGCAAAATGCAGCTTTTCTCGACTCAATTCTGGTTTTAATATAGAAGGTATGTATGTTTGAAATGCTAGAAATTGTTTTAATTATAGTTAGGAAGTTTGCTTTCAAGTATTGTCTATAACTTCCTTTAAAAGATATCATCATGTTGATCATAATGATGAGGCAGATATACAAAGCAGCCTTTATAGGTTGTGGAAAAAGTGTACGGATCCAGCAAAGACAGGGAGAGTTAGGCACACAAATTACCCCATCAGCATGGCAGAGACAAAGGACTTGTCATGTTATTCTACCCACGCTGTATTTAAGACAATGGTTTGGTGCCAAAGGAAACCTCCACACTGGGCCGTGGGAAGAAGATATGGTCACCCCTCCTTATGTCAGCCCCAGAGACGGAGCAGATTCCACCTTCTCTTCTTTGTCGTTTATTGCCTCTGTCACACACAAATAATTGGTTCAAAGCTTTTAAAAATCTAAATTATCTCTATCCTACAGTTGGAACAAATTCTATGGTTAGTTTCGTGACACCAATTCTATGTGACAATGTACTTACATCTTATTTTATTATTATTATTTACCTCTCAAAGATCATTCATGTTAATGTTTCAACAGCTGGTTAGGAAATTTGTGCTCCCTTTATTTGAATTAAGCTTTGTTTTCTAAATTTCACCTTTGACCCCTCTCAGTCTTTTAGGGTACAGACCAATGAGTTATCAAGTTTTGTGAGACACTAACATTAGTCTGCTACAGAAACACATAACTCTATTAGAGAATTTCAGAAAGTTTAAAGAGGGCAACTGTAACTAATAATTAGTAACTTTTTTTTTTAATATGGAACGCTTCATGAATTTGTGTGTCATCCTTGAGTAGGGGTCATGCTAATCTTCTCTGTAACATTCCAATTTTAGTGCGTGTGTTGCTGAAGTGAGAACAGTAATTAGTAACTTTTTTAAATACAGCATAGAAAGTGAACAGATGCCTGACAATATTAGGAGAAGATGATTGTATCCCTTTTCTAAGAAATCACCACAAACTTAGTGGTTTAAAACAACACAAGTTTATTATCTAAGTTTCTGTAGGTAAAAGCTCAGGCATGCAAAGCCTGGATTCTCTACTCAAGGTTTCATCAGGCTGAAATCAAGAGCTGTGATTTTCATAGGAGGCCTGAAATCTCAGTAGTGGTTGAAAAAGTTCATTTTCTTGTGGCTGTAGGACTGAGGTCCCCATTTTCCAAGTAGCCTTTGCTAGGGATCATTCTCAGTTCCTAGAAGCTGCCTGCATTTTGCTACATGGCCTCTGTAGGCAGTTCATGGTTTGGTTTCTACTGTGCTAGCCAGAGCACCTGTCTTTGATTTTCTCTTCTGTGACCAGCCAGGAAAACTCTCTCATCAAGACAGGCTCACCCAGGAAAACCTCCTAGTCCTAAGGTCAAAGATCTGAGAACTTAATTAAATCTGAAGAATCCCTTCCTTTTATTCATAAATTGATGTTTAATTGAATCACTGGGAGAAAGTGTGAGTATATCAGTGGCCTGAAATCTTGGGGACTTCTTAGATTCTGTTTACCAAAATGAGCGAGGAAGAAATGGAGATTTTTTAATGCTACACATTTATAATATAGAGAAAATGAGCTTATTCTGACTGGTGGGCTAAATGATGGAAGTCATGGTCTAGGTATATGTTACCTTTTAGTAGGGGTTTGTGGGCCAAGAAAATTTCCTTCCCTATGGTCTTACACATTCCCTTTCCACTAATGGCAAGTGTTATGCAGAAACCCATACCTATGATGAAAATAGGGTCTGTAAGACTTCTAAAGTTGATATGAAATGTGTAGATCTGTTAGCTGGTCCATTTTAAAAAAATAAAGTTCATTATTGAAGTCTTACAAGTATATGAAAAAGCAACAAGATCATAAATGTACAAACCTCAACAAGTTATCCTAAGTTGAACGTACCCACTTCATCACACTCAGCTCAAGAAGTAAAAAATTGCCAGCCTCTGAAAGGCTCAAATGTCTATCAGGCTCTATGCCCTCCTACTGATGTAGTTTTGGAATATAGGTGAAGTTCAGTGTGGTGGAGTCCAGAGCCTAGGACCAAGAAAGAATTCTTGAGACATCTTTGATGCAAAATGGTGGTTTATTAAAGCACAGGAACAGGACCCGCGGGCAGAAAGAGCGCTGCCCTGGGGTTGTGAGGACTGGCTGATTATATACTATGGGGTTGGGAGAGGTAAGGAAAAAAGAACTTTCATGTATTAAAGAAGACACACAGGATACTGGAGGCTTCGCTATTTGTCAAGTTAAGGTTGTTTTTCTTTTTAGTAAGGCATTAACAGTAAGATAGTTGGGAGCTGCCTAGAGGAATGTCACACTCCTCCTATCACATGTCCTTGCCAGTGAGCTTTAGGTTTAGAAGAAATTCAACTTTATTTACATTTCCTTCTGCCTCAGCCTCCCTCAATTTTATGGAGCAGAGGACGATGTTAGGGCTTCAGGAACTGAGTTATAGGTCTCTGGAAGTTAGGCTATTGATAAGAAAGCTTCTTCCTTGTAAATCACTAGGACATTTGTAAACTGAGGGCGACTCAGGTCTTGCAGGCTTGTGATCTCTACGAGTTAACTATTTGTTTTTCCTTTAGGGAAGCCAGGAATGCCTGAGGAACATCACATATATCCCATGGGGGGCGGGCGGGAGTGGCAGGGTGTCAGCTTCTGCTTTGTCCTTAGCTTGCCTTCTGTTCCCTCATCTCTAACTTTCCCAAATTAATTAACTTTTTTATAATTAGAAACTCACAATAGGTACCCTTTTGTGTGTGACTTCTTTCATTCAACATTATTTTTGTGAGTTTCTATCATAAGAATGTACCACAATTCATTATCCATCCTATTGCTGATAAAGCTTTGGGTTTTTTCTAATTCTTGACTATGAATAATGGTTTCCGGTGTCTATGCACACCTGTATGTTGTGTGTGCTTCAAACGATGGAGCTGGTTGTTTATGGAGCCTGAATGAACTTCGGTAGAGTAGTCAGTCCCAAACAGAATCTCCATCCTTAATGTGTTTACTGTCTCCCAGTCTGGATACTCTCTTTTTACCCTCTCCGGAGAATAAACTTCCAATTTTCTGCTAGAGTAGTGAGGCTGTTATTAGGCATCCAACCTGTTGGAGTGAAGGAAACAATCTAATCCAGCTGCTTCTTAGCTATAGTTTCAGTTCCTTCTCCTTATTTTAGCTGAACCATCTCTCTTCATCCTACTCTGGAGGTACCTGGTGCTGTCAACTCTAGAACTTTTGGGGTCTCACCATATAAATCAGATTGGTTTTCAGCTTTCCCTGCTACTGGTTTTAAATTTACCTTCCTTGGGTCCAATGCCTTTTCCATCTTTCTTGTTTTCCAAATGTTGATGCTATCATGCTCATTTCTTTGCCTCTGTGGGGTTTATATCTTGAAAACAAAACCCATTGTTTTTTGTGTTAGTGGGGAGCTGGAAAAACACAGAGAAGAAAATATATGTGTTCGATCCCATCTGTCTGGTAAGGTAATTTTCTTTAGGTGTTCTACGTTCTTCCCAGAGTAACAGAAGTTATTTGCATTATGTAAAATGTTTCATCGTTTCATAAAATGAGATTCAGCCTGCCTCCTCTGGTTTGGAATTTGTTTCCCTTTCCTCTGTCATTGTTTTGGAGGTATTTGTGCATTTTTAGCTCTCTTGTAAAGTGTCAGGAGGAAATATACCATCTGCATCACTGAGTCTAATATTACATAACTATATGTTGATAAAAGCAAGATATTTATGAGCTGTGACTTCCACAGTAGTAGGTTTGTTTTTGAGATGTTCTGGAATTACTTAGATATTTTTTTTCCGTTTTATTTCAGTAGCCTGGGAAATGATGTAGTTTAGACAGCAATTTAAACTGTTTTGCTGGGCAGATTTTAGAGGGAAAGATAACACTAGTATGATTAGCAATATCACCCAGTTGATAGATTCACACAGGAACTAAGGGATGTCTGGTAAGATGGAGCTCTGAAAATTGTGCCAGTTTCTTCTATGTTTGGAGGCATAGTCACCTTGAGGCAAAATTTTTTTTAATTTTTTTGGGGGGTGGAGAAATTAGTTATGATAACATAAGCCCAATATGTACCTATTATCTTAGAGGGGAAAAATAATAGAGCTGAATAAGGGACCCACAGGGCTAGGTAGGGAGAGATAGGTAGGGAGCTAGGGATCAGGCTCACAGAAATCCCCAAAAATGTGGAGGTGTGAGGAAACCAGAGATAAGAGAACAAATTAGACCATCTGGTCCTAGGTGTCAGAGGGGAAGTCTTGTTATAACAGTTACTTGTAACCAACAAAGAATTGCCAGACCCTAAAAAGGAAGTAAGCCATTAAAGGTGTTATCACTAGTCCTTACTCAGTGGTACTATCTATAGAGTTGTTAAAAGGATTTTAATTCCCTGGTTAGCCTTCAATAAAAGACCAACCCTAAAAACCCTCAGTGGTATCCCTCTCACTCCTGAGAGCTTTATTCTGCATCCTTGCTTAATAAAACTCTGTCGCTCTAGTTGCTCTCCTTTGTCCACCAGATTCATTCTTTGAACCTCACTCTCTCACTTCAGAACCCTGTGCCTTCCTGAAAGGAGCTCTCTAAATTCCATGTAAAATGGGTATTGGTTCCAGAAAGAAGGTAGAACATTTTATCCAGGCACCAACGAAATGCTTAGAAAGAAAGGAATCAAGACCCCGTTTCTTTTTTAATTTCAGCATTGGAAAAAAAATCTCCTTACTGTTCTAACGCAGTGACAGACATCCTCTGGTGGAAAAGGATATCGTAGACCTCAGAGTGGAAGCCGCTATGAATGAAGGCGGAGCCTGTATTGTAATTCGGGTCTAGAGACTCACGGCCCAGAGCTAATTCTGGCACAGTGGGCAGATGAGGTGGACACCCTTGCAGATCTAGTCCCCTCAGGCATATCGATCCAGTTTTGGGATCAATGGTTGATTATGTGAATGTGAACTAAAGAGCCCCAGTAAATGGGTTTTCCAGTGGCCTCTGCCAGAGTCGGGACCAACACAGGCTTCGTGGACAGAAAGAATAATGTTGTTTGGACCCTGGGCCTCGGAAACATCAAAGTGTTCAATAGGACACTGTGGGACAGGAACGGACGCTGGAGGAGCGTAGCAAAATCGAGGCATGAATGGACCAGCCAGCCAGTTTTCTTTCCTACGGACAATCACTAAGGCAGCCTCACCAAGGCTGCTGCGAGGAGTAAATAAGAGATTGTATATAGCAACCCTCTGATATATTAAGGGTGGAGTGGATGGAAGTCCTTCCAATTTTTAGTATCATTCCAGGGAAATGGAGAATCCGGCTCATTGAAACTTAGCTAATCCTGAATCTTGACCTCTGCATGGAAATTTTTCCCTAAGCCTTCAAAGGAGTGAAAGATTCGAGGTGCATTTGTATGCTTCATTTATCGAGGAGAGAGTGTTATTTTTGGTCATTCTTCAAGGAGTTTTGTAGCTGGTGTTTCCTTATCAGGACATAAAATAGTGGCCAAAAATAATTGGTAAATATTGTTTGAGTTGCTTAGACCTGTGAGTCTGACATTCTTCGTCCTGCCCTGAATGTAATCCTATGTGTCAGTCTATGAGTTCCACTTCTTTGTTCAACACCAGGAACACGGTCTGAGGGGGGGAAAGAATAGTCAAGAAGAGACTGACTTAATGGCTCAGTGACAACTAATCGAAGGAGAGCCGAAGAGTGGGAAAATGTCCATGAAGGCCACTCATTTAATTCTTTGAGAGTGCAGGACTAGCTCCATAAGTAAAGCAGGCAAAATTCCATAAACCCAAGCCTCCAAGTAGGGCAGAGAGCACACAGTAGCTCCCTTAAAGAAAAATTCCTGAAAAGTGAGAAGGCAAGCCCATTTCCCACAAGTCCCGGATAAATACCACACACCCTGCGGGAAGCTGCGCGCTCACTCAGAATGCCCCAGGCCGCAGTGTGCGGGTCTGGTTCCCACCACAAAGCCCCCATTAGGAATCTGGGTTGCCACCACCGGGAGACCCCTCAGAGGAGGATGCCGGCTCCACACCTAATGCCCTCTCTACCACTCTGCTAGTGATCTATTTTTTCTCACTTGTTCTCATTCTCCCTGATTGTTTTCCCTGGCATCAGAATGCGTTTTCTTACTGTCATTTCTGCCATTGCAAATGATTCCCTGAGCTTCAGAACCTCAGCTTATGAAGCCTGGAATGCTGGCCTCATTCCAGTCAGCCTCTTGCACCGACTGATTCATGTCCTCCAGCAGTCCCTCCCCTCTCTTCCCTGCACCAGCCCCAAGTGTCTGGCAATTAGTGAGTCAGCACAGCATTCTTCTTTCCTTTAGCTGCTCTGCTGTAAATGGAGACTTGTTAACAGCTGCTGAATTACCTTCCAGAGACAACAGCCCTTCTGCAGTGGGAGCGCTGCTTTTCCTGAGTCTCTCAGGGTTTCCACACACAGGGTCTTGTGTAAATCAGGCTTCATCGTGAGTGGAATGAGCAGTAATGAGAGGGGCCAACACTGAACACAGATGTCCAATACATGTGGGGATTTAAGGAGTTGCTATTCTTGAATTCTAGCACTGTGCTTTTAGATCTGTTCCATGTTTTATTCAAGGTTGAGTTTCACAGTGTTTGTCATACCAGGGCACAGAAAACTCCTCCATCTCTTGCCTCTACCCGGGCTCTGAGGTATCTTAGACACAGGGGTGGGTGCAGAGGTTTCAGTCTTCCTAATGACCGCACATTTCTCATTTTCCGTGTGCTTTCCCTCACAGGTTTCACCCTTTCCATGGTATCTTACTGTAGTGCAAGATTTCTTAACTTCAACACAATTGACATTTTAAGCCAAACAGATGTATTCCCAGCCATGACAATCAAACACGCCTCCTCGAGGCAAAGTCACCCCTAGTTGAGAACTACTAGTCTAGCGGAGGAGAAAACGGGGAAAGGGGAGGGATGCCAATGGCTTGCATTCAAGTTCTAGCACAATGGCCCCTTACGGTGTCTTCTAAGTCTGCTCTTTGATTCTTGATTGGGTTGTGCTCCTACAATGGGAGAGCTGCCCAGGGCTATTGGCAGGAGCTCTGGGAAGATGAAGCCAAAGCCATTTGTCTGATGCTGAGTAGACCACCAAGGCCAGTCGGTTCCATGACCCCAGACTGTGCCTCCGATCCCACGCAGCTGTAGTTCTGAAAACTTCTTTCCAAGGCCTGAAATTCTTCTTTCTTCCAACCCTTCACTGCCCAGTTAGGAAGATCTCAGGTGACCCAGAGTCTCTGTTTGCGTACATGAACAAAGGTGAGGAGAGATTCTTATTTCCCATCTATTTACCCCAGAAATACTACTATACTGAACCTTTCTTCCTTATCAATGAATCAGAGAGCTCATTGCCTATCAGTCTATACAACATATTCTTTTTTTCTGGTAAACAACTGCTTTGCATTCCATCATGTAAATATATCACAGTTTCATTTAACTACTCTCTCACAGATGGATACTTGTACCATAATAAAAAAAGGTGCTATAGTGGAAAATTTGTGTATACATTAAGAAGTGGAATCTCTTGGTAAAATATAATATGTATCTATAATTCTGACAGCACAAAGTTGTTCTCCACAAGAGTTGTAATAATATACCACCCACCAGCTGTACATGGCAGCACCCGTGTCTCTATGATCAGATCGACAGAGTGCCTCTAGTTTGGATTTTTACTGATTGGTGGAAAATTGTGTTTCAGTATAGTTTTAATTTGCATGCATCTTATTATTGATGAAATTGTCTCCTCATTTGTTTGAATCATTTTAATTTACTTTCTGTGAACCATCTGTTCATTCGTTGCTCATTTTTCTTTTGAGTTATTGGGTTTTTTCCTCCTGAATTTTTAGAAGTTCTTTATTTATTAGAAGAATTAACCTTTTGTGATATGAGTTGCAAATATTTCTCCAATCTGTCAGCTGTTTTTTGATGTTACTTACAGTCTTTATTTTCCTAAACAGACTTTTAAAATAAATTGGTATTTAGTCTAACAATTTTGCCTTAGTGATTTTTGATTTTGAGTCATAAAAAATCCTCCCACATTTTTCTTCTATTATTTTTAGGATTTCCCCCTTTATAACATTTAAATTTTTTATCTTGTGGAATTCATCCTGTTAGCTCAGGGTGAGTTATAGATCCAAATTTGAGTTTCCCAGGGTGCCACCCAGATGTCTAACACTATATATTGAAATATCCATTGTTCCTACATTTATTTGAGATGACACCATTATCAAATACTAAATTCCTTCTTGTATTTGACTCTCTATCTATGTCTGGACTTTCTATTCTATTCTTTTATTCTGTCTATTGATGCAACGCTGGCTCACTATTTAATACACACACACACACACACACACACACACACACACTGTTTTAATATTTTGTCAGCTCTTTTTTTTTCCAGAATGTATTGGCTGTTCTCTTATTTTTTAAGGGCCTCTATTTTACTTTTTATTTTTTTATTTATTTAAATTTTTAAAAAAGATTTTATTTATTTATTTGACAGAGAGATGAGAGAGAACGCAAGTAGACAGAGCAGCAGACAGAGGGAAAGGGAGAAGAAGACTCCCCACTGAGCAGGGAACCTGATGCAGGGCTCAATCCCAGGACCCTGAGATCATGACCTGAGCCCAAGGAAGCCGCTTAACCGACTGAGCCACCCCAAGATCCCCCAAGGGCCTTTATTTTAAAAGAGAGCACACAAATATAATTTTCCATGCTTCAACAGTGTCTCCAGAAGTGGGGGGCTTGACTGGGGTTCAGGACCGTGGGCTCTCTCTTGCTACCTGGCCAGTCTTGCAAACTACTTCATGATCATTTACTTTCCTTTCACAAAATCCTCATGTATTTGTTCATAGGATTTGTGGTATTACAGGGAGTAAACAGAGAAAGCATGTAGAATAGGGAAAATTCTACTCTTTTATATATACTTGGTCAATTTGAAAAGAATGCCAAGCAGATGGAAAATTAAGAATTAGTAGGTTCATTCTTGAGTTATTGAATGTAGCCCGAGTATCTCAAACATTTGACTTTCAAATGTTTACCTTCAAGCAGAAGTACTCATTCCCTATTATTGCATTTTGTTCTTCTTTTTCCCTATGTTAATCTGTCTTGCTTAAATAAAAGAAAAGATACTATGAGGCTTTGGATCCTTGCTGTTCTCTGGAAGGTCTCTAACCTGATACCCATTTTCATGGAAAGGAAATAGATCAAGATCCCGTCTATAAGTAGGTCCAGCCACATCCACAGTCTCTTAGAAAAGATCTTGCCATTCCCTTACCAACCTTTTGAAATTCCTATTGTTGAGATGGTCAAGTTCAATGTCGTCTGTGTGCATGCTAAAGCCTGACTGCAAATGTATCTGTTACTCCTTTAGGCCAATTTCGTTGAGCTGGTACAGAGTAAGCATGGGGATTCTGACAGATCAGCAACTGCACCTGCATACCTTGGCATCAGAGCATAAGCACACGATTACTAATGTGAGAAAATAAGTATAGCTTAGGAAAAACCAATAATTCTGATGACTCATTATGATGGCATCATTTAACTGTGTGTCCCAGGCTCAGCCCATATTTTTTATATACTGTGTATTTGCAAATAATACTGTCCTTTCTTTTATAGGAGATAAATCAAGAACTCACAAGGCATGCTACTTACTTTGAAAGCCAAGCTCACCCAGATTCATGCCAAAATCGACATGTTTTTTTCCAAAAACTATATTTTGTCTGAATTAAAGTCTAAAAATAAAGGGTTGATTATCACTATCTTTAAAGACTATGAAAATAACAGCACAAATTAGTCCTCAGTTTCTCAAGATGTTAGAACAACAAAACTAGCAGAACACTTTGTTTTCCTTTGTTTTGATGACAACACACATTTGCTTCATTTTAAGCATTATCTTTAGAGAACATTACATGTATAAAAATGATAGCAGCGTGTATACATTGCCACATACACATGGCAAATCTAGGCTGTGCAAGCCAGAAACCTATGGGAATAAGATATTTGGAGAGTGCTCTGCAGCATAAAACTTGCCCAGAGGTCCCAAGATGAGCACTCTGGTCACCTGTGAGACTGTAAGCCTCAGGCTCTGCAGGGACAAAAGAAAGCACGGGCATGCTGGGGGGGTGTGCTGGCCAGGTTAGCACCATTCTGCCCCTCAGTCTGCCCTGTCTGAGACATCTTCACAGCTTTGCTCCTCAGGCAGCTACCTCTGCAGATGGAAGTTACCATGCTGAGCTCCTGCTGTGCTGACAACAGTAAAGGAGACACAGTCTGTTGCCCCCATTAACTTGTGAGCACCTGAAGGTCAGAGACCATCTTTTTTTTTCTTTTTCTTTTCTTTTCTTTTCTTTTTTTTTTGGTGAGACCATACTTTCTTAATTTTTGCATCTTCCAATCCCAGCTTCCTGCCTGAGACAAAATAAACTGGTGACACATTTAGAATCATCCCTGATTCTCTGACTAGTAACATGGTTTCTCTTTACAGTACAGGCTGTAGTGTGTGGCTTCCCACTGTCCACATTCATACCATTTCCTAGATTTCTTATCTGCAAACGAGGGCTCAGACTTTCTACGTGCCATATAAAGCATTTTAAGCTTTCTTTGCCATGCTCTTATCATGATCGATTTTCTTAGAATTTAAGCTAAGAGAACAAGCAATGTGCGTGTGGTGGAGGGGACTGGGTGAAGGTGGGGAGGGGTCGGTGGGAGGCCCCTGTCTGATGAGGGGGGGTTATCGAGCTAGCTGGTTAAAGCAAGACCAGAGCTTTTGCATCCTGTGAGAGGTTTCTCCTAGCAAACAATTTAAAGACACATTGCCCAGCAATACAGCTTGTCTTAAAGTTTCTTTGTGCCATTATCAGACTTAATGGATAGTTAGGAGCCTTCACATTAATGCTGTTTATTAAACCTCTGAGTCGAGAGGGTACATTTCTTATCTCTTCCTTGCTGTGTAGCTGGCTTTAAATATACAAAAAGGAATCACGGTGTTTGCATCAGCACACCTTAATCCTTCCTCCTGGGCCATGATCCTACCTGTTTCCTCTCATTTCTCTGGGGCAATTTGGTTGCTTCAGCTCCTTTGAGCTCATCCAAGCATTACCTCAGCATCATTACAGTGGCCTCTATTGCCCACATTGGAAAGATCCTTATGTTCTATTTTAGCTCTTTTGCCCCAAAGGTAAGGCATAAATATGGAATGTCAGACTTGTGCAAAGTGCCTACATGCTGTTATTTACTCTCACTCAGTCTTTAGTGGATAGCTGGCTTAGGCCCCACGTTTCCCATCTATTAAAAAAAGAATTGGTGGTGTACTTAAGGCCTGGACCTGCTGTTTAAGCAGAATATGTAATTGCCTATGTAATGGAATTTCAAGGGTGAGAAGCTGAATCTGTCTTCAGCCACTGAATGTGGTCTGATATTTGGAGGACTAGCCCTTAATCTTTAAGTAATAACAGCAGAGTGTGAAGAAAGTAGGAAAGAAACTATTGTTTTTGAATGTGCCTGGTGTTTCATGCAGAATCATTTAGCATTACCTTATTTGTTGAATGTACTCAAGAAACTATGAAATAGATATTATTATACCCATTTCATGGATGAAGAAACCGAGGTCTAGCAAGAGCTTCTGCTAGTTAGTAAGTTAGTAAGCATGGAACCAACACCAGTACATAGTCAGTGATTAGGGAAAACAGAATTTGGACAGTCTGTCAGACTTCAAACCACTTCCTCTTGTCATATCAGAGGAAAATTCTCAACAGTTTTCCTAGTTAGGAAATAGCATCTCCAGGACGAGGTTACAAGCACAAAGAAAGGGAGAGGAATAACAGGACTGAGTTTGTGGGGTAATGGCTGCAGAGTGGGTCTCTCTCGGGACTCCAGGGAGAGCACGCTCTGCAAATATAGAATCAGGTAGCACAAGAACTGTATATAGGGGATGCCAGAAACCCCCTAGTCCAGCCATTTCCCTCACTGCACATGAAGAAACAAACAGGAAAGAACCTGCCCAGGAAGACAGCAAATGATAGGCAGAGCAGAATCTGTAGGCTTGCACTCCAAGCTCCCAGTTTCTTCAGCTTCTTAAACTCTCTGACTTCTTGAAGTGCTATCTTGGCTTGCTACTCTTGGTCCCTATGTCAAACTCCATCACTTAATAATATGCCAGCTTCCTGCAACTATAGAAGTGAACTGTGGGGAGTTCTGTATGTATGTATGTATGTATGTATGTATGTATGTATGTATGTATTTATTTATTTATTTATTTATTTATTTATTCTGGATGACTCAGACTCCTTTTACCCAGGAGTACATTAATATATGTATAAATTACTCACAATGAATATTGGAACATCCACACCTATCATGTTACACATCTATCCCAGTTGTACATGTCACAATACCACCGGCTTCGTGACACATGCACGACTCACAGAGGTTCCACATTTCTACTCAGCCTTCCTTTACTTGTTTTCGAAGATATTAAGAGAATGTTTTCATTATTCCAAAATGAAGAGGACAGAACAAAGCTCCAGCTTAGAGAGTTAATTATAGCTTTTAATTTCAAATTTACCTCTTCATAAAGTTGCTCACTGACTTAGAACAGTCTTATCCCAAATTGCCCACAGCTCATTCCCTCACAGCTTCCCAGGGCTCTGCTGACTCAGAGCGTAAAATCACTTCACCTTCCAGTGCCTCAAGTTTCTCATTGGTGAACTGAAGTGGCTGATACAGACCAGCTTTGAGGCATTTTTGTGACAATCAGTGGAAAATAATAGCAAGCTAAATTGTAGCTTCCTTGTGCTCAGAGGATAAGGCTATTCTTCAAGATCTAAGTGACTTCGGTCCAATAATCAGTAGCTCATTTGTTTCAATATTTCTTCTGTTTTTGTTTTATATTTCTATCATATAATTTCATATAAGAGGAGAAATGAACTTGTACCTTCTTAAAAGACATACTGGAAAAAGGTTAATTTCTTACGTAGAATTCTGGTTTGAAGAGGGGTCATATTACATAAAAGTAGATCACAAAATTTTGCAAGATCATCAGAATCTGTAAGGAAAGGAAAGAGAAATTGAATTATTATGCCAGGATTAAAAGAAACGTGAAGAGTAGGTATGAAAAAGCTTCCATCTCTCTGTACATACTCTCTGTTATTTCTTAGCTACACTTCTTTTGTTGTTGTTGTTATTTTTTGTTCCTGTGTAGGAAAACTATTATAAAATAGTTGTGGTGTGTGTAGACAGAGGATGTTACATATTAGATTTGAAAGGATTAATGTTTAATGTTTTAAAACAACTTCTTTGCTAAATCATATTCACAGGGATTAAAGTTATTTTGTGTTCAAAATAATTCCTCCAGGAAGTATATGCAGACCATACCCATCAGTGTTAATCTCCATGTTACCTTTGTGCCTCATTTGTGAATCTATTCTTGCTGTTTACTTGGTAATTTATGGTGTTGGTTTGCAGGCTGTCTCCTGCAAACCTGGGGGTCTTTGAGGCTTGCAGGTCCTTGAGGATTTTTTTTTCCTTTGAGGATTTTTTTTCTGTGTAATCTTACTTTCAGAATTATATCTACTACAAAATGGATACTCAAAAAAACTTGATGGTTTAATTACTGGATTCATGAGTTGGTGGATGGATGGTATCAGACTAGAAATACAGAACTGACCATGAGAGGCTAGTGTTTGCAATGCAGAAAGTAAAGGTGATTCTAGCGTAAGCAGGAAAAAAAAAATGTGACCAATGAGATAACTGTGGGCATGAAGGAGGTGTGTTAAAGGAATGCTTCTCAAACTTCAATGTCTATACGAATCACCTAGGAATCTTGTTTAAATACAGAATCTTATTCACTATATCTGGGGTGGGGCCTGGGATTCTGCATTTTTCTTTCCTTCCTTCCTTCCTTTCTCTTTCTTTCTTTCTCCCTCCCTCCTTCCCCTCCCTTTCCTTCCTTCCTTCCTTCCTTCCTTCCTTCCTTCCTTCCTTCCTTCCTTCTTTCCTTCCTTCCTTCCTTCCCTTCCCCCCCTCCCTCTTTCCTTCCTTCCTTCCTTTCTTCCTTCCTTCCTTCCTTCCTCTCTCTCTCTTTCTCTCTCCTTTCCAGAGAGAGATAGCATGCAAGGTGGTGGGGTCAGGGACAGAGGAAGAGATAGAATCTTAAGCAGGCTCCATGCCCAGCACAGAGCCTGATGCAGGGTTGGAACCCACTACCCTGAGATCATGACCTGAATCGAAATCAAGAGTTGAAGGCTTAACTGACTGAGCCACTCAGGAGAGCCTGGGATTCCACATTTCTAACAACCTCCCAGATGCTGCTGCTGCTGCTGATCCATGTATGAGTGGCAAGACCTCTCAGGATCTGTCTTAGAGAAGTAGACGGCAGTATGATGGGGCAGCTTTGAGAATGACTAAAACTGGGCACAGAGTAACAGGGCCCTGCAAATGGAATTACAGTGGATTCTTTTTTTTTTTTTAAAGATTTTATTTATTTATTTGACACACAGAGAGAGATCACAAGTAGGCAGAGAGGCAGGCAGAGAGAGAGAGGAGGAAGCAGGCTCCCTGCCGAGCAGAGAGCCCGATGCGGGCCTCGATCCCAGGACCCTGAGATCATAACCTGAACCGAAGGCAGAGGCTTTAACCCACTGAGCCACCCAGACGTCCTACAGTGGATTCTTGTTTATCTATGGTAGCTTTGTTCTCTAAAGTCACTGCACACTGAATTAGCAAATACCGCACTGTGGCTCCTAGACGGAATACAGAGCGAGGTTCCTATGAGCCTCTGCTTATGGTGTTTTGCTGGTCATTCAACACACAACGTTATTTTATGTGTTTTTCTGTTTAAAGACACTTTATATGTATTGTTGATTCATTAGCATTAAACTCATGGCCATCAGCACTAGAACTCATGCCTGAGTGAAGCTTATCTAACACATGTGTTTTCTCTGTGAGGAACATCACAGCCTGCCTGCACTTAGGAACACCTCAGACAGCACTTCTGTAATATGCTTGGGAGCCAAAATCCCCAACAAAAAGCACAGAAAGCAGATGTGTTGCAGTAAACACACCGTAAAAAAGATACAGACTTCCAGGATGAGAGCTGAACTAAGAAAGCCAATGTCACCTTGTTTGACCTCAGCTGGGAGCTTGCAAATTGGGTGACTCAAATGTTTTGCCTCTCGGCATATGTCTGCTACTGACCGTGAAAATGTCATGAATATTGATTTTGGGGTTACATATAAATTTTAGTAAGTAGGTGAAATTGCAAATATGGAATCTGAATAATGAAGATTGACCATATAATATTCAGATGTGGGAAAGGCCAGAAAAGACATAATAACCTGAAACTAATGTAACATTTTGTGTCAAGTATACTGCCATTCAAAAATAAATAAATAAATAAATAAATAAATAAATAAATAAATAAATAAATAAATACATCATAGTTGCAGCAATCTCAGCAGAACAATAGCAGAAAGCTTCAGGACGTTGTGTTAAAATAACTGGATTCTTCTGAGAAATGCCCAAGAAAGTCTGAGGGTCTCACTGGCCAGCAGGCAGAGATTACTGTGAAATCCTGAAAGAGAACAAAATTCGTTAGGCTCAGGACAATACAACAGGTCCAGCATGAGCCACATTTCAGACTCGTGTGGGGAAATGAAGGCACTTCAATTAGACAAGATGGTATTGGTGTTACCATGTAGTCATTAGTTATAAAAGTATCTCCCAGTCAGCATTTCTTAAACTTTCCCAACAGATTTCCCATAATAGCAGAGAAGAGTCAAAAATGTATTCTTGAAAGCCTGCCTCAACAAGGTCCAAAGTGGTTTTCTATTTCATAAAATATCTGGGCTTGTTTTAATATAAAATTGTTTCCTATTATTTACCACCAAATAAACCGACCTTCCTTCCAACAAGAGTCACTTCTTGCCTTCTCATCCTCCTGGCACACATCTTGGCCTCGAGGGCCCATCAGTCAGCGTGTGTACTGGTCCTCTGGATCGGTGATTGGCAAACCACTACCTATGGACCAAGTCCGGCCTACTGCCTATTTCTGTAAATAAACGTTTGATGGAACACAGCTGTACCCCTTCATTTCCTATTGCCAATGGCTGCTTTCACATTGCAATGGCAGAGTTGAGTAGTTGTAACAGAGACTAGACACCCACTAAAGCCAAAAATATTTGCTATCTGGCTCGTTACAGAAAAGTTTGCCCATTTCTGGTCTCAATTATTATGTTTCTTTTTCTTAATAATTGATGTTATTACTTTCCCAATTTCTTAAGTTAAAAACCAGGCAAGCCTGAATTCGTTAGATCTAGCTGATGATTAGCTCAGATATTGATTTCTGTGAAGTGAGCCAGATCTTCCCTTAGACAGACCCAAATAACTCAAGTGAAACCAAACAGGGCCCAGGCTTGCTAGAGTGAATCAGCTTTACTAGCCTGAACTTGAGCCTGTCCCTCCTGACTGGAAGAGCTGAGGGTGGTTAATATCATGTAAATGCCTCTGTCAGTAGGTGGTTGTGTAATGGGTGTTGAACAAGGGGAAATTAGTGTTTGGACTGCCTCATACTGCTAAATATGAATTAAAATAAGGAATTTAAACATAAAGGGGGGAGAGGGCACAAGGAAAGGGAAGAAGTAACCACATACAGGAGGCATTTGGCAACCCAGAGCCTGGCAGCCCAAGGCAGTGGAGAGCAGAACCAGCTAGGGCAGAGTTCAAGCAGAGCTTTGAGAAAATACTGAGGACTTAATCTGGGATAAATGTGACTGACAAATCCAAAAGACAAGCATTGAGCTAAAAATAGCAGATAAACCAAGAGAAAGGAAACAGATTTGAAACAGAGCAAAAGGAAGTGTGACAGCAAAGCTAGGAAATATCTAGAAGTTTGCGTAGCAAAGAGAGGAAAACTGGCTTGTCTTTAGTGACTTTAGGGTTAGTGATTGGAGTTCGGGCAATTTGAATCAGTCAGAAGAAATTGAAGGTGATTAGGAAGGTCATTTGTCCAATAAATAAAATTTTCAGAATGCTTCTGAAATTTTATATCTGTATCTATATTTATATTCTCCTCAACACCCCAGGATTCTGGGCAAAACTTAGAGAACCACACACAAAAGACTTCAGTTTCTCAAGGTTTGGGAGGTCTGTAGTCCCAGGAATTGGGGAGTGGAAAAGCAGAATGAGATTTGTAAGATAAAGGACATTTTTTGGAGCAAAGGTTTAAAACTTGCTTCTGGAAGAACTGGGATTAAAGGAATGTTGGCGAAATCTCAGAGATTTTTTTTCTTAAATTGGGTAATATGGTTTCTATAATTATATATGCGAAATCTGATTGGCTTTATATATTATCTATCCTAAGAACTTTCACATCTGGGAAATATACTCCAAATAGGTGTTCCTACCTCCTGTCCCCTGCAAATAAAATGACGGCTGGTTATGGTTGTTGATTATCCATTGTTGACTAGAGGTACAGAAAAATGAAAGGACAGAGATTTTTTCTTGAACAAGGGGTCATGTAGTTCCCCTTGCTGTCCACAGGTAGCTATGTTGATGAATGAAATTGGCCTTAGGATGAAGAAGACCTAGAAGGGAACTAAGTAGGGGAACTTTTGCTGGCATCATGAAGCCACTGGCCTACTACTCTACGCTAGACTTCCGCTTCCACGATAGGCTATATTTTTTTCTTTTCTTTTCTTTTTTTTTAGGTCATTTTGAGTTGGAATTTCTGTAATTTCCAGCCAAAATCATACTGTTTTTATTAATATGTGCCAAGTTCTCCTCCAGGCACTGAGGCTGCAATGCCATATATAAGCCAGACAAGAGCTAATTGGAAAGACAAAGAAACCAGATTATTTTAGTAGAATAATCTATAATGATTGTCAGATCCCAAAATTCTCATTATCCTGTCCATGCTACCCTTGATAGCATAATTTGCATTTAGGGAAGGGGATAGATCCTGGGAGAGCAATACAAACCCATAATAAGAACAAAGGTTTCTAAAGGTGAAGGGAGATAGATACATATGATGAAGATTGTGGAGACATTAGTGATAGGGAGATGTTATGGCAGGGAAGACAAGACAGAGATGAAAGGTTGTCTCCACTACAGAATTCCTCTGAAGGTAATTCAGAAGGAATATCCAGGAATCTGGATACAAACCAGGAGGATAGAGAATCAAGCCAAGAAAAGAGTAATTAAAGGAGGCAACAGCCAACTGTGTCAAAAGCAGCTAATAGACCAAGAAAGATGCAAACCATGAATTGTCCATTAGATTTGACAACAAGGAGGTCATTGAGAACCATAGCGAAGGTAGAGGGGTGGGTATCAGAAGGGAGTGAACTGAACAGGGAAATGAGGTAGAGGCAGAATTGGGAGTTTGGTTATTTCTTGAAGCAGCTTAGCTGGGAAAGGAAACGGACAGATGGATGATTGTGTATATTTGGTGGGAAGATTCATAAGTTCCATAGGAAATTCTGTTTGCCCCTCTTGATGAAGACCTTCCAACATAGAAGAATGTTTGAGTTCCTTTAGGTCTGCTTATGAGCCCCTGTCATACAACTGGTGTTTGGAAAGGCCTGTTGTAAAAGGTCCATCCTGCGATTCACACAGTGAACAATGGGAATTAAATAGACCAGCCAGGATTTCCCAATAGTATGTTCAATTTGTTGAGTTTGGCTGTGAAAGTCATGGCGTTTCATCCATTGTGTAAAATTGTTGTTTTAAGTACCTTTCTCAACTAGATGTGCTTACTCCACAGTTTTAAATCAAGTTCATAGCTTATTCAGCAAAATTTAAACATTTGTTTTTAATTGGTAATGTTTTATAGCTAGATGGGGTAATCACACTGTTCCCCCCCCTTACACACACACACAAAGACACACACACACACACACACACACACACACACACACAGAAAAACCTCTCTAAACACTGAGGGCTATTTTCTTTTAGTCTTTTTCTGTTCCTGTGTTTAGTAGTATCTCCCATGCTCTTCACTAGGCCTACAAGCCGCCAGCATAAGTTATGAAATGTGAGGTTCTCTAAGAGCCAAATGTATTCGAAAAGGTAACACATACAGAAGTGAGCAGTCATTCCGGAAGATGGACTAATGGTCTGGGCCAAGACTGGGGTGAGGTGAGTAGGGCCGGATCATGCAAGTCCAGAAACAAATGCTGTCTTTGTTTAAAATTTTCTTCCTTATGGAATTTTTGCACTAATTTTGATTTTTTAAAAGTCCATTAAAATATTATATATCTTGATGACTGAGGTTTTCAGTGTCCTTAAATTTTGCACCTATGGCAAATGCTTCCCTCACCTCACCCTGGTCCTGACCTATAACACCATGGCTGAGTGATGGGCTTTGACCTCAGACAGAAGTCGGTTTGAACCCATCTCTCCCACTTACTAGAAGCATGACTCGAGCAAGTTACATGACCTCTCTAAGCCCAATATCCTCACTTGTAAAGTGGAGATCATTAAATTAAGTGAGTTAATACAGGTAAGTATTTGGCTTAGGGATAACAAATAGTCAATAAATAGAATATCATTTCAAAATGAGAATGAATAATCTAGCTAATTACTATATAATAACCCTGTCTAATACCCATACATACCTAAGTTTAAGTTTTGTGGTAGTCACTTTTGAAAAGACGAAAAGAAAAGGTAAAAATAGTTTTAATAATTTATGTAACACACTATACACAAGATGGTAATATTTCAGCATGAAATTAACATAAAAATTATTAATAGGGTACTTTATATTATTTTTTATACCAAGTCTGGGAAGTTGAGTACGTATTTTATACTTACAGGACGCCTCAGTTTGGACAAGGCACATTTCAAGTGCTCAGTGGTCACACCTTGTTGGTGCCCACCATACCTGATGCTCAAAAGCAGACATTCTTCTTAGAAGATCAGTGGAGGCAAGAGCCATTGCTTAAAGAATATGGGAAAAATAAGGCATTTTCTAACCTTTCTTACAGTAGGGCAAATTTGGCAAGAGCACAACCTCCAAGTCTAGAACAAATTCTGTTACCTTTTTCAGTACCTTTCATGTGGTCTTTGAAATATGAAACTGTGACCATTTCGGACTATGATTAGAAAAAATATCCAGTATGGGGCGCTGGGTGGCTCAGTCGATTAAGCGTGTGCCTTTGACTCAGGTCATGATCCGGGAGTCCTAGGATTGAGTCTCACAACTGGGCTCCCTGCTCAGCGGGGAGTCTGCTTCTCCCTCTGCCTGCTGTCCCCCCACCCCCCGACCACTTGTGCTCTCTCTCTCTCTCTCTCTGTCAAATAAATAAATAAATAAATAAATAAATAAATAAATAAATAAATAAAATCTTTAAAAAAAAAAAAGGATGAAAAAATATTCAGTAGGAAGAGTACATTACTTCCTCTTTAATTTCTACCAGTTGATCAAACACTATTTCCTCATTAACTTATTCTATTGGATTCTAAGAACATCTTAGTATGACTTATAAGCACAGTGGCCACAGATTTAACATACTTTGAGTCTTAAATTAGTCTGTTCTTTGTGCCAAAAATAGAGGAGCATTTGAAAACATAACATTCTGACACTTTACAGGTATTTGAAGGCTCAAAAAATTCAAACTTTAAGGGAGAGAGAAAAAAACTAAAATAAAAGTTGGTTAGGAATTATCATTTTAAAAAAAGGCTTATTTGGAAAGAAATTCCTACAAAGAAACAAGGAGCCGTGGTAGCATGCTTTCATTTAAAGGGGAGAATCTGGATTTGTTTAATTCACTTGCATTAAGAAAAAAGAAAACATTTCCCAAAGAATATGCGCAATGTTCTTAAGTATGGTGTATGATCTGAAACATTTTTTAAGATGTTAACTCCAAGTCCATCTGCTCCCTGGCCTCCCCTGGCTCTCCCCGTGGCCTCTTTACCTTCCTCGCCACGTATCTAGCACCTTATGTTAGCAGTGAGTACAGAACAGCCAGACTTATCAGGGACAGGTTATTTTCTTAGCGTAAAAAAATTACTGCTTTTTTTGGTGCTGATAGTTTATTTATGGCACTTAACTTTTCACTTCAAGTCCAGACATAATTTTGGAGTACATGAATTAACTCTTTTTGGGCACGGGAGGGGTGAAATTTCTTTACCTTAAAGAGTGTTTCCCCATGGCCTATATATTTTAAAGGTAAATGCTGAGTCATTTATGATATATTAAAAAGAAGTCTTTCTTCTTTCAACTCCACCCTCCTGGATTGGAAATAAACCTGACAAATCTCATGTAGAAATCATTTCTGGAGGTTTTCCAGGTCTGAGAATATGGGAAAGGAGGCCATTTAAAATACTGTAGCCTACTGCTCCACATATATGCCTAGACCAGCAGTACCAGCCACGCCTTAGAAACCAAATCTCGAGCTCCATTCAGACCAATCATATTAGAACCTACACCTTAATCAGATCAACTAGATGATTCTTTTGCAAATCAGTGTTTGAGAAGCACTGATCTCTAGGTAGATAGTCTCCATAACTTTGTTTAAATAACCTTTGTTAAAAGATCATAAATTGTTGTGTGACTATTACCATTCTTCAAATTAAAATGAAAAGTTTTTACATTGAACCATTTAACTAACTTTAAGATTTCCTTTACAATAACGAATAATACCATGCTGCTATTTTAAAGTATCTGTGACTTGAATGTTACTTTAAAAACGGTATTTTCATGTAACCTACAAGTGTTATTGTAATCTCTACAGGTTTTCACAATGTGGAAAGCTGTTCTTAGTACTATGTCTTTGTGAGTAAGGCCTGGGCGTGGGTGTTTTTTAAAACTCTCCTGGGGAAACTGATATGCAGCCCGGGCTGAGAGCCACCCGTCTGTCCCCAGGATATCTGATCCAAAGCTTCAAGGTCTTGGTGGGATTCAGAGCTAATGTGACAAATGTCTCTCTTTCTCTCTCCCTCTTTCTCTTTAACATAATTTTAGGTCTGGTTCATTTAAAATGTGTAATAGGCCCCCACCCCAAACCAGGGACTGATACAGGTGAGGGATTTTTTCCTGCTTTTCCTTGTTCTCTCTGGTTTTCAAGGTCTCGGTGATGCCCTAAACAAGCAATCTAGAGTACTTCTGCCCCAACTTCACTCATTAATCATTTCCTTTTACACTTCTGGTCTCTTTCCAGCTTTCCAGAGTCTTTCTGGGATCCAGGAGCCTGAAAATAGCATCCGGGATGTGTCTACCTCCGTTTTCCTCCCTCCCTTCTCTAGGGTAGTCTTCAGAGACAGCCCAAAATAGCACTGGCCTTTTCTCGCTGGGACTTCAACATTCTCAGGCAGTTTTGCATTTTTAAAATGAAAAAAAGTCTGGAATAGCTAAATTAGAGCTCTAACAATTCAGATCACTGGTTGATTTTCTACGAAGCCATAAGTTATATTTTAAAACAAGAGATTCTATTGGAAATGTAGCTGAGCTCTGAATGCAGTAAGTCTCAGCCTGCTTCTGCTCTCTGGGTTGGGTCAATGGCTGTGAGAAGCATTGCAGGGCTGGATTCTGTGCTTGGGCATGGAGCTGATGATACCCTACCCTGTTATGTTGATTTTAAAAGCATTTAAAAATGCTTTTTGGATGAATACTATTAAAAATCCAAGAATGATTAAAACATCCAAAAAATGATGAATTTAACCCAACTAAATTAATTCTATAAAACAAATTTTTAAAAATTAATATCTTAAAAACAATTCTAGCCAATTATCTTTCCATATAATTTGGAAAACACACATATTTCACAACTATGAGACCAATGTGGCTTTGTGAATATAGCTGTTAGAGTGACCTCTATTTTATATTTCTATCTGCTTGATTTGGGGACTGAAGTTTTGATAATCCTTAGTTAGTAAAGACACATCTTAAAGAAGAAACAGAAACTGTTGTTTTCTATTTATTATCATATGTCTAGATGTTCTAGAGTGGGGATTCTTTTCGAGGAATCACTTTGGATCTTTTTGCCCTCTGGCCCAAGCTTGTCCTCACTTTGGGTTTGAGGCTGAAAGATCTCTGCAACCTATAATCTATTTTTTCCGCTTGATCAGTCTCCTAGTTTGATCTTTAATAATTCACATCTGCATTGAGCCTTAAGACAGGAAGTCATGCCAAGTGGGCACAATGAGAAAACTAATTTAAAGATGGGAAAGAACATTCAAGAATTGCCTTGGGTTTTGAGTTCACTGTGAAGGGAAGTGAAAGTGCCCACAGTCTTGGATTCATGCAACTTCTCCCACCAATATCTTGGCCAGCCAAAAGACTCCAGATCAAGTGGGTGGTATAATTGGCCAGGAAATGTACTTTTCAGGAAAGTGTCTTAAAGATAAAGTTTAAAAGCACTTTATGAGACCCTACCAGCAAAATTATCATTCAAGGGCATGCTTGAAAGTTAAATTTTACTAGAAAACTATATAAATAACAGAGGGATCATCAAATACTTTAAAGTACAAATTACTAAGATTTAAAAATTTTTAAAAATTGATGTAGGAGTTCATAAATTGATCAGTAATCTAAATTGTTTTTGGAGAAAAGGTCTGGTATACACGAATAAATATAATTTTAAAAAAGTCTAAGGATTATCATATAGGCTGTGCAGAACTCAGGAAAGCATTTCTAAAACAGAGACATTCCAGAAAACACACACACACACATACACACACACACACACACACACACACACACACACACACACACACACAGCGTAAGCCCATTTCTCCTCACACTGCTCCCCTGCCTGTCAGGCCCCCGTCTCTCCCTGCTGCTAACCCACCTTGCTACAGCCAGGCCAGAACTGCTCTCCATTTATCCCACTAGAAGGCCAGGTGCTGTCAGCCCAAAAGAAAAAAGAGACTTGATTGTCTCATGTTTAGCCCTAGATAGTGTGATCACTAAGGAATGATAGTTCTTTGATGTCTTTTGTGAGTATTTTGTGTTCTCCTAGTTCCCTTTAGCCTTGGAGTTTTATAACCTACTAGTACATGGAAATACTTAGGGAGCTTTTTAAAAATCTATTTAGACACAGGCCTGAAAGTTTAATTTAATTGGTCTAGGGTGAGGCCCAGGCTAAGTGTCTTTGAAAAGCTCCCCAGGGATTTTAACACACAGCTAGAGCTTAGCTTGGAAGGTACCCCCTTGAGCATTTCTGGGAGTCCATGGAAGATGTTACCAGTGTGTTCAGGATTAACTGGACAGTGAGCTCTGTCCTTATTCCTTCCTCTTCTGGTTGTGGCCCTTCACACTGGGTTCCTCCTTCTCTGCTTGGCATTGCAACATCCCTGCTCTCTCCCAGCAGAAATGTCTGTTTCTGCCCTGTCACCAATACCACTTCTACAAGCTGTGCTACTCACCCCTGGAACCACCACAGAGTTGCCTAGGTGCCAACTTTAGGAAAGGGCCAGAAGGCCTCAACATTAATAATAATAATAATAACAACAATAATAAAACACTTAATAATCCTGTTTTTATGCACCAGAACTTTTCTAGGTGCTTTACATACATTACATCATTTAACCCTTACAACAATCTCATGAAGTAGGCACGATTATTATCCCAATTTATGAGGAGACTGAGGCAGACAGGTTAAGTAATATGGCTGGCAAAATCCCAAAGAGGAACCCCCAAAATTCCATCCCCTGGTTATTCAGTTAAATACTAATGCGGGCACTACTGATGATGAGATTTGGTAGATGTACTCAGAGTTCCAAGTCAATTTCCCTTAAGGTTCGGAGATCAACCCAGATAAATCTGACCCAGTCAAGTGAGTTCTTTAATAGAAGAGTTTTCTCCAGCTGCAAGCAGAAGGGGAAGTCAGAGAGACATTAAACATGAGAAGGACTCAACATGCTGTTGCCAGCGTTGAATATGGAGGAAGGTTATGTGACGAAGAACACAGATGGGCTCCAAGGACAATAATGACAAGGCTGACAGCGACAAAATGGAACCTCAGACATATGGTCGTGGGAGACAGGGATGACCTTGGAAATGAATTCTTCCCCAGATCCTCCAGATTAGATAGAGCCCAGCCTCCCTGACAGCTTGACCTCAGCACTCTGAGACCCCAGACAGCCAAGAACCCAGTCACACCCTCCTGGACTTCTGACCTACAGAACTGTGAGCTAATAAATGGGTGTTGTGTCAAGGCTGTAAAGTAGGTTAATTGGTTACACAGCAGTAGAAAAGTAATACTGGTAAAGTTGCCCAAGGTGAGCCAGACAGTATGCAATAAAACCAAGATTCAACCCCAAGTAATATGGGTCAACAGGTCTTTCAGATTAAATTCCCAGATTGGGGCGCCTGGGTGGCTCAGTGGGTTAGGGCCGCTGCCTTCGGCTCAGGTCATGATCCCAGGGTCCTGGGATTGAGGCCCGCATCGGGCTCTCTGCTCGGCAGGGAGCCTGCTTCCTCCTCTCTCCTCTCTCTCTGCCTGCCTCTCTGCCTACTTGTAATCTCTCTCTCTGTGTCAAATGAATAAATAAAATCTTTAAAAAAAAAANTCCCAGATTGACATTGTAAATGTCCCAGATTAAATTCAGATTTAAACTCCCACACCCCATAGATCCAAGCTGCACTGAATGATACTGTGCCCTCCCACTGATGACCTCCTCATAATGAGGCCGGCTGTGTTGATCCGACTGTCTCCTCCCTTCTGAAGAAGTCTCCCAGCAGGCTGCTTAATCCATTAGGCAAAACCTTTTGATAGGTTTGCATCATATTCCCCAGAATTAATTCAACTTGGGCTTAGGTTGAAATATGATATCTTATGCGCACAGATATAGTTCTTTTTGTCAGGAACGTATAACATTGCTGAAGAAGGCCAAGGGCTATTTATGATAGGACCCATTCATTGCCCATACTTAGCCTGCATTTTGAAACTTGATGTGATATTCAGATATAGGACTTATTTCTTTGGATTCTCTCCTACTTCTGTGTGCACAAATCATTCGGATATTTACATTTCTTTTTTTTTTCTCACTAGAACAGATACCGAGTATTCACTCGTCGGTATGTATGTAATAGCTTTTCCTTCTATAGCTCTAAAAATTTTTATTTGCTGAATGACAACTGTGTACCAGAGAGGATGCTAACTGCTTGGTAAATAATGTTTCATTTAATCCTCCCAATAATTCTATAATGTAGGTATCATCATTTTCATGTTACAGATAGGTAATTGAGATGCAGGATTATGAAGACTCTAAGGCACACAGCTGATGACAAATGGGGCTCTCCAACTTCAAAGCCCCTCATTTAAAATAAAAAAGCTGCTACTTATCTTCAGAGCACCATTGAAAGTTTAGACCCACCCCATACATAGGGCTTCCGTATGATTCAATGAATGGCTCAAAGACCCTCACAAAGTCAGTCTTCAGGCAATTTCTCCATTAGCTTGCTGTGCTCTCACAATATCTACACATCTGGTCATGTCCTCAATATAAAAACCACCTCACTGGGCGCCTGGGTGGCTCAGTGGGTTAAAGCCGCTGCCTTCGGCTCAGGTCATGATCCCAGGGTCCTGGGATCGAGGCCCACATCGGGCTCTCTGCTCAGCAGGGAGCCTGCTTCCTCCTCTCTCCTCTCTCTCTCTGCCTGCCTCTCTGCCTACTTGTAATCTCTCTCTCTGTGTCAAATGAATAAATAAAATCTTTAAAAAAAAAAAAAAAACCACCTCACTTACGGATGCTGACTTAGGTGAGGTCTCACTAATTTAAATCTAATTAAATAAAAGTCCCAAGGTGAAAAACCTCTTTGTGTGGATCCATTCTTAACCATACTTGGTTAGTTTATTTAGAACAAATAAATTGCACTGATTCTGAGGTGTCTTCTACCCACTTGTGGTGGGTTCTGATAAATAAAATGTTATCATATGCATATGTAAGAGATTGTTGATATTATCATGCAACAAACCCTACATGATAAAACATTTCTAGATGTTGCCCTAAGTTAGTCACTAATGCCGACTGTTTCTTGATATCCATGAACCTGTCAATTAAACAATCCTCAGATTAAAATCTAGTTTATTCTTTCATTTGTGAGCAAAATCATCACATTTTTCTTTTCTAGCATACCCAAAGGAAAGTCTGTGAACTGTTAATATGGAAATGAAGGGTAAAGAATAGCTAGAAGAAGGACATCGGGGTATGTTTGAATGTGCCAGGGGCTGGGAAAGAAGAGACCTAAATTACCCTTACAATGTCACCTCCCAACTTAGTTGGCTCTCTGAGTCCCAGTTTTTACATATGAAATGAAGATAATGTCTAAAGCGCTATGTACATTTATTGTTGTTGTTATTACTATTATTATTACAATTGAGAAATGACGGTGGGTAGTTAGTTATCTGAGACTGTGGAAATCATAAATCCTTTGTAGGGGGTTTTTCTGATCTGGTCTCAATTTTCCAGGTTACTCCCTTTTTGTGTTGCCAGTTGAGCCTTTGCTAGGCAATAGAACAGTGAGAGGATGGTCCTGTTACTGTGGAAATAATTGGAGGGGAGGGATCCAGCACTACAATTGACTGGGATTATCTGCCTACCAGGAGACTTTGGATTTGAGAAAGTTGCAAAGTTCAAATGTGATCTTCACAAAGACTGGGAGAATGTCTCATTCAGGATCCATCCCAGCACCCATCACACAAAAGTGCTCAATAAAGTGATTAATGAAGTAATGAATGAAGGAATGGCTGTTTATCCTCAAACGGAGCCCAGAGTAGATGATCAGGCTAAGAAATAGAAGCGGAAATATTTCCTCTTTTATTTTCCTTAGTTGATTATTAATCAGAATTTTTGTCTACAGGAAACCAAACCTCAAGTGTAACCATCTTAAAGTGTGAAATGCAAGTGTTAAATAATGTCAGATACTTCCCTTAACATGCAAGAATGTATACTTTACCAGTAAGTATTTTCATTCATTCATTTATTCACAGATTATACCAGGACTTGAGTAAGGCTATTGATTGTCTCCTGAAGTCTTAGTACTCAGTAAATTTATCCATTTGATAAATATTCACTGGGTTCCAGGCACCTTGGTAAGTCAAATATTTACTCTGGTGAAGCCACCAATGATCAAAACATTTCAGAACTTCCTTTCATTTGTTTCCAAGCCTGAAGTATGTTAATTATACAACACCTCTCAGTCATAGAACCAGGGCGCAAACACTGTCTAATTCAGTCCTGGTAAGAACAAGGAGCCATCGTGCTGTATGTGCAGACAGCACCCCTAATAGGACCTCAGGACATCACTCAAGAGTTCATTATTAACCATGTCTGACAAATGAAGACATGGAGACTTAAAAAAGTAAATGACTTTCACAAGGTCAGCATCCTGGGTGTAAGAACCCTGAATCAACTTCTGACCCTCAATTTAGTTGTTTAAATTCAACATACCAGTATCTTCAGCAGTGACAAATCATTACCTTTGGAGACATCTTGGCATTTTGAAAACACTCAAAATTTATCGAGAGTTAGTTTTTATAAATAAGGTGGGGAATGAGCCAGATTTTTTTCATTGGCTTATGAAGTGGCTCTGTAGACAATTCTGGGAAAGTAGCTCTAAATTTTTGTGAGCAGTGTTAGGCTGTCTAAGAGAAGTCCATGTGTATTTCTACAGAATTGTTTTTGAAGGAGTGGAATATTTTTGCAGGGTATAGAGGGGATCACAGTTCCAGGGTTCTTTGTCTTTCCTTGAGCATACACAGCATTAACTGTATTCGTTATTCACTTTTAAAGCAGACAATAGAGACCTGAGATTTAATGACTCCCCAAAGAGTAATACATATAAACAGGCAAACACAACTCATAATCAAACAAATATAGGTCAAGAACAGGGAATTAGTGTGGCATCATATACCAAGAAAAGTCTGCCCAGCCCTTCCCTTCCTCAGGACTATACCAGGAGCACAGGAAAGAGACAGCTTAGACTAGCGGTAGGTAATTCTGAATAGAAGCCTGTCTTTCTTCTTTGAAGACTTGAAAAGAAATGACATCAGCAAGTTAGGCAAAAATCTTTGGTTGTATTTTCTAGATAAGAATTGAAGCCCTCTGGCCTATCTGTGATAAGGCCAAGGAGAGAATGTTACATAAACAAAAGCCAGGAGGGATTTGGGTTTAGACATCTTTGTGGGGCCCACTGATCAAGCTGAACCATTTCGCCCTCAGGGGTAAACACAATATGCAGACTATGGTTACAGAGCATAGGAAAGCTCAAACTCATAGTCTTTTATTTCTAAATTTTAACTCTTAAGTCCTTGCCTAAAATTTGACATATTCTCAAGTTTTCTACATCCCATAGCTATCAAATAACAGCAAGTAATCTCTGGACATTTTGCAGTAGAAAGGAAATAGTTTATGAGAATATTGAAAGTAAACTTTGACTTTGAACATGCTAGTATTCATTTGTTTTTTTTTTTCCTCAGGTCCTGCACCAGGAAACTCCAAAGGTGAACTTTCACATTGCAATGAGGTTGTTTGAGGTCACATGGAGAGCCAGTTGAGTGCCAAAGAAATCACCAGGCCAGATTTATCATCCATGACCTAAGAAACTCAGCTAAGGAAACAAGCATTTCTAAATATTGAGACTGATATTGAAGGAAATAGATGGATAAAACAAACCTAGGTAAACAGGCAGTAATGGTTATCATCTGGCAGAACAAAATGTGTAAAGCCATGACCATTGGAACAAACCAGTTATTCAATGTTAGGTGAGAGATAGATAATCAAACATCAAAGCATACTTAATTAAGAGTCTTGCCTCATTTAGAAGCACTCACAGAGCTTCCCTACCCACACCTGCCACACTCAGTACAACTCCCTAGAAGACAGGACCAGTAGGAAAATGATACCTGCTTCCCTTCCACAACCTCTGGCTCTGCCACCAAGACCAAACACTTACCATCCCCCAAGAGGAAATTAATCCACCTTTCACTTATTTCTGGTTTTGCCAGTTATTACTCATGAAAAACCTCTTTTGTTAAACCAACCTATCATCTCCAGATGGCTTGAACCCCAAGCCCTATTACTTCCTGTCTCCCAAGCACTTTGGCTATGCTTTTCAGAATATAATAATTACATATTTCCATTTTCAACTTCCTCAATCTCCCTGCCTTACCTGAAACCTGGCTGTCCTCTACACTTTCCACAACATTCTCAAAGGGAGACATTCCTTCTTTTACCTTTCATGTAACATAGGAGTGAAAAG
The DNA here is from genome assembly GCA_002007465.1 of Ailurus styani. Lineage (NCBI taxonomy): Eukaryota > Metazoa > Chordata > Mammalia > Carnivora > Ailuridae > Ailurus > Ailurus styani. Next base: position 1,415,944 of record LNAC01000095.1, read on the forward strand.
TGGGAACAGTGGCTTCACTTCCCATACCACCTTTAGATCTTGCTCCTTACCCCCGTAGCAGCCCCCACTCCCTCTCCTGGTTTTAAAAAGAAAAAATAATGCTCAATTAATTTACAGCAAAGGAGCCAAGAACATACAAAGTGTGCTGGGAAAACTATAGTTACATGCTGTGAAAGTGAATCTCTACCTTACACCATACACAAAAATCAATTCAAATTGGACTAAAGACTTGAACCTAAGTCCTGAAACCATAAAACTTTTAGAAGAAAACAGGCAGTAAACAACTGGACATAAGTCTTGGTAATGATTTTTTGGATTTGACACCAAAAGCAAAATGAGCAGATGGGATTAGATCAAACTAAAAAGCTTCTGTATGACAAAGGAAACTATCAACAAAATGAAAAGGGAGAGAATTATTTGTAAATCATGTATCTGATGAGGGGTTAATACCCAAAATATTTTTTAAAAGTCATACAACTCAATAGAAAAACAAAAACAAGCAATTATCACTAATTTGTACTAACATTACTAATTGTCAGGGAAATGCAAATCAAAACCACAAAGTGATATCATCTTATACCTATTAGAATGGCTATTATCAGAAAGACAAGAGATAATAAGTGCTGGTGAGGATGTGGAGAAAAAGGGACCCTTGTGCTCTATCGGTGGGAGTGAAAATTGGTGCAGCCTCTATGAAAAACAGTATGGAGTTTCCTCAAAAAAATTAAAAATAGAACTATCATATGATCCAGTAATCCCATTTCTAGGTATATACCCAAAGAAAACAAACAAACAAATAAAAGATATCTAAACTCCTTTGTTCACTGAAGCATTACTTATAATAGCCAAGACATGGAAGCAACCTAAGTGTCCACTGATGGATGAATGGATAAAGAAAACGAATGGACACAATAAAATATTTTTTAGCCATAAAAACGAAGGAAATACTGTCATTTTTTACAATATGGATTGACAGGGCATTCTGCTAAATGAGATGTCAGAGAAAGACAAATAGTATATGATCTCACTTATACGTGGGATATAAAAAAAAAACAAACAAACAACCCCATAAATACAGAGAATGGATTGGTGGTTGTCAGAGGTAGAGGGTTGGCCATAGGGGAAATGGGTGAAGGTGGTCAAAAGGTAAAAACTTTCAGTTATAAAATAAATCCTGGGGATATAATGTACAGCATGGTGACTATAGTTGACCATAGTGCAGTGTATATTTGAAGTTGTTAAGATAGTAGATCATAAACATTCTCATAATGAGAGAAAAAGAATGGTTTGTAACTGTATGAGGTGAATGCCATTAACCAAAGTTATAGTGGTGACCATTTTGCAATTCATACATATATCAAATCATTATGTTGTACACTTTGGGCTAATAAACCGTTGTGTGTCAATAAAACTGGAAGAAAAACCACACCTGTGTTGAGTCTTCTACCACTGAGCTAAACCACCTTTCTCCTCATTGCAAGAATCTGCTGATTCTCCAGTCAAATCTGCTTCATTTATTGCAGACTCTGTGTCTTTCTCTCTACCCCAACATCAGCCATCATCCTTGGAGACTTTAACTTTGATGTGGATATTTACATTCATTTCTGCCACAGCCATTTCCTCCCATGGTTGCACTAAGGACCTTGTCTTCCAGATGAAATCGTACAACCTCCAAAATCACTCATTGAAAATCACCCTTCTCTTAACCTTCTAGCTAGCTTGCTCATTCAACCATTCCTGGTTGCAATTCTTCCTTCACCTTATTGGGTTCATTGATGTCTGGATCACCCCCTCTTTTCAAGAAAGTTTCTTTTTTATCTACTTATTAATCCCCATTTGTTTTTAATCACTTATTTAACTGGCTCAGATTCTACAATATGTCTGTTTAATCACTCTCCTGCAAATAGTCTCCTCTTTTCTACTCCCTCTACCTAGGAAAGAATCTCATTTCAGGTTCTCTTCTCATATCACTCTTCCCAGCCTCTTACAAGTAATATCATCCATTCTTGTGCCATCTCTGCCAGCCCCACATTTGCATCTTCACCTCCACACTCTCTTCTGCATTCTGAACACACACAATTAACTGCCTATTTGACACATCTCATTGGATATCTTAAAAAAAAAAAAAGATTTTATTTATTTATTTGTCAAAGAGAGAGCACAACCAGGGGGAGAGGTAGGCAGAGGGAGAAGCAGACTCCTTGTTGAACAAGGAGCCAGATGTGGGACTCAGTCCTAGGACCCTGGGATCATGACCTGAGCTGAAGGCAGATACTTAAACAACAGAGCTACCAAGCCATCCCTTTCACTGGACGTCTCATAAGCACCTCAAAAACATTATTGCCAAAATTGATCTTTCAATCTTCCTAGGTTTAGTAATTCAGTAATCTCAGTAAATGGCACCTCGTTTTGCAGTTTATTCTTGAGAGTCAGTCAACCAACAAAGTCCTGCCAGTTCTACCTAATTTTTCTCACCTGTCCTCATCTTTCCTCCTCTGCCTTTGTCCATCTGGTGCAAGTCTGTATTCAAGACTAAAGCAATAGCTTCTTCACCGCTCTGACATAGCCTCTCTCTATCCTATTTCCAAGTTCATGCTCCAAACAATAGCCAGAGTAACCTCTTTAAAAATGCTGATCATCTGAGCCCTCCTTAGAACCCTTCAATGACTTTCCTTTGCTCTCAGCATAAAGTTATAAGCCCCTAACATGACCCTTAAGAGCAGGAGTCACCTGACCTGGCTATGTCTCCAGGCTTCTCTGGCACCACTCGCTCAGACATGCTGGCCTCCTGTCTGTTTCTCAAATGCACAGAGCACCACTCTCTTTCCATGTTACACTGTGCTATTCCCTCTTACTACTGCTCTTTGCTTAGTTAATGCCTACTTCTCTTTAAAGTCTCAGCCTAAACATTCCTTAGGGAAATATTCTCTGACCTACAGGACTGTTTTTCTTTGTTAGATTTATATAAAAATAAAATACTGAAAAATTATCAATAAATGACTATAACTAAATAAAAATACATATTTTGTAATTATGTGTTTAGTGCGTGTTCCCCATGCTAGACAAAACTCAAAGATTATCTTGGTCTTATTTGACACTCTGTCCCTAGTAGAGTGACAAACCATCGGGGGTTGCCCAGAACTGAGGAAGCTTCTAAGATACAAGAATTTTTGTTTTAAAATCAAGAAAATCCTGGGCAAACTGAGAGGTTACTTCAGTAATTTCCAGTGCCTAGAACAATCTTTAGCACATGCTTGTGAAATGAACATGGTCCTTGCTAATGAAATCTTCGAAGTCTTTCCTATCATTTCCACGTTATCTCTAGCTTTCAACCCAATTCCATTGTTAGGTTTTCCCTCCTCTGGGTTCCTGCAACACCTTGAAAGGAACTCTATATTAACACTTACGGTTGCATTTTCCTTGTAACTATATGTTTCTGTATTTATCCTCCCCACTGGACCTTGAACTCTATGTAAATAAAGACTGTGAGTTTCTTTTTTTAATCTTTTAAAATTTTATTATTATTATTATTATTATTATTATTATTATTATTATTATTTGCCCCAGGGTACAGGTCTGTGAAGGACTGTGAGTTTCTAATCTTTCTTTTTGTAATACCTTTTGCAGTGTCTGGCACATGATAGACACTGATAAACACACAAGGAAGGAAGGAAGAGGGGAAGGGAGAAAGGAAAGCATATACAATAAATGAAAGGAAGGAAGAAGGAGGTTGGAAGGAAAAGAGAGAGAAAGGAAACAAGGCAGGTGGTGATCCCTCCAGTCATTTGATACAAATGTCTGAAGCCACGTGTCCCCTACTTGACTTGTACATTATGTCAGGTGGTATAATCCTCTAGCAAGAAGTGGCCAGCAATGGGACAAATGAAGGGAGCAGAAGTATGAGACAAAAACCTTCCCAATTCACCCCAAATTGCCACCTTATGCACTTCTACATATTTCCAGATCTGTATAGAAGGATTCTCTTCAGTTCCTACATGCTTACTCCTAACAGAGGCAATTACAATGATAGGGGCTTGGAAATAGGCGTTCCTTAAATGCTAGATCAGAGCATGAGGCCTTGATCCAACAGTTCCCAGAACCCTACCTGTCCCCAGTCCCCTCGATGTTGGGTACTAGTATCAGTTTGCCTATTGACTGGTTGTGGAACCTAAATCTGGATTACCTTCCTGGGACAAAATTGGTTTTTCTATAAAATGAGGATGTTGGATTATGCAGTCTTTTTTTTTTTTTTTAAGATTTTATTTATTTGAGAGAGAGAGAGCACAAATGGGGGGATGGGCAGAGGGAGAAGCAGGCTCCCCCCTGAGCTGAGAGCCCCCAGATGCAGGGCTTCATCCCAGGACCTTGAGATCATGACCTCAGCTGAAGGCAGACACTTAAATGAGCTACCCAGGCACCCTGGATTTTGCACTCTTAGCAAACTCTGGAAGTCCTATGATTTTGTGGATCTGTTTTGCCTCTGTATAATTTCCTGTATCTGCTTACATGCTTTCTCACACACAATCTGATATGAGCCTTATGAAGCTCCTCAGGTATATTAACTATTTAGAATACTCTAGAATGGTGAGAGGAATAAAAGGAAAGGGAGGGATTCTGGGCTGCGTAAGGCTAGCAAGTATCTAAATAGGGACTACTGATGAATTTTTAAGGATTTCTCTTTTGAATAAGAATCATACAAATTATTCAGCAAAGTGTATTGGGTTGGAAAGGTATAAAACTCATATCTATTGACTGAAGCCCAAATGCCCTTTTGCAGTCCCAGGTGCTTGTCTTTGCAGTACGATCATGAATGCCCTGTGGTCTCTTTAGCTGCCTCGCTATTGCAGGAGTCATTAATTATTTCTTCAATTTCTTTGAAGAAAAAGTATGATTTTTTTAAAATACTGGCAAAAGAAATTACAAATGGGATAGAATGAGCTTTTAAGGAAAATTAGAGTAAAGAGAATGAGGAGTATGAGCGTTTTCTTCCCGTTATAACCTCCAGAAAGTACATAGGCCAGTTTTCAGAAGTTAGACCTGTCAGCAGCAGTCTTGATATTGATGAAGCAATGACTCCAAACTATATTTGCCATGAATGGGAGAAAATGAGACAACCACACATGCACTTGGGTGTGTGCACACATAAGTGTGCACATGCATACACACACATGCACACACACACACTCACACACACTCACGCATTCTAGAACTTCCCCCAATGACCATGAACATGAATTCACTTTTATAAACCTTGCTCGTCAACCTTCATTTGCTTAACATTAGTGTACATGGCTGACTTCACGCCTTCCTTAGATCTAAATAAGCATTTTTAAAGGGGAGGACAGATGGTAGCACCATTTCTGTTTCTTCTCTTTATATCTATCTATAAATGTTGTTCCCAAGTAAGTGATGAGATTAATATGTTTTATGAAAATTATTAAAACCTAATTGAGTATATGTCCAGAAAGCCCAAACTATATACCTGACATGTTCCCCTTTTCTTTCTCCTATGGTATTTAATGAAACAAGCAGGAAGCATAGAAAATGTATTGATGGTATTGAACTCAAGCAGCAGCTCATACCTTTAGCATCAGCCGGTTCCCTAAGCAGAGGGCCTTTGGTAATTGCTAGATTACATAGAATTTTAAAGGATTCTGCTAACCAAGTAAATAGTATGGCATTTCCTATTGCCTGAACAATAGACAAGATTGGTTAGTGGTCTGAAAGAGAATGATAGGAGATGCAGGAAATTACTTAGGAGGCTGATGCAGTACAGCAGAAATGGCAAGAGCCTGAACTAAAGGATGGAAAAGATAACTAAGGTTCTGGGGCTTGGTGACTGATCGGATGTGAGGGTTGGTGGATAGGAAGGCATCAGGGTGATGCCCAGATTTCCAAATTGGGACACTGTGGGGTCGGTGAGGGCATTCCTGAGATGGGTGTTCAGGACAAGGACAGGATTGAGGGCTCAAGATGATAAGTTCAAATTTTACCAGGTTAGGTTTAAGGTCCCTGAGGAACTTAGGAGACATGTCTCATTGGTGATTGGAGTTATGATTCTAGACTTCAGGGCAGAGGTCTGGCCTAAAGATGTGTATTTCCATGTCACCAACATATAGATGGTGGTTGAATGTTAGAGAATAAGAGGACAAAAGATAATCAATGTCATAGTAATACATTTTGTGTGCTTTTTCAGTCTAATAATTGAACTAACTGTGGTAAGCTTCCTCCAAACACCAGAATCACTTCACATCTTGGGATATTCTGACTCACCGTGTTGCTACTGTGTTATTTACAAATATACTTATAAGCTCTATGACTTCCTGCTTTTATACACCTATTCTTCAACAGAAAAAATAATTTGATTTGTCTATAGAGATTTCTGTAAATTATCAGCATGGGGTCGTGGGGAAACCATTGGTTTAGGAATATGAACTACCAGGTTTTATTTTCATTTTTGCCACCAACTTGTATGTCATCATGGGACAATCCCTTTCTGTGCGTAAACTTCGGTCTCTGCATCTATAAAATGATGGGGTAGGACCCCTCCAGTTGCCATATCTCCTATTGTCCATAACTTTCAAAAGGAAAGTATATGTCTCACTAGAGGTTTCAACTGATAGTTTATAATCTTTTAAAAATGTCCAATGTGCAAAACTCTTCCTAACAAGAAAGTCTAGTGTAGTAAAGAAGGATTTCTTCTCTGTGCCTAGTAATTTTCTCAGTAGAGGATTTAATTATTATGTGGGTTCTAAAAATGAAGATAGGCTGGAATCTGCATTCTACCTCAGGTAAATAGTGATACCAAAATAACGTTTGTATAATCAAAGGAAAGAGAACAGACTGAGAAGGGAAAAGAACTAACTTCTGCAAAGGTGCTGTTTGGGAAATATTTGGGAGGGAACTTCTAACTCATACACAATTCATTCATTGATCCTTGTTTATTTGTTTGTTTGCTTGCTTGGGAAAAAAATAGCCCTAGGAAGAATTTTGCACATCTAATTATAGAGCCAAAGGCGTGCCACTGTGTTTCTTTAAATATCTTCCATTAATTTCCTGTCTCTTTACACTGAAAAGGGAAACTAAGACATGATTTATTGTTAATTGTTCATTTCTACTTAGAGATTAAATATGCAATCTTGCTGAAAGTGTTTGAAATCTAAGAAATGTTTGTCTTTTAAGTTTAATCATGGTATAGCCTTATGATATGTAAAAATGATTAGTTAATTTAAAATAGAAACACTTTGTTCAAAAAACCTCAACTATTGGGGCACCTGGGTGGCTCAGTTGTTGGGTGTCTGCCTTCAGCTCCGGTCATGATTCGGGGGTCCTGGGATGGAGTCCTACATCGGGCTCCCTGCTTGGCAGAGAGCCTGCTTCTCCCTCTCCCACACCCCCTGTTTGTGTTCCCTCTCTCACTGAGTCTCTCTCTGTCAAAAAAATAAATAAATAAAATCTTAGAAAGAAAAAAAAAAGCTCAACTACTAGTAGTTGAAAATTTTTCTGTTTAAACATGTTCGATATATTTGAAAAATTGTAAACGAGTGTGGGTAAACTGATGCCGGCAGTATTTTAAGTAGTCATTTTTTTAAATACCAAAATGGACATTTTCTTATATTTTAAAAGGAAGAGCTTTTGTTTGACCCAAAGGAAAATGGCATTGAAGTCCTTTGTGAGACTTAATTCAATTTCACCTTATTTCCACTGTGATTTGGTAAGAATCTAGAAGCTGATATAGTCCAATGTTTTAAAAAAAATAAACATTTGTGTGTGATTAGCCCAATTCAATTATTAACTGCTAATCTGTTTCTTGGACATAGTGAAGTGACCCAAGTAATGGACTGGGGAGACAACACAAATGGTAATAGAAACTAGTTGTATGTTTAAATACATTCGAACAAAAGTAGGCTCAGCAAAGGTACCTATATTTCTACCGGACTTTTCAGAGCCCTTCTTTATATGCTAATGTGCTTGCTGTATCTTCAAAGAGAGTTTGCAAATCCAAAGTAATTTGGCCATGGAAGTTTCTCTCCTTCCCCACGCCTTCACCTTTTGTGAATAATGAGCCACAGAACGCGCACTGCTGCTCTCCAGCTTCTCAAATCTATGCCTGGGTTAAGGAGCCCAGCACAGAGCTCAGGACCAGCCCTGCATTGTAGCCCTCTAACATTACTTTCCTGAATTGCTTTGGCATGATAAAGGCCCCCAAATAGGGCGCCTGGGTGGCTCAGTGGGTTAAAACCTCTGCTTTGGGCTCAGGTCATGATCTCAGCGTCCTGGGATCCAGGCCCGCATCGGGCTCTCTGCTCTGTGGGGAGCCTGCTTCCTCCTCCCCCTGTCTCTCTGCCTACTTGTAATCTCTCTCTGTGTCAAATAAATAAATAAAATCTAAAAAAAAAAAAA